>JARHVA010000561.1:0-325000 GCA_037957365.1 Torreya grandis | reverse complement strand
ATGAGAGATTCAAGATTAGGAAATTCATTATGGGATTAAAACCCCAAATTGGTAGAGATGTGGAAATTCATGAACCATCTAACATGGACCAAGTCTTTGAAAAAGCAGTCAAACAAGAGCAAAAGTTGAAATATCTTACTCGGGTTATGGACAAGTTTAAGAAAAAGTTTTGAAGTTCTAAGCCAACTTTCAAGAAGAAGAACTAGAAGCAAAGGAGTGGAGAGTCCAAGAGTCAGTTCAAGATTTAGAATACTAGATTCAACAATGGTTTAGGTAGTAAGAAATTAGGTAATGGTTCCAAAGGTAGTTTCAAGGGAAACCAATAGTCTGGAAGGGATCACCTGAAGGTTACTTCATATGTAGAGGTGACCATTTTACACGTAAATGTACCTAATATAAGTTGAGAAACAAAGTTTTACTCCTCAAAAAGGAACTTTTCAGTAATATATTCATGAAATTGTTGATAATCAACAAGTTAAACTCCAAACTTCACCCATATAAATATTAGGTATTTTGTTTGAACATCCAATTTCCATTTTGATAGATATAGGGGCTGTAGAATGTTTTATAGCTCCTAGAATTCTAAATAAATTATCTAGAAAGTTAGTGTAATGGCAAATGCATGGTTGGTACAATATGGAAAGGATTCTAAAGTCCAATTTGACAAGTGTTTAGTTGAATTATAAATTATTTTGTCATAATTCACAATAGTTGTGGATATTTATGTAGCATCACTAGGGTCATATGATGTGATCCTAGGAGTCAAATAGATTGCAAAGCATAAGGCCAAGGTTGGTTGTTATCTAAAAAGGGTTGAGTGTCTAGATGATTTTGGAAATTAGACACTCATTCTGAGAAAGAAAAAGGAGTTAAGTATTAGGGAAATTTATACAATGCAAATTAGGAAGACTTAAGGAAAAGGATGCCAAACATTTATCATCAAGATAAATGAAATGGAGGAAACTATGGAACCATCAATTGAAGATATCCTTTCCTTAAAAATTTTCATTATGTTTTTCTAGAGGAATTGTCAAGATTGCCTTTTAAATAGGAGTTTGATTTATCTATTGATATCAAACTTGGATCAAAACCTCAGTTTAAGGCACTGTATAAAATGACAACCATTGAATTAGTTGAATTGAAGACATAACTTCAGAAATTGATGTCCAAAGGATTGATCAGACAAAGTGTGTCACCATGGGGTGCACCAATTATCTTCATTAAGAATAAGGATGGCATTTTTTAAGTTTTCATTGATTATAGAATATTGAATAAAGTGACCATCAAGAACAGGTATCCACTACCTTGAATAGATGATATTTTTGATTAAATGTGAGGAGCAATAGTCTTTTCTAAGATTTATCTTAGATATAGATATCATCAATTAAGAATAAAAGATAAGGATATTCCAAAGATGGTATTTAAAAATCATTATATGTATTACAAGTTTATGGTTTTACAATTTGGGTTGACAAATGCACCTGCAACATTCATGAATCTCATGAACAGTGTGTTAAGAGATTATCTAGATCATTTTGTTTTGGTGTTTTTATATGACATTCTTATATATTCTAAGGATGAAGAAGAACATCTTAAACATCTGGAGATAGTTTTGCAATGTCTGCAAAAGCATAGGCTATATAGAAATTATCCAAGTGTAAATTTTTCTAAAATAAAGTGCAATATTTAGGACATATTATCTCAGTATATGGCATTTCTATTGATTTGGTTAAGATAAGAGCCATTATAGAGTGACCATCACTAAGGAATGTCTATAAGGTAAGGATTTTCATGGGATTAGAAGGATATTACAAAAAAATTATTTCAAAAATTTCCAAAATAACTAATATGATTACCTCTCTACAACATAAATATCAAAGTTTTATTTGGTCAAATACGTGTGAATTAGGTTTTCAAGAATTGAAAATAAGGTTTACTTCAACACTAGTGTTAATAGTTCATGATCCCAATGGTTAATTTTTAGTGATCATAGATGCATCTAGGGATGGACTAGGAGGCATCCTTATGTAGGATGGTGTAGTGTTAGCTTACGAGTCAAGGAAGTTGAAGCCTTAAAAGGTGAACTATACCCCTCATGATCTTGAACTTGTAGCAATTATTCATGATTTGAAAGATTGGATACATATTTGTTGGGAAAAATATTTCAACTAAAGATTGATAACTTGGGACTTAGATACATCTTCACCCAACCAAATTTGAATGATTTTTAGAAATGATAGTTATATTTTTTATTTGACTATAATTTGATATCAATTACATCAAATACAAGAAAAATAAAGTAGTTGATGCCTTAAGTCATAGAAGGTACATAGCAATTGTGGCTACTATCAGGAGTAATTTTAAGGATCATGTGATTGAGTTCTCACTAGGAGACAAATTCTATTATTAGGTTAGGAAAGCTTTATTTAAAAATGCTCAAAATCTTAGGTATAAGGATATATGTGCTAGATTGAGAGAATCTAAGGAGCACAATGCTAAAGGAACTATATAATTCCCCATATTTAGGAATGTTAGGAGTAACCAAGCTCATGGTAGAGCTTACACCATTATATTTTTTGAAGAGAATCAATAAATATGCAATGGACTTTGTGTCACATTTTTTGGAATATCAGCAAGTAAAATTTGAACATCTGCATCTGGCTAGAATGTTATATTTACATGACATACCAGAGTGGAAATGGTAGGTTATCATTATAGAATTTCTCCAAGGATTACCATTATCATAGAAGAAACATGTCATGATCTTGGTTGTAGTTGATAAATGAAAAAAAGTAACACATTTTATACTAAGAAATCTGACAGATATTCACCAACTCTTGTGAAGAGATTCAAAAAGGAAGTGTATCGATTGCATGGATTTCTAGAGAAGATCATATTAGATCATGATTTGAGAATGAATTTTAAGTTTTGGTTAACTTCAAATTCAGATTTAGGTACACAACTAAACTTTAGCACTGCATATCACCTATAGATTGATGGTCAAACTGAGTGAGTTAATCATTTATTAGAGGATATTATTCATATTTATTTCATAGACAAACAATACAAATGAGAGGAATAACTTCCTTAGTTGATTTTGCATAAAATAATTCATACCAATCTATTTTGAAGATGGCACCATGTGAAGAACTTTATGGAAAAATGTGTAGAATACCAATTAGTTAGAACAGGTTGGAAGACAGGGTAGTCTTTAGACTTGAGATGCTTTTAGAAAGGGAAGATCAAGTCAAAATAATCAGGTAGAGGTTAGACAAGGATGATGATAGGTAGAATATATATGATGATATAAAAAGAATAGCTAGGTAGTTTTCAGTAGGTGATAAATTATTCTTGCAAGTTAAGTAATAAAAGAGCTCAATTGAATTTGGGAAGTCAACAAAACTTTCATAGAGATATGTGGGACCCTTCAAGGTTTTAGAAGTGGTCAATCTTGTAGTGTATAAGCTTACATTGCCACCAACCCTAGCTATATTGATTAATGTCTTCCATGTATCTTATCTTAAAAATTATATAGTTGATCCTTCACATGTGTTGGATTGGAATGCTTTGTAAGTTCTGGATCCTGATGTGGTCATGGTAGAACCAATCAAAATAATTGACACTCACAAACTTCATTTGTGTCATAGATAAGTGTCATAGTGTAAGGTCTTATGGGACTAATACTCTAAGGATAGTGATACTTGGGAGGTCTATGATGAGTTCTATAGGATATTTCCACATTTGCTTGCTTGATTTGATGCTCGATATTATGTTATTTTTCTACTAAACTTTGTTTATTATTTAGAACTATTATCTAAATAAGTGTCATTAGGATGATGACCAGCTTTAGAGGGAAGGATGTTACATCCTGATTTCTCACTAAGTTGATTTACCTAATTATCCATAGATTATTATGGTTATTAAATTAATTTATTGATTTTTAACTAAATTATAAGTCATATTATTATGAGACAGTTGTATGTTACTTGGATTTCATGATTTCATTATTATGAGTTGGCTAATTGTGAATTCTATACATACTTATTATGTTACATTTGTTATTACAACATTATTTTATGATATATATCATGATGAATCAGGAAAAACACACACACACACACACACACACACACACACACACACACACACACACACACACACACACACACACACACACACAGAGAGAGAAAGTAATTATTCAATGAAATTGTGAGTTTGTGAATTTAGACATAAGTATTGAAAACCATAAACATATACATAAACAAATGGTGCACTTTTGATATACAAATTGTGAGAATTTATGTCTATGTGTATATTTATTATTCAAGTAGGGTTATTAATGGAGGTTTTATAATCTTTCAAAATTTCTAGGTGTATCTATCAAATAAAACTAGTACCAAAAACCAATTCCTTGAGAGTCGTAAACTTATCAGAATGTGACATAGTTTTTATAAGTGTTTGTATAATATAACCCAATTACATATATTCACTCAAACTTGACACAATCATTCTCTAATTAGAATATCTTATAAGTTTAAAAACTCAAATTAATATATATATATATATATATATATATATATATATATATATATATATATATATATGGTGTATATTCATCTTCCATTACAGAGAACTTCAGTTTGAGGGCTATGTATCCATATAAGTTCTTATGAGAGGAAATATATAAGTTTAGTTTCTATTTTGAAACTTGTAAAGTAATTTGAGTTTTTAAACTTATAAGCTCTTCTAATAAGAGAATTATTGTGTCAAGTTTGAGTGAATATATGTAAATGTGTTATATTATACAAACACTTATAAAAACTATGTCACATTATGATAAGTTTACGACTCTTAAGGAATTGGTTTTTGGTACCAGTTTTATTTGATAGATACACCTGGAAATTTTGAAAGATTATAAAACCTCCATTAATAACTAGATTTGAATTTAGGACTAGATGGTTGATTGTTTATTTCACTCTATTTCCTTTTATACATATACAATATAAGGATTTTATTAAAAGAAATAACAGGGTAACTGTTTTGGGATGCTTTTGATCATAATTAAATAATATCTTTTATATTGAATTTTGTGAATATAATGGGGGATTTAGGAAATTGTAAGACCCTTAAGATTTAAATACTTGCTCATGAAAATTTATTAAATTATATAGTCTTGAAGTGAATGGGAAAACACCTTAGAATGACAGAACAAGATATATATATTTTAAAAAGTATATAAATATATGTTATATATTTATATGTGAACTTAGGTCCACATAAACATATATAGTCGATATGAATATGATAGATGCATACCTATAGTTATAGTTTTTGATTAAGTAATGAAGTCAAAAACCTAAAGGATATGGTGCTTTAATTATATGCATAAATCCTCTGAATAGGTATAATATAATGAAAGATTATACTTTGGGTTTATAAGTTAATTTTATTATGACTACTACTATGATTGAGTAGTATGTAATATATGTTGAGAATGTTCCTTTTATTACATTTGCATTTACTTATAGATAGTTGATTATGTATTATGATTTTGTATTTTTACCCATTCGTTAAAGAAACTTGTTATGATTAGTATTTAAATGATAAATATTATAGAAAAAGATTCATACATACGTTTGATGGACTAAATGTATGCATAAAGATTATTCTTGTATGTGGCATGTGTTTATAACTACTAGTAGAATAATTTGTATGAATACATTGGTTAAAAAAAATTAAACTAAATCTTGCATTACTATTACTAATTAAGCAGTGAGATAGAATTCACTAGCTTACTTAGCACCACCAATTTCAGATGAAGGTAATCTGATCAAGTGGTGTGTATGAATTTGACTAATCCTAGAGATCAATAGTTATTTGAAAACTATGGCCAAATTAATATTTATATCGACATTGTCATTTCATATGTATGATTTACATGTTTGTGCGATATCATGTTAGAAAATATTTTCTTTATGGTACAAATAATGTAGTAGAAATCTTACAACACATGGGTACTAACATGTCTCTCTGGATTCCTGCACCATCACTATCTACCCATTTATGAAGGGAGGTCCATTCCCTATTTGAGGGATTGTGCAAGGTATCGATGGTCTATGCTTGGTGTGAAAAAGTGCTTGGATGATGCTCTCCCTCCTCACTATAGTATTTATTGGAGACTACACATGATATTATCAGAGATACTAGAGTTAGAGTGACTTGTGCTCCATAGAGAATTGTATCTATTATTGTATATATTTTGAGGAATAATGCATATTGTAAATGTAATTGATTACTTACTATATATTTATAATAGTGGCTATATTTTTGTACTAGTTGTGGTTGGATTTTAATGTAATTACTTTCCTTATGCAATTATGTTATGTCACATATGATGCTAGTGATTAGTAACTATTAATGCTACATGTTTAGTTATGTTTAAACTACTTAGTTAGTATGTTAATATCACTATTTAGATTTTCATGGTGTAATCTAATGAAAGAATAAGTGTTTGTAAAAATAAAAATAAAATAAAAAAATTATTGCATTATTCTTGTAAATCCCTGTGGGGATGTTATAGAAAATTAGAAAATATAAGAATGAAATCAAAATCAATAAAAAGGCGAAAATTAAAGTCATATGTGGTGACATATAAAATTTACTCCTCCAATGTGATGATATGCTAAAAATAGAATGAATAGTTCCATGTACACATATAAGAGATGTACACCTTATGTAAAATGAGTAAGAAATATGATATATGTTAAGGTAGCTCTATATAGCTTAATGTGATTGTTTAACATAATACGCAACATATTTATTCTTAGAGGGTTTAATTAGTATTGATAAGCAATCTAGATATACTACCTTTCCCCCTACATAGATCAAGGTGTATTATCTATAAAGTGAGTGTGAAAACATAGATGCATAAAATTTGTAGTGTTTTTTAAAATAGGTATGATGTGTAACATATGATGAAGATAAAGGCAAAGAATGAATATAGATATTTTTAAATCTACTGCTTCAGGTTGATAAAATACTAATATAATAAATAACCATGATTAAAGGTAACTAATGACCACACAAAGGTATGAAAGTGAACATATTAAAATAAGGTATGAAACGATTGAGAAAAAACTATGAATAATAGGTTTTTTAAAACCCTAGATTGAAATATAAGAAAAATATCAAACCTAATATGAGATTGGGATAATTTAAGCACCTAAACAACAATGAGGATTTTTAAAATGGGATAGAATGGAAATAATTTATATATGAATCAAGCCATGAATATGTAAGAAAAGAGGGTTTTAAAAGAAACCTTAGGTTGAATGTTTGGAAGAGTTAAGTTTCACCATTTATATTTACCCTAATTATAGTTTTTACAGAAAATAAGAATAAACATGTTGGAAATAAGTATATCTAAACATACATAAATAAAATAATTTTTTTAAAGCTACTTAAAATGGCTAAATACATAAATAAGCCTGAGTGTTATAAACATAAGCTAAATCAATTATATGAATTGAAAAAGAGATAAAGAAACACATGCACATATTCTACCCTTTTTGGATTAATGCTGACCCTAATTAGTATAGAAACTTGTAAATTTATTTACATTATAATAAAAGACAATTAACAATAATTTTGAATGTAAATGATTGAAATTGATTTGACTATTACATTTGCTAGATATGGAAAGTACAACAAGAGGATAGATACTTATATTTTCCTCTTCTGTGTGGGATTGAGATAGGTGGCAAGTAACAAGAAGTGAAGAATATTGGAATATGAGTATCTCAAACCATGAGATGGATATTTAATTTCACTCAGATGATATCATCAGCCTTAGGCCAATACCATCCAAACACTAGTTTCCCTATCGTATGCCTTTATGCTTATAAGTTTTATCTTGATATTCTGCTACAAATCATTGTGAATACTTTTGATATACTCATATGTGTGATTCTAAGGTCTAATTGTATACATGACACCTATAAATCAATCTCTTTCTCTTCAAAAACCAACGTCTACTCTAGTAGTAGTTTAGTATTAAAAAATGGGTAAAATGATGTGTTAAGCTAGCCTCAACCAGTCCCTAATGATTGGTTGAGCATTTCCTACATATCCAATACTCTAAAGAGGGATGAACATATTTATCCTTGTTAGGTTTATGTTTGTAATAGTTCTTGTTCAACATATGCAACCTATGATAAAGATTTTGACACTTGGAAAATGATAATTTTGGTTTGGCTCTTTAGTGCTTTAGACTTGGTAAGGACATGATTTTAGTGAATGATTTATAATTTGGGAAGAATAGGGTAGTCCTCTTGAATACACAAATGTTTGAGTGTGTTTGATAGATAAGTGCCACATGGATGCTAGAGAGATCAATAAGCTTTATTTTTTTATATTTATATGGTCCAATTATGTAATTTATCATGCCATTAACACACTATGAAAATGGGATAACCCATAGGAATGACTTGATTTTGGAATTTGACCATTGCTAGGCAAAGGATTAAAACATTAGATTTGGTCATTATCATTTGGACTATGCTCTGATTCTATCATTTCTATCTAAGAGACATGAATATTGATCTGATGATCTAAGGATGTTTAATTATGATAATTTACTACTTTGGCATAGACTAGGGGAGTTTCCTTAGGTGACTGAAAACAAATTGGAAGGATTAGACAAATAGATAACATGTGGGTGTGAGATAATGAAAAATTAGAGTCAGATACATATGCAAAAATCATGTGGGGTAAAGGTAGGTCAAAGTTAACATTATTAAGTGTATAATACTATATTTTAGTATCTATAACACCTTGACTAATATGTAAATCTAAGACTATATTGACAGTGTTTCACTAGCTCTTGAATTTGTGGACCTATATTATACGCACCTTTCATATACATGTATAACCATATTGATTTCAACACACAAACCTTATTTATATGGTATTGATCTTATCCTTTTGTCACCTAACCTATCTTTTAAAGTTTTACAATCTAATATTTATTGTGCCTATGTCTTGTATCTTTTAAATTATGGTTGTACCTTCACTTTGTAGATTTTTAGGTTAGATTATGTTGCATGATTGAATATTCCATTTGACCTAACCTTCACACTCCAAAACAAAATAATAATAATGGATTTAGGTAACCATTGGAGTAGTGTTTAAAATTACATATTATGCATTCTTGGAATCAAAACTCTATGTATTTTTTTGGTGTGTGGATGGAATAGATCGAGTAAGGTATTTAACCTCCTTATCCATAGAAGTGAACAATGAAGATAAAAATTATAATTAACCTCATTGGGCACAAGGGAATGTGTAGAGAGACCAAGATAGACAAGTGGACCATTGTCATGCTCTCCCTTATTCTCCCTTTCCTACATATTTTTATCTAGTGTTGCTCTAAAGACTTGTTGATTTTCCTTTGTCAAGAAGATGTTTCATTAAACCCAATGTGATTATCCTAATAATTATATCTTTTTAATTGGATTTTCATAAAAATTAGGTTGTTATATAATTTAAGTTCCCCGAGAGAATCTACTACTTATATATATATATATATATATATATATATATATATATATATATATATATATATATATATATATATATATATATATATATATATTCAACTCTAGGTATAGAATTTTGTGAGCATATAAAATAATATATTATAGTCTGCCCTTTGTGTGTCTTGCACATGTAATTTATTTATTGTCCCCATTTATTCATGTCATTTCAAATAATTAAGCTATGTATGTTATAAAAACTGAGAATCTCTTCTTAAAAGTGTGTGATAACCCCATGTATATCATTTGAATTCATGTTCCATTGTTGATTTTATTTTTCTGCCATCTTAAGAGGATTCATGTCTAGATCCACATTACTTCCTAGAATTTTGTCTTGATTATTTATTGTCCTTAAATTAAAGGACCCTATTAATAAATTCTTTCAATCTTATTGTATGTTGAAACATCCCTCTTTAGGAATGAGTATGGATTTTTATAGTATAGATCATGTTTTTTATAAAATTTGAAATTCTTGGGTGCAAAATAAGATATACTTATGTTAATGTTTATGTCATTTTATATGATTTTTATCCAAATTTATTTTATATTTTCATATTATTTTTATTTTATAATACTTTTACTCCATGATTCTTTTATTAATACCATTATTCCCCCATACCCCTTGTCATTCTCTACTTTAATCCATATTGTTTCCTTCTTGTACCCTTAAAAATATGGTGTTATGCACCCATCATGCTCATGTGTTTTAGTGAAAATGATGATATCTCTATCCTTGGCTATGGGCCCTCACCTAGTTCTCTTATCTAATGACAACCTCTACATTTCCACCATATAATTGTAAGATCACCCCAGGTAGACCATATTCCCTATTCGCTTTGGGTTTGTCAGGATATGATATAGGATATACCATTATTTAGGTATGCTCATTTCCATTTTTTCCTTGTTGCCTTCACTTTTTATAATGAAATTATGGTATGAGCTCCTAACGAAGAGAATCCAATCCACACAACTAAATACCCTCACACCTACACACTAACATAAACATGATTGTAGGAACTCAAGAGTATTTTTATTACTTATTCAAAACAATATACATATATTTTTCAAAGAAAAAGATCTATCTTTACAGCTCATATACAATGATATTTCACTCAAAACTCTACACAAATCACAAACTATCTTTCTCTCCCTTTAGTTATGCCTTCTTCCTTCTAGTATCTTGGCTATGAATTCTGGTAGACTTTCCTGTATATTTTGCATCTTGACCCTCTATGGTTCACATAAATCCCTATTTATAGACCGAAAGGTCTCAAAGGTCTTTCCCATTGGTTGACTCAAATATTAGACTAATTTCAATCTAGCGTATTCATGTTAAGTTAGTGGTTGAAGATTTAAATCTAGTTAGGTCATCAAAATCTCAACTTTTTTGCACTTATTGTTGTTCCTACCTTTAATTTTAATGTGGAATTAATTCAAAATTTGGTGGTTAGGGTGATGTGGCCTATAATTTAAATGGATATGAATTCTAAACAACTTTTGTATCATGTTATGTGCTTGTGTGTAAGGCCTTTTATGTACATACAATTTTGGTTTCTATGTACACGAACCCATCATCCAAACATATGCACTAGTTATTTATTCCATTATGATTCTTCATAGGTTCCTTCAAACTTACATGTATGTGTGTTTATTTTTATGTGCATGACTTATCTTTAAAATATCATGATGTTGTTTCTATGTTGAATAATTTTATCTTCTTATGCATACTCGAATACTTAAAAAAACTAGACTTAGAATTCTAAAATGATACAAGATGGTTCTACATCTAGGATATTCCTACATCATACACCTTGACTAACTAAAATGTGAAACCTATCCAAAAATTTGAAATCTATGACATTATATCCATAAAGGTTAATCTCTATAAGCTCTATCCATGCAATGTCTTATATTATGCAATTATTCCATTTCACCAATTAATATTTATACTCTCTCTTGTGTGTCCTTTTCATAACCCTAGAGTCCGAAATTGGCTTGATATCTTCCCTTTATTTTTTATGAAATTGTGCCCTCCATTATATAACCTTCACCTCCTCTTATACTTATTTTTTACCCTCTTCTTATGCACCATGAAAATCATATAAGTGTACCACTTTAAATATTGGTGAAATATCCATTACTTCTGACAACTCGGCCATGTATGTGTTAGATGAACACTTGTGAAACACTATGTAAGGCCCTATTTTATTTAGCTCAACTTATTTTAGGTACCTCATGGAAACCTTTCTTTTTAAAAATGCACCAACACTAAGTCCCATGCTTTAAATTCCTTCTTCTTGCACCTCATATCTACACTTTGCTTATAACTCAAGTTACTTTGTTCAAGTTTTTGTCTCTCTTCCTTGTGTAGTCATTACATGTATTCAACATAATATTCAGATTTTGCACTCTTCCTATATGCTTCATCTACATTCCTCAAATCAATGGTCCCTTTTAGACTAGTTTCATAAACAACTTGAAAATGTATTTTTCCCATGCTTTGATTAATGGAATTATTGTGTATAACACCATACACCATCACACTAGTTTTTCCCATACTAGGCACCTCAAAAAATTCCTAAGGCTTCTATTAATAACCTTAGTTTGTCCATCAGTTTTCATATGTTATGCAAAACTATATTTTATCCTAGTCCCCAATTTCTTCCATAAAGTGTGCCAAAAATGGCCTACAAACTTGGTGTATTTGTCTAACACTATGTTGTATAGAAGTCAATGTAATCTCACCACCTTTATGAATAATAAATTGGAGACATTAGTTGCATCTCTAGTCTTATTTCATGCAGTAAAATGTGTCATCTTGGAAAAATAATCTGTTATAACAAAAATGGAGTCATTTCCCTTCTACATCTTAGGCAATCCAAGCATAGAGTACATGCTTATATATTCTCATGATTTATCTGGCACACTCAAAGGTTGGTATAAACCTATGTTATGACTTCTTCCCTTCACCAATTAAAAAATCTAACATCTTTGTACATATGTGTGTATATTTATGCCCACCTTTGGCCAATGATAACCCTTAGCTAGTAGCACAAGCATTTTATCTCCTCCAAAGTTCCTAGCTAATATTCCACTATGTTTCTCCTTAACCAAGTTCTCAAACATAGAACCTTGGGGTATACACAATTGTGTTCCCTTAAAGAGAATTATGTCCTAAATTATATAATCCAAACTTGGCATCTGATCTATACTCATTGTATTTATGTAAGATTTCTATGCATCCCAAAAATATTCATCATTTAAATACAAATCCTTCATAAAATCAAAACCTAATAATTTTATCCTTGTCTCATTCAATATCAACACTCTCCTGCTTAGCACATTAGCTACCTTGCTTGATCTTCCTCTTATGTCTTTCAATATAAATGTGTAAATCTACATATATTCCTTCCACTTTGTTGTTCCCAAAAGCCATCACTTGTTTTTGGGGACAACATATCAACTATTTTGGTCCTGTAGGCCAAAATTCTTCCTTTCCTTTTTCAAAATTTTTTGGGTATTCAAATTATTCAATTATTCAAGTCTTCTCAACTAAAAAACTCACAGGTTTAATAGGTAGGCTTTCTCATAAAGAAGTTCCAACACTTAGGCATTTTCAAGGCTGGTTCAATGCCGAGGTTCAATCAAAAGACTTAGCGGTGGGATTCAAACAAATGGGATGAACCATTGAACCCCGCTTCAGTAAGGTTCAAAGGTTCAATGAGTTCAAAGGTTAAAAAAGAGTTAAGCATTCAATGAGTTCAAAGAAGTTCAACTGCTTCGAAGAGTTCAATGAGTTCGAAGACTTTGGCAAGTTCTAAAGTTCAATAAGTTTGGTGGACTTAAAGAAAATAAGGCTTCAAAGAGCAAAGAATGAACCATTGAACCGTTGAACCTTGAACCAAAATGGTTTAATGAGTTCAAAGGTTCAATGAGTTTAATAAGACCAAAAGATTCAAAGAAAGAGAATGAACCATTGAACCTTGAACCAAAATGGTTCAAAGTTCAAAGGTTCAAAGGTTCAAGGAATTTCAAAATTTGAAAGGAAGCTTCGAGTGAAGAAAGGAAGTGAAAGATTCCAGAGACAAGTTCGAAGAGATGGTTCAATTGATTGAACCAAGCAGTTGATAGGACCACCCGAGCCATTGAACCAATGCACTCTCATTGTTCAAAGGTTTAAGGTTCAACATGGTTTAAGTGACTAAGTGACCAATGACGTCCCTACAGATGTAAAATTCAAGGTAATAAAATGCTCATTTATTTTCAAATATGGCACAGACCTAAAAACAAACTCAGTGACTGGCCAAAGAAGAAGCTGAAAGAGTCAGCAGAAAGGGAAGAGATAGCCCAAAAGCTCAGATCATGAAGAAATGGATAAAATACAACAAGGAAAGAGGGAATGATGTAGAAAGACTAAAAATATCTACGTAGGAGTTATTTCTAGTAGGTGAAATAGTCCACCAGGTGGACATCAAAGAGCATGAGCACTCAATGGTGTGGCCTATTTTTCTAGATCAAGTAAAGGCGAAGTGGACAGCTATGCAAATATCAGGAAGAGGACCAGGTAGCCCATACTTTAGAGGAGACATTTGAGAAGAATTAACATGCCAAAGTTAAGTTTGATGCCCTGTTCTAGCATGGCCCCTACATAGAATTTCAAATGCATTCAAGGCATTGAATGCAGCATGGGCCATTTTTTGAAACAAAGCGCCCAAGTCTTTCTTAGAGTGTTATATATTGTAATCTCTTATTTTATGCAAAAGAGATCTCTCTGTTATAGAAGTAAAACTCTGCCCAAATTGAAAGGCATTTTCCTGATACCTTGAGCTCAGATTGTTAATCATATTTTGTTATATGAATGAGAAAGTAGGTTACTTTTAGACTTTGTGTTGTAATAACTTGTGTTATATAGGGGATTGTTCTTATGTCTATTTCCTAGATGCAGTCTTGTTTATTTAATTAAATAAGTAAAACTAGTGAAATTAATTAGGGAGGAGTCCTGAAGCTGACTGTGGAGAGACTTTGTGCTACCACAATTGTCTTTAGCGTGTTTGTTTTTCTGTTTCTATGTAAAGGATTTTGGGACAACTTTGTGCCTCCATTGTCCTTCGTATATTTTACTCTTTGGCAGTTGAGGTGGAGACTTTGTGCTACACTTCATCCTACTGTGTTACTATACCCTGTTACTTTTACTATCTAGGAAATAATCTGGCTATTGACTGAATATTACTTCTAAAAGAAGAGAAGTACCTTCAGCAATTACCCAAGATTTCTCCTTTGATCTATGAACATCATCTCTGAAAAAGAGAGATAGATGGTGTTATCATACCTTGAATGTTATTTTCAACTTATATTTATAGTATATTAACATATCATAGTTATAGGGAACCTCCCCTTGATGAGAGGAGAGATTTCTCCCCTTTTGATGTGGTCGACCTACACATTTGGCCGATAAATCTCCTTATGTTGTCTTGAAACACCTATTTTTCCCATCAATTAGCTGGTGACAAAATATTCACCGAACAATTTTTGGTGACTCCACTGGGGATCAACGAGCATTTCCAATCCTTTTCTAGTCTATTCAAATTGAAACATTGCATATCATTGGGGAACGATGTGAAGTAGGAAAGAATACTGCCAGCTTCACGCCAACAGTTTTTGGCGACTCCACTAGGGATTGTTTTGTGCAGTTTAAAGCCTCAAGCTTCAAGCTGAAGTAGTCCCTATCCTTATCCATTTTATTTTTACACTCTGGTAGATCCATGGTATACATGAAGCCAGAGAGATAAAGGGATTATCGACCGTATATTCAAGTTGGCACAACAAAGTGATTTTGACATGTTTCTTTCTCCATCTCACCTTAAGCAAACCAGGTGTTTTTCTCCTATAGAAGTCAAGTCTCCATTACTAGGTAAAGCATCCATTTTTGCTATTAGCAAAGATTTTTCAATACATACCCCTCATACATTTGTTATCCCTCCCTTCAGTAGTCAAATAATGGTAGTTCAAGGCACCTAGGGTAACTCTTTTGGCCCAATCAATTTAACTCCACCTCTACATGAGCTATCACATAGTTTAAGGAAGAATTTCCCCAAGTTCTTTGGTGATGGGAGAGTTCATCTTGATGAACATATTGTAGCCTTCAGCATAGCCTATGGCATGATAGGTGTGGAGTATGAAGACATAGTAGTCAGGCTATTCATAGAGACATTACAAGGTGATGCTGCAGGTTGGTTCTACCATCTACAAGCACAAATGGTGACTAACTAAAACACTCTCAAAGCTAAGTTTGAAGCTAGATTCAAGCTTATAGAAGATGTGTATGCCCTATTGGCTTAGCTCACACAAATGAAGAAGGAGCCTCATGAACCAATGAGGGATTTCATCACCAAGTTTGACAAGCTGAGGAACAAGATTCTTATAATTGCTTAGCTGACAGCTGAAAATCTCAAATGTCTCTTCATCAACTCTTAGCTTCTTGAAGTGAGTTTATTGTTGAGATGGGTTAGCCACATAGACCTTGCTACAGCTCAAGATTTGGCTACTGAGGTGGAAGATGATCTCATCTTGGTGGGGAAGATAAGGAGAGATCCTAACAGAGGTAAATCTTCTTCATCCTCTAAATATCCATCTACAGGTACCACTGATCCAATGGTGCAAAAGCTAGAAAATGAGTTGTTATCTCTTAGAAAGTAAATGGCACAAGGGATGTCTGCTCCTCCTTCATATCGAGATATACCAAGGAGGGCATTCCCCAATTAGTCATATCAAGGCAATGCTGCCAGGAATCAAGGGAAACCAAATCGCCTTCCTCCCCCATAGGGGAAACTTGCTATTGAAGTAGCTCCAGCTAACTCAACAATTGGATACCTTGAAACATAATCAAATTTTTCTTTCCAATCTAAGTTAAATGAGGAAGATGGCGTTGATCTCTTTGTGGAAAACCAAGATGAATTAGCTGGAAACTCCAACATTGGTTTCCTGAATTACTAGGATGAACCTAAAAGTAAAGGTGAAGCATTTGATGGATCATACACTATATTCACCCAGTCCCAAAACTAGTCAGCCCAGCTAGCTAATAAAAAAAATAGAGGAGAGATCTCAATGAGCAATTTCAATTGCTAAGTGAGGAACCACTTTGCCTTTTCAATCAAAGGACCCAGTGATCGCTAAAAAGGTAAGTACATCAAGTTTTCCTTCATCTTCTACTTTAAATTCACAGACCAGTACCACCCCTCCTAAAAACTAGAAGGATGAACTACCTTCCCCTATTCCTAATTTGTTTTAGACATTTCATATAATTGACCATGTCAAGAAAACTAAAATTCAAATGTCTAAATTTGAATTCCTGCAATCCAACCCTAAGCAGTTGGATATGTTAGTTCAATGTGTGAAGAATCAAACCATCCCTGCAAGACAAGATGTTAGAAAGGTAACTCATGATCCCCCAAGGAACATGTCCACCCCAAATAATCTTGTCATTACTCCTCCTATTGCCCCTAGGAAAATAGGGCCTTTTTATGTTTCCCTATTGATAAATGGTCACAAGCTGAGCAACTGCGTCATAGACTCAGGCGCATCTGATAATGTCATGCCCACCAAGGTGGTAGATTATCTCAGCCTTACATTGATTAAAACTTTTGGGAGATGTTTCTCCATAGAAAATAAACAAGTGCCACTTTTAGGATAGATCAAAGATGCCTAATTTGCATTTGTGGCCTTCCCAGAAAAAAGAATTAAAATGACAGTCCTGGTGGCTGATGTTCTAGCCTCCTATGGCATTCTGCTTGGACAAAATTTTTGCAAGGATGTTGGTGGAGAATTGAGCATGGACCTATCTGAGGCAAGGATCCCTATGAAGGGCATCATGTAGAGGCTACTTCCTAAGAAGGAGGCAAAATATATTGTCACCCAAACATCGGCCCCTGAAGCTCAAATTCTATTTGAGTCTTCAAGAATGGGTAACTTTTTCTTGTCTATAGAGGATGTTCATGTTTTAGTAGATGAAAGTCCTATAGGTGGTGATCCAAGAATTGATTTAGATGAGACAATAGAAGAATTAATAAATCACAGCATAGGTGCATAAGGACCCTCCCCTCCAAACGAAGAAAAATATGAGAAAGGAGTAGTTTTCAGTGGCATATGGATTTTGGAATTTGATGGCAGCTGCTCTTCTACCAGTCTTAAAGCTGGGATTGTTCTAATATCTCCTCAATGAGATATTTTTCCTTTTTCATACAAGTTGTAGTTTAGCAACACCAACAATACTGTTGAATATGAATTGCTTCTACTCGGATTGAAGGCTACTCGAGACAAGGGCATCAAACTCCTTCACGCTAAAGGAGATGTTGAACTGATGGTTTGTCAGGTGAGGAACCTATGTCAAACCAAGAATAAAAGATTGTTCCATTGCCACAATTTGGTATGGGACTATATTGAAAGTTTTGATGCTTTCAATATATCTATAGTGCCTAGAGCGCTTCATAGTCATGTAGATTCATTGGTTGTCTTTGCAACCCTCATGGTTCCTCACAAAGACTTTGAAGAGCACAATTGTACTATCAAATTCATCTTTCAACTAAGTGTGCCTGATAATGCCAATCATTGGCAGGTGTTTGATGTTGACAATCAAATAATTTGTTGGACTGAACCAAAAGAATAGTGAATTATTGTGCCTGATAATGCCAATCATTGGCAGGTGTTTGATGCTGACAATCAAATAATTTGTTGGACTGAACCAAAAGAATAGTGAATTATGGTAATGGACCATACTGTTGCACATCAAAATTAGGAAAAGAAACTCTTCTGCAAGAGAACAAGGATTCATGATTTTCAGACTGGAAATCAATTCTTGCTGTGGGGCAAGAGGAGAGAACCAAGAGGAATGCATAGAAAAATTGATTCTTGGTGGAGAGGTCCATTCGCCAATCATTGCTTTTAGGGATAAAATGGGTTTTTACTGATATATCAAGATAGAATGCCATTTTCACTGTCTCACAGTAGGCAGCATTTAAAGCACTTCAATCCTTAAAGTATCAGATAAGATCAACTTGTACATATGTATAATTTTTGTATATTCTTTAGCTTATTTTGTGTTGTTCATTTTCATTTGTTTTTGGCACCTTTCTTTTTGGGTGGCATGACTCCATATCCCAATGGCATACTTAAAGGCACTAGAGATTTGGGATTCTACTCCCTTTGATTATTTTTACAATCGATGGAAGTTCCCCAACTGGAGCCAGGTATTGTTCCCAAAATTCATCACTTGTTTTTGGTGACAACATATCAACTATTTTGGTCCTGTAAGACAAAATTTTCCCTTTCCTTTTTCAAAAATGTTTCAAAGTATTCAAATTCTTAAATTATTCAAGTCTTCTCAGCTAAAGGACTCACAAGTTCAACAGGCAGGCTTTCTTAGAAAGAAGTTCTAACACTTAGGAATTTTCAAGGCTGGTTCAATGCCGAGGTTCAATCAAAAGACTTAGTGGTAAGATTCAAACAAATGGGATGAACCCTTCAACTATTGAACCATTGAACCCCACTTCAGCAAGGTTCAAAGGTTCAACGAGTTTAAAGGTTCAAAAAGAGTTAAGCGCTCAATGAGTTCAAAGAAGTTCAACCATTTCAAAGACTTCAACGAGTTCAAAGACTTCAGCAAGTTCTAAAGTTCAATAAGTTTAGTGGACTTAAAGAAAAGAAGGATTCAAAGAGGAAAGAATGAACCATTGAACTGTTGAACCTTGAACCAAAATAGTTCAACGAGTTCAAAGCTTCAACGAGTTTAATAGGACCAAAAGATTCAAAGAAAGAGAATGAACCATTGAACCTTGAACCAAAATGGTTCAAAGTTTAAAGGTTCAAAAGTTTAAGGAATTTCAAGATTTGAAAGGAAGCTTTGAGTGAAGAAAGGAAGTGGAAGATTCTAGAGACAAGTTTGAAGAGATGGTTCAACCGATTGAACCAAGGAGCTGATAAGACCGCCTAAACTGTTGAACCATTAAACCAATGCACTCTCATGGTTCAAAGGTTTGAGGTTCAACATGGTTCAAGTGACCAAGTGACCAATGATGTCCCCATAGATGTCAAATTCAAGGTAATAAAATGCCCATTTATTTTTAAAATATGGCACTGACCTAAAAACAAACTCAATGACTGGCCAAAGAAGAAGCCAAAAGAGCCAACAAAAATGGAAGAGATAGCCTGAGAGCTCAAATAATGAAGAAAAGGATAAAATAAAACAAGGAAAGAGGGAACGATGCAAAAATACTAGAAATATCTATGCAGGAGTTATTTCTAGTTGGTGAAATAGTCTACTAGGTGGGCATCAGAGAGCGTGAGCACTCAATGGTGTGGCCTATTTTTTTAGATTGAGTAAAGGTGAAGTGGACAGCTGTGCAAATATCAAGAAGAGGACCGGAAGCCCATAATTTGGAGGAGATATTTGAGAAGAATTAACATGCCAAATTTAAGGCCGATGCCCTATTCTAGCATGGCCCCTACACAGAATTTCAAATGCATTCAAGGCATTGAATGCAGCATGGGCCATTTTATGAAACAAAGTGCCCAAGTCTTTCTTAGAGCGCTATATATTTTAATCTCTTATTTTATGCAAAATATATCTCTCTATTATAGAAGCAAAACTTTGCCCAAATAGAAAGGCATTTTCCTGAGACTTTGAGCTCAGATTGTTAATCATATTTTGTTATATGAATGAGAAAGCAGGTTACTTTCAGACTTTGTGCTATAATAACTTGTGTTATTTAGGGGATTGTTCTTATGTTTGTTTCCTAGATGTAGTCTTGTTCATTTAATTAAATAAGTAGAACTAGTGGAAGTAATCAGGGAGGTGTCCTAAAGCCGACTGTGGAGAGACTTTGTGCTGTCATAATTGTCTTTAGCGTGTTTATTTTTTGATTTCCATGTAAAGGATTTTGGGATGACTTTGTGCCCCCATTGTCCTTCGTATATTTTACTCTTTGGCAGTTGAGGTGGAGACTTTGTGCTACACTTCATCCTGATGTGTTACTGTGCCCTGTTACTTTTACTATCCAGAAAGGAATCTGGCTATTGACTGAATATTAATTATAAAAGAAGAGAAGTACCTTTAAAAATTACCTAGGATTTCTCCTTTGATCTATGAACATCATCTCTAAAAAAAGAGAGATGGATGGTGTTATCATACCCTAAGTGTTATTTTTAGCTTATATTTATAGTATATTAATATATCATAGTTATAAGGAACCTCCCCTTGATGAGAGGAGAGATTTGTCCCCTTTTGATGTGGTCGACCTGCACATTTGGCTGATAAATCTCTTTATGCTATGGTTGAAACACCTATTTTGCCCATGAGTTAGCTGGTGACAAAATATTCACCCAATAATTTTTGGGTTTGGGTAGCATGACCCTGTAGCCCAATGGCATACTTAAAGGCATTAGAGATTCTAGATTCTACTCCCTTTGATTGTTTTTACAATCGATGGAAGTTCCCCAACTAGAGCCAACTATTATTCCTAAAATTCATCACTTGTTTTTGGGGACAACATATCAACTATTTTGGTCCTGTAGGCCAAAATTATCCTTTTTCTTTTTCAAAAATGTTCTGAGTATTCAAATTCTTCAAGTATTCAAGTCTTCTCAGCTAAAGAACTCACAAGTTCAATAGGAAAGCTTTCTCAAAAAGAAGTTCCAACACTTAGGCATTTTCAAGGTTGGTTCAACACCGAGGTTTAATCAAAAGACTTAGCGGCGGGCTTCAAACAAATGGGATGAACCCTTAAACTATTGAACCCCACTTCAACAAGGTTCAAAGGTTAAATGAGTTCAAAGGTTCAAAAAGAGTTAAGTGCTCAACGAGTTCAAAGAATTTCAACCGCATCAAAGAGTTCAATGAGTTCAAAGACTTCAGCAAGTTCTAAAGTTTAATAAGTTTGGCAGACTTAAAGAAAAGAAGGCTTTGAAGAGTAAAGAATGAACCATTGAACCGTTGAACCTTGAACCAAAATGGTTCAATGAGTTCAAAGGTTCAACGAGTTCAATAGGACTAAAAGATTCAAAGAAAGAGAATGAATCGTTGAACCTTGAACCAAAATGGTTCAAAGTTCAAAGGTTCAAGGAATTTCAAAATTTGAAAGGAAGCTTTGAGTAAAGAAATGAAGCTGAAGATTCTAGAGACAAGTTCGAAGAGATGGTTCAACCGATTGAACCAAGGAGCCAATTGAACCAAAGAGCCAATAGGACCACCCGAATCGTTGAACCATTGAACCAATGCACTCTCATGGTTCAAAGGTTCAAGGTTCAATGTGGTTCAAGTGACCAAGTGACCAATGACATCCTCATGGACATCAAATTCAAGGTAATAAAATGCTCATTTATTTTCAAATATGGTGCAGACCTAAAAACAAACTCAATGACCAGCCAAAGAAGAAGCTAAAAGAGCCAGAAAAAAGGGAAGAGATACCCTGAGAGCTCAGATCACAAAGAAAAGGATAAAATACAACAAGGAAAGAGGGAATGATGTAAAAAGACTAGAAATATATGTGTAGGAGTTATTTCTAGTAGGTAAAATAGTCCACCAAGTGGACATTAGAGAGCGCGAGCACTCAATGGCACAGCGTATTTTTCTAGATCGAGTAAAGGTGAAGTGGACATCTACGCAAATATCAAGAAGAGGACTAGGCAGCCCATACTTTGGAGGAGACATTTGAGAAGAATTAACACACCAAAGTTAAGGCTGATGCCCTAGTCCAGCATGGCCCCTACACAGAATTTCAAATGCATTCAAGGCATTGAATGAAGCATGGGCCATTTTGTGAAACAAAGCACCCAAGTCTTTCTTGGAGTGCTATATATTTTAATCTCTTATTTGATGAAAAAGAGATCTCTATGTTATAGAAGCAAAACTCTACCCAAATTGAAAGGCATTTTCCTGAGACTTTGAGCTCAGATTGTTAATCATATTTTGTTATATGAATGAGAAAGCAAGTTACTTTCAGACTTTGTGCTATAATAACTTATGTTATTTAGGGGATTGTTCTTATGTCTGTTTCCTAGATGCAGTCTTGTTCATTTAATTAAATAAGTAGAACTAGTGGAAGTAATCATGGAGGTGTCCTAAAGCCAACTGTGGAGAGACTTTGTGCTACCATAATTGTCTTTAGAGTGTTTGTTTTTTGATTTCTGTGTAAAGGATTTTGGTATGACTTTGTACCCCCATTGTCCTTCGTATATTTTACTCTTTGGCAGTTGAGGTGGAGACTTTGTGCTACACTTCATCCTGATGTGTTACTACGCCCTGTTACTTTTACTATCCAGGAAGGAATCTGGCTATTGACTAAATATTACTTCTAAAAGAAGAGAAGTACTTTAGCAATTACCCAAGATTTCTACTTTGATCTATGAAAATCATCTCTAAAAAAACAGAGATGGATGGTGTTATCATACCCTGAGTGTTATTTTCAGCTTATATTCATAGTATATTAATATATCATAGCTATAGGGAACCTCCCCTTGATGAGAGGAGAGATTTGTCCCCTTTTGATGTGGTCGACCTGCACATTTGGCCAATCAATCTCCTTATGTTGTGGTTGAAACACCTATTTTGCCCATCAGTTAGCTAGTGACAAAATATTCACCCAACACACTTCATATTCCTTTGGTTTAAATTTACCTAAATGTTGATAAATTTTACTGAATGGTGCTTTGTATATAGTAAAAACTATTTTGGCAATAAATAATGTCTCCACTTCCTCAGTTCTTGCACTATATCATATAATTCTTGGTCATAGACTTAATATCTATGTTTTATGTTATTTATATTTTCATTAAAATAGGCAATGGGAATTCCCACTTGGCTTAGCAGTGTGCCTATTATTTTTACACTTGCATCATAATCAAATCAGAACACTTTGTTGAAATTTTGTAGTGCCAACACTTGTTGCTTCATTACCTTTTCCTTCAGCTGTTGAAAATTTTGCTTTGCCTCTTATGTCCAAATAAATGTCCTATGATCCCCACACAATGTATTCATGATATTTTTGGGTTAATAAAGATAATCTAGGGTTAGGGTCCTTTAAAAACCCACTTTTTGTCATTATACTAGGCTCCTTTCTTTCCTTCATGCTAGTATCAATGTCGTGTATTGGATAGTATCAATGTCATGTACCGGCCAATGGGGTTAATCTTGGTTAGTGGGGTTAATTAACTATAATTCACACTTTCTCAAGGTCCATATTTAATCCATCCTTGGAAATGAAAAAACCCAAGTATATCAAATATTCTTTCATAAATTCACACTTCTTCACATTAATCAGTAGCTTCGCCTCACACAACCTTTCCAACACATTTCTCAAATGTGCCACATGTTCATCTTCAGTATTACTAAATGCCAAAATATCATCCATGATATAATGGAATACTTTAATAATAATGGCTTAATACTTCATTCATTAACCTCTTAAATGCACTAGTCGTATTAGATAATCCTAATGGCATAACCAACCACTCATACAAACCTTCCTTCATTTTAAACATCATATTCTGGTCATCCCCCTCATACATCCTAAGATAATGATCACTAATTTTCAAGTAGATCTTACTAAAGTACCTTACACCACTCAAGTGGTCCATCAATAATCCATGTGTGATAATGAAAATCTATAATTCATTATGATCTTGTTTATAGATTACAAGTTTTTACACACTTGCCACTCTCTATCCTTCTTTGGTGCACTACACATGGGTTCAAACTTTATATTATCAAACCAGTTCTTAAATAATTTGTGAACTTGTATTTTCAATTTATCACTCTCCATATGTGTCATCCTATGTGTGGCCTTGTTTGGTAAATTTGCTTCTAGAATCAGATCTACATGATGGTTAATGCTTCTTATAGGTGGTATCTTTTTTGGAAAGTCACTCAAGATAATTTAAGTGAATTCTTCTATCAAATCCTTTAATTTGCACAGAAGTGACTCCATATTCTCCTTGGCTTCTATTCTAATTTTTCATGTCATATTGGGCATGATTTCATAACATTCCCCTTCTCATTCTTCTCTTAGGAAATTTTTTCTTGAACCTTTAGCACTTTTTTACATACACTATTGTGCCCTCTTTCTTCTTTATCCTTCAATGAGATCAAATTATACTTCTTGCTAACCTTTTCCAAGTGATAGGTGTTTGTGCACCCATAATTCACTACCTTAGACTAAAATTTCCAAGGTCTTACCAAAATTACATGTCACACATCCATTGGCATATTATCACACCCTACTTCATCCTAATAAGCACCTATCTAGAAATTCGCCAAACATTTTTCATTGACCAACGCTTGTTGATTCTTCTACAACCATGAAAATTTGTAGGGGTTTAGGTGTTCCACATATTTAGGCCCAAATTCTCAACCATATCTATGTAAAATAGATTATCCATGCTGACACTATCTACTATCATCTTATAACACTTATAACTTGACTTACACATAGTCCTAAAAAAACTCTTTCTTTGCACCAATTCCCTATCTCCCTTCATTGGCTTAAATAAAACTATCTTAAACATCAACACTTATCTATGTTTAGGATCCTCTAAGCACTCAACATATCCTACAAAATTTTCATCCCCATGTATTATATGTGTGCATGTGTTTATCCTCTTGTTACCTTCATTTTGTATTTGCGAGCATTTGTAGGCTTGATGCCTTAGTTATCCACACTAGAAACATATTATTGGGAATACTCTTTCAATTTTTTGGCCAAATATACCTCTTATTTGAGACTGATAGAATTTACCTTCTCTAAGTGTAATCCATTGTTAAAAATGGCATGCCCCACTTTGGTCTTGACTATGCACGTCACTCTATGTGGTGACTTTAGTGCCCTACCTTGACTAGTTTATTCTAGTGATTACTCTTCATCTCATTATGTATATATTCCTATACTCATATGTTATTTTTTTATCTCTATGATAACTTATCATCCACTTTAATCACTAACTAATAAACTTACTTAACCATATGTATGTGGGTTATGCTTATCTCCTCTAGGATTCTAAAGTATAATCTATTTAGATATCACATGACCTTTTATTTTCCCCCTAGTTATGTCTAGATTTGATGGTGATCTTATATAACTCATAAGTATACTCCTAAACTAACATATATTTTTTCTTGAGCTTATGAAGTCTATTGAATAAGTCCATCTGATAGTCTCTATGAAATAAGTTTTCTCTCATTTTCACAACCATCACATCCTAGCTTATTATATTAACTTTTCCTCTTCTACTTTGTTCACTATACTTTCTTCCACCATATGGATGCATTCCCCTTAAACTTTATTTGTGACACCTTGAAATGTTATGAGTCAAAAACATCCTCGCACTCAAAGTATTTTTCCATGTCATTGATCCAATCAACTAATTCTTCCCGATTTAGACTTCTTAAGAAATTATTTTGTCTTTACACCATTAAAAATGTATGATATATCTCTTAAGATCCTCTCTTCACCATATTTATTATGTTCCTTAACATCCTTTCAATCTTCACCTTTAACACCTTTGGCCCCTTTGGCATGTTGTCCTTCTCGTTAATCATGACTCTCATTATTCTTTGGATTGAATCCTTGCCATTGGTCCTCCTCAAAAATGTTTAGATGTGTTTATACAACATGTAACATGTCCAGGATCTCATCCAATATTCCTTCTAATCTTGAAACCATATCTCCTTTGCCCAAAACTCTCCTTGGTGGCATCTTCTCTTCTGAGTTTGTGCAATACTATTTTAAGTCCTCTACTTATAATCCTATGTTGGAAATATCCTTCACTCCTAGAAGGGTTTAAAACCCACTATGATACCAAATGAGCAACCATGGTAAGGGTTCCCAATGAATAAAAATCAATCCACATAGCCAAATACCCTCGCACACTCATACTTACACAAAAACATGAACATGATTGTAGGACCTCAAGATTATTTTTATTACTTGTTCATGTATACATATGATTTTACATGAATAAGAGCAATATTTATATCTCATATATAATTGTACTACCCTCAACACCCTATGCAAGGTGTAGACATCTGATTGTACCACTATTATGTCAAAATTACAAGTCAAAAGAAATTATTACAATAATGCATAAACTGGACCAAATACCATCAAAATACTTTAATTCATCCACACACATTGTAATTTATGAAACGTATTGATCATCCCTAATTGAGGAAATATATCATATACAATTGTCACCTTTCTCTAATTCATATCCAATCAAATTCTAACCTATTAAGTTGATGTTTTCAACCATTTATGCATGGTAATTTATTAAATTCTAAGAATTTCAAAAAGGTTAATCAAGATTACTTAACTAAGAAAATATAATTAAAAGGTTAAGCAAAAAATCCATGGAAAATGAATGATTATCTAATTTTGAAAATTCATAAATTCAACAAATTATGTAATGTGACATTAACATGACATCATCAGTCACAAAAGTCAAGAAGAAAAAAATATTAACATAAATGTAACAAATATCTAAATTTGGAAAGCCATGCCTATTAATTGTAATATTAACACCAAAATTGAATGCTTTGGTCTACAAAATTTGACTCATCTTGGGCCATTTATTTTCATCTTGAGATGGGCAATCGTCATCACTTTACCAAACCTATAAATACAAAGGCCACCATAGACCAAAAGTAAGCTTTACTATACAAAGTTATTATGCATAAAATATTCCAAGGAGCTTCATCCATTCTCCTCCAATTGATCCAAAATCACACGAGATAGTTTTTGGGGAAGTGTTTGATAAAGACTTTAAGCTCTATATTTGGGCACAAGTAGGCATGTGAGCCAAATTCAAAGGGAACATCCAAATAGAAGGTAAAATCATCGTGTTTAGATTTTTAGTTAATTATTTTTTGCTTCAAGTCTTGCCCAATTTGAGTACCATTCTTGAGATGTCATGTCATTGTTTTTATTCACTAACAAATGAACTAACATATTTTATATTCATGTGTTTACATTTGGCATGCTCAGTGGGACCGTGCAACCCATAAATATCATTCCAAGCCTTTTAAGTCTTATAATTACATAATCAAACTATTTTTTAGCAATAAATTTTCCTCTTTTCTTATAGATTCCCATGTTTCATCTCTTGCGTATCGATGGGATTTCCCTATAAATTGATAATATTGACCCTATAAATGGTAGGATTACCCTATATATTAGTGGGGTTGCATTTTACTACTCTATATGTTATCTTTATGTTTGAACAGATCGGTGAGATTGACTTGTGCATAATAAGTTTGATGGATAATCAACGAGGTCAAAATATTGACATCATTGTGATTTCTTGTAATTGATGGGATTGATGTGTGCTTTGGTAGGATTGACTTGTTAAACAATGACTTTACGCTTCTAGTTTCCTTATATTTTTCTATAATTGATGGGATTGACCTATTAAATAGTAGCATTAACTAAAAAATGATGAATTTGACCTTTTAAATAGCAAGGTTGCCTAAAAGGTAAATTGTGCTTTTTGTGTTTTATTTATTAAAATGGCAAACTCATCCTATAAAATAGTGAGGTGATCCTACTAATCAATGAGATTTCCAAAACTATCTTTTTAATCCACTACAGAGCAATGATATTGAATTTTAAATGGTGGGATCATCTTACATAATAATAAGATTATCCTAAAAAATGGTGGGATCACCCTACGTGATTTTTCTCAAGGCCTAAACCTACAAAAATCTAACTTCCTTTACTATCCAAAATAATTATTCAAACACTTAATCCTTTTCCTTAAAGGTTTTGGTAGCTTAAAAGGTTGTTTTACATAATTAATGAGACAAATTTTATACATCTTTATATTTGGTGATTTAAAAGGAACATAGACTTTAAATTTTGTGCTCCTAAGAGCACTTGCACTTTGCAATTTTCTTAAAGTACCTTTGATTTCTTGTTTCTTTGCATAAAGTAGTGTGCCTATGCTCTCCCCTTGCCCCCTTTATGGAGCTTGGGTGACCAAAATCACATAATTTATTTGATTAATTATCTACTTGAAGGACTATTTTAAATTATGTTATTATCTTTCCCATCTATGGGGTCCTAAGAATTAGAAATAAAACATGTCTTTCATTTTTTTCATTTTTTTACTGCACAAGGTGGACTTCATCACCTTCCTACATGTTTTAGCAGTTCATTGACTATGAAGTCACATCCTATCATCATACTAACCCCATTATCTGATGAGGTATACAAATTGAGGTTATATCAATAGTATAATATCTAGAATGTCCCTCGAATTTTGGCTCAACTAATAGCACTTCATTGAGACCCCAACATTAAAGTGGTCACAAATGGACTAGATCCTTTAGTGAATGGCCCATTGAACCTCAACATCCAATAAATGGATATTTTTGTGCCCACATACCATAAGGTATATTAGGAACATCTATAAAATCCCATGTTTAATTGATGCAAGGGTGCAAAGGTATCCACCCTTGAATATTGCCTTTTCATATAGACCTTTTTAGAGGAGGGTGGAATAGAAACCCTACTGTAATTTCTTTAATTACTTAATGAACCATTAAAATTTTAATCCTATTAAAGGTGATTATATCAAAATGATCAATTATTATGCCATAAAACTTATGTCAATTTATAAATTTACATTCATGATTTTTTTATTATCTTGTCAAAACCAATTTTATGTTCAAAACCATGTTCAAACAAGTACATCAAGTTATATAAATAAAGGTATCAAAACATTTCTTCACATATTTACACACTAAGGTGTTATGTTGCCCATTTTATGAACCATCTTTCTTACATTTCATAACATTACATTTTACAATTAGAACAATCTCTTATCTCATTTGGCACTATTATGTTACCCATTCCATTTTTGGTTTCAAACTTACATTTTATTGTGTCAAAATACAATTTTAAATAACTAATTTCAAGTTAAAATTCAAGTCCAAAATTGATCAATCATATTCAAATTACAAGCTCCAAAAAGATGAAGTCAAAGAACTAACCAAGGTCCAACCCTTCTTGAAATCAAGTACCATTTCAACCATGCCTAGGTACACTCATAATAGGGCCTATTACAGCCTTAGTTTTTAATAATAAAACTTTTATGATCGTTCAGGATACCTTATGAATTCCAAAAATAGTGAGGATGGTGAAAACCACCCAATAGTGTTTGAATATCTACCTCCCATTTCAATATTTATTCAAGGTTAATTTGAAAATCAAATCATGGAAGATAAAGATGAGGTTCTCTTAAGACTTCTATAATTTGGGGTCAAGGTCCCACCTGACTTCCCCATAGTGTAATTACATAACCTTATTTAGGTAGAAGAGTCCCCTTAAGTGGTGACTATTGACTAAACTCAGCATTTTACCCAAAATTCAAAACTAGTTATAACATTATCTAGTAAAGGGAAGGGTTAACTTGTTGACCCATCCCAACATGGTAAGATTATTGCTTCTACAATACAGTAGATTACTTAATAGTATGTGAATCATCATGTTGATTTGAAAACTTCTCTAGCTTCGACACCATTCAACAATGCCATATTTGTTGACCAAACCTAGTTTTTTGAACAACCATAACAACCCTTGGTCAATTCTACATCTAATATAGATCTATTGGCACCTTCTAAACATTCTATTCCAATGAAATCTTCATAATAAGTTCCACTTGATATACAAAATACCTTTTTAATCATCAAGAGACCCTTTACAATACACAAAAAGACCTAATAATCTACAACAAGTTCTAAATAATTGACCACAACAACAAGTAGTGGATGGTACACAACATACATTACCTACTTCTTATAGTTTGCAACAATAGAAGTTTATTGTAAACCAAAAATAGATTCCTCAGAATAAAAAAGAGATCCCCTTCAATTCAAAATAGTATATTTTTTAGAATCAGTAACAACTTCCTCTTAATCAACAATGTCTTAACTATTCACATTCAAATCAAAACCAATAGTAAGTTCCCTATCAACTTCAAAATTTAGGTTGTAGGCCAAGCCCATCAATCCATAATTACCCAACAAAATTCCTTCCTTTCATATAAAATGTTCCTAATATCCAAGAGTGGAATATGATGAAGGAGATTATTTTAGGACTTCAAGCAGGTAACCATACCAAAAAGTACAAATTTGATGAGATATGTCTCTACCCTTTTCATCTTAGCATTCTCCAAGTGATTTCCCCACCTTATTTTGAACTTAAAAAGTTTGAAAAATATAAAGGTAAATTTGATCCAAGAGATCACTTACATGCATTCTTTGTCTCATGCCAATAATTAGCTTATAACATTGTCTATTTGCTTCACTTGTTCCAACAAAGTGAGGGTGGACAAGCCTTATAGTGGCTCCTCAAAATACTAAAAGGATTGGTAACCACTTTTAATGACCTATTAGATAATTTTTTCAATCACTTTTCCTATAACATATAACATGAGTTAATTTTGGTTTAATTATCTAATGTTAATCAATGTGGCAAAGAAAGCTTTTGAACATTCTTACAGAGGTGGATATCCCTAGCAAATCTCTTTACACACAATCTAGTAGATAAATAGTTAGTTGGTATTTTTGCATATAATTTGAATGTTGAGGTTGCCTATAATTTGATACTACAATGTGAAATCACATTTGAATAAATTTTTGACAAGGGATTTAACATTCTTATAGAGGTTGATATCCCTAGCAAGTCACTTTACACATAATCTAGTAGATAAATAGTTAGCTGGTATTTTTACATAAATTTTGAACTCTGAGGTTGCCTATAATTTGATACTTCATTTTGGAAACACATTTGAAGAAATTTTTGACAAGGGAGTATAGATTGAAAATGGTACTTATTTATAATAATTTATTAAATATATACTCTTAAGCCCAACCTCCATCCCAGACCCAGACACTGATTCAAGAAAGTGTAACAAAAAAGCCTAAGGTCTTCAAAAAAATAAAAACATGGTTGGAAATGGGGTCACAGAAGAATGACATGTGCAAATGGTGAAACCATTACCTATATATAATACCCCACCTAATGCACTGCTCACCCTATAGAGAGATCCCCCAACATAGGGACACCTTCAAGATAGAGTTTTCAGTAATCTAGGTGAGCCCATTAAAATAGTGCTCCAAAAATTATTTACAACTAATATGATTGTTTAGCCAATTCTAAAACCCTTTATGAAGGGTCATCCCAAGATAGAATGGTATTGAGAGAATAATTATTATGATTACCATCATGTTTTCAACCACACAATCTATAGGTGTGTGCAACTATAACACATTATCCAAGATTTGCTCAAAAATGGATAAATTGAGTTGGAGAAAGGATCTCCCAATACTAATCAAGATATGGACATCTGTAAGAATCCTTTCACAAAGCAAAACAATCAATAATAAGGGAATGATAAGAATCAAGGATAGGGTCATAATTAGAATCAAGGTTAGGGTCATCATCAGAATCAAGGCCAAAATTAGAACCAAACCAATCATAATCAAGATCATGATACTAAAGCCAACCAAATTGGTTATTTCAATGTTCCATATGATTATAGAAATGTTGTGGGGCATGTTATAAATAACTCAATACTATTAAGGTTATTCCTCATACACCATCTAACATTCATTTGAATGTTTCCCCTTCTATTTTGGGACCTCCACCATTATCTATAGGTAATTTTGCACCAAGTCAGGGAAGCTTAATTGTGCCTCAACCTTCATGAATTATTATTCCTTGATCTCAGACTAATTATTATAATTAAAGTAACTCTCTTCTAACTCAAAATTGTGTAGTTGTAACTAAAAATTCAAGAGTTACCCTCCAAGGCCCTTTGTCTTCTTCTAATACTAATCCCATCTCAGAATCTGCACCTCCTAAGACCAAATCATCTAGTCCTATTATTGACAAATAGTATAATATTGGTGAATAATTAATCAAAACCCATACATAGATTTACATCATGTATTTATTACATACATTAGAAATTCACTTGAATAATATTTAATGACCTTATCCAACAAACCAAGGTACCTAATGAAATTGATCATGCCCAATTTCAAGTGCTTGTGGGTCATTTATCCCCAGGGCAATAACTTGTATTTTATCAATGTGATGTGTCATCCCTTAGTCCCCTACACAATAATCCTATGTATATCAAAGCCATCATTTCCTACCATAAATTCAAGTTGGTTCTAATAGATAATGGTTTAGGGTTGCATATATCATCATTGAAATTGATTTGCCATTTGAGATATACAATGAGAGATATGTAGCCAAATACATCACAATCAAAACCTATGATAATATAGAATGAGAATTTTTAGGTACCATTTATCTACCTATGATTTTTAGGCCTATCACCCATGATACCCTTTTCCATGTAATTGATATAGAGTTTACATCTAATATACTTCTTGGTCTTCCTTAGATCCATGAAGTACAAGTAGTCCATTATACATTACACTAATGCATTAAATTCCCTCATTATATGATAGAGGTCATTATTCCCAATGATCTACAACCATACTAGTAGTGTAAGAACCTAGAAGCCAAGTATGACAACTATTATTATTTCCCTACCATTGATTTTTTTAGGCAATAAGAATAAGAAAATAGTTCTTGAGTCTCCAAAATCTAATTACATTGACCCTAAGGACATCACATCCACTTCTTCTAATCAACCTCCCGTATCAATTTCCTCCCACTTTACCATTGAAGAATTTGACATTACCATGTATTGAATTTAGGATGATTTACACATCGGAAAACTACCCAAGTCCCCTAAATCCTATGGAAGACATAAACCCATCCCTAGCAGACCCAAGATGATATGGTAAAGGAATGCTAATTATCATCAAAAGTAGCCACTTGTATTTGTAAAAGATACGTCACCAATTCTAAAGGATCTTAGTTGTATGGTGAAAATTTTATTGCATGTTTATAAATCACTAAATATCCCATTCCTAATATAATCATGGACAATTTGGATTATAAAGGAAAAGGTCTAGGGGCAAAGGCACAAGGTATTCTTGAACTTGTCATTACAATAACACATATAGAAAATTAAGGTCTTGGATTCACACTGCTTGGGGGTGACCCCATAGATTTTGAGAGTGATACTAATTTATCAAATGAAGAATAAACTCTTAGACATGACACAATGTCCCATTATAGCACATATTGTCATGCCCATTTTTTCCTCTAAAAATAATCATGACATAGTCAAGACACAAATAGTCAAATAAAAGCACATAAGCAAATACAAGAATTTTTGTTAATCATAACACTCAAACAATCCCTACCACTATCATCATTCCATAATTGGAGCATGCCCTAAATCTAAAGGTCATAATAATGATTAGTTCAACCATCACTCATAATTTTACATAGGCTCATGCCAAAGATTACTGCACTTATGATGTCAAGATGGCCATCAATTTAAACCTAATTTAAATTTAATGTAGATGGGATATATGTGGTTTCCTCTATGGATTCCAAATTCATGCAAGTTATTCCTCAAGCTCTTGAGGATATTTATCACCATGTGGCATCCTAATGCTTACCCATGGGGCTGGCAAGCTTTCATGTTACACCTACAGCCTTGGGACTACAAATAATCAACATGATGCCATGTGGAAACATCCCACTAGCCCATCATCCTAGAGGTAAGCTTCTTGTACATCACCTCCAATATTTCTATCCATTAGGATAGTGCCATGTGGTATCATCCCATTAGCCTACTACCCTGGGGATGAGATTCCTATATAGTCACCTCCAAGATCACAAGTCATTAGGATGGTACTATGTGGTAGCATCCCATTAACCCACTAGCTCAGGGGTGAACCTCTTATATGGTCACTTCTAGGATATAAGGTCATCAGGATGGTTCCATGTGGTAGCATCCTTCTATCCCACTGACCTAGAGGCTCCACACTCTATGCAATCCTCTCCAAGAATATGGGTTGTTAGGATGATGTCATGCGTCAAAATATTGCTTTCCCATTGGCTTGGAAAAGATAATATATAATACCATGGTGATATCATTCTTGAGTTAGTAGTATGGTGGCACATGGTTTCCTCCAAACCACTTGTCAAATTCATAAAAATTTACTAAAATAAAATCAAAGCAAAGGGCCCCAAACTCAAAGGCATAATCCTTTAATTCATTAACCTACTTAGATATGTAGAACACAAAGGCATTAGGGTATTAATCTAAATGATTTAGTCCTTCTAAGATTCTACACTCTCAGATGTTGCTTCTTGGTAGTTTCATGGAATACTTAGGTATTAGAGGCTTAGCCTTTTGTCTAATCCTTTGGGCTACTGAGATGATGCCACATGGCATCATCTAACCAAATTTTAAAAAGCCTAAAATTTGGCTAAGGAAAAATCCAAAATAAACTCAAGCATAAGTAGTTAAGGCAATCCAAGGAAAAAAAACTAAGGAAAAAGTCCATCAAGATCTCAATAATCATCTAAGGTATGATCCAAAGTAAAACATAGATATGATTCTAAAATTGGAAACACAACAAAGTAAAATATACATGCCTATGTTGTTGCTACCAAGTCTAGAAAGAAGCAAAAGCTTAATTGAAGTGAAGATCATGATTTTAAACTAACAAACTCATTGGTTTAGTTGATTTATCAAATGAACATAAAGTGAGTTTTCTCAAGCCAACATCTCTAAAGGAATGGATCACTAAAAACAATGCCAAAGATTTAATCTTAAATTTCATCAATTTTATAAATGCCCTAGTTGTTGGGAAGGCATAAAATAGGTAGTAACTCAACTATAAAAGCCTAGGGGATTCTTTATTTACATAATGACTCCTTCCCAAAGGTCTGAATATAAATGGTCATAACTGAACATGACTCATTTTTCCAAAAAGGCTAAACATAATGACAACATAAGTCATTAATCATGATTGGCATAATAATACCAGAAGACATCAATGTTTAAATCATTTCAAAAAGATGAATTGTTATTCCCAATAACAATATCATAGTTATTTATCTAAGTTCCACTTATTTTTAATGGGTTTAATTCCACTAATTCTTCTCTTTCAGATAAATAGGGATGCATAATGCTTAACAAACTAGTTACTCATGTCAAGAATATAAGCAAGGAAATTAATTTGTTTATTCATTTGAAAGTGCCTCAAAGGATAAATATTTTGATACATACATGACTCTTCCTAAGATCCTTTAAATCAAACATTTATAATAAATTACAACTTAGATTGGCATTAAGGTTTTAATAAATAGAAATAGATGTCTTATTCTATAGTTAGAATATCATCCAAACTCTATATTTTACAAGAATATTACAAGTAGGCTAGTTATTAAATCATTAATTATACATCAGAACTCATCCTTTTAATTACAGATCAAGAGGCACATCTCAAGGCCTGATTAAATAATGGAGGACTAGTCAGTCATCAATAGTGCTCCTCATCCGCTCCCAAGCATCTACTGGCCATAAGAAGGAAGGATCACCACCCAAAATTTTGTCATCATCAAGTTTCTCCTCTAAAAACCCCCAAGCTCAATAATCCCAACTCTGAACATGTTTATATCACAAGGTAAAGGCAAGGGTGGATATATAGGAAAGGGTATCTTAACATAAGGGAAGACTATGCACACCCTATAGTCCAAATTCCTAGTTTTACCCATGGAGACTCCCAATACAAATATAGGAAAATAAGAATTCAAATGATCATTCAAGTGAAGATACGTATTCAAAAATATCAAACTAATAGGAAAGCTTTCACAACATAACAAGGCCCATAAAAATATTAGAGTAACAAGAGTATGTTTTACTTCATTGCTTCCTACCAATGGTCATGGGAGGGTCGAACAACCTACCACCATGCCTAACATAGTAAGATTTCAATTCCTACTAATATGAGGTCCAAGTAATAGTCAAACAACCTTCTACCATTCCCAATACAAGAGGACTTTACCACATTACTATCAAGACATTCATGGGAGGATCAAACAACCTTCTACCATTCCTAATGTAGGACTTTGATATGCTACCAACATGAAGATGTTTCTCACATGCCACCATCACTTAGTGTCATAAAAACATAAATGTATTCAAATAAAAAACTAAAAATCATTTCATTTAACTAAGGAGGAACAATACCTCTAATGCCCTCAATGGGAAAATGCTACATGGTGGCCAATGCTCAACCATGGGCATACAATACAACATATATAATAAATCAAGTGGTCTCTTTCCTTTGAAATTTAGAAGAAAAAACAAATAATATAATCATTTCATTCCAAATGAACAACATAATACATAAATTATTATGATATCCACCTATCAACCTTCAAACCACCTAGGCACTACCCTCTAGTAGTCTAGACCTAGATATCCTAATTAATTATTACTATCTACTACTTCTCCTTATGTTAAGTTTATATTTTTCAAATTGCCAAAAAATTCCTAAACTAAGGGATCTTGACTTCTATATAAATACGTCCCAGAATAATCCAACCACCTCTATTTTCCTAGCCATGCTTCATTGAGGGATGTTCTTTCCCATGCCTAATTAAGGTGCATGGTGGCTCTTGCAGATTTGTGTGGTTACTTCTTAGACTTTATTACCTCTTTTCCCATTTGATCTTAGTATTATGGTAATTCATGGAAGATCTTCCAATTGGCCACTAGACATTCTAGATGTTGGTTGAAAGATCTTAAGGTTAGGTGACAACAAATTTCACCTACCAGGCTTAAAGGATGGCCACCTAAAATAGATTCTAAGTACACAAAGGTGGTGAACTAGGAAATCAAATACTTAGCATGGATTTAATAAGGTTTAAAACTGATTAGTGATATAACCATGCTCGACATAGTCTCTTTCCTTCATTGGTCCTTTTCCAATTTCTACACACTGCATGCACACATAAAATTTCTCTAACATAATAGCCAAAGCTATATAATTTAATCAAATAAGGTAATTTCCATCAATTAACCATATCCAATCATTCATGGAATATCAACATACATGTAGATAATTTCATACAATTCAATACATAAGTATTTTCCATTTCAAATGATTATAAGTAATGGTTTAACATGATCTAAGTCAATATATCTCATAAACATAATCAAATTTCATAAATAGACATTACATAAAGAAATGTACGCATCATACTTTCATAAGTAAGAAATCTAAAACATGATTGATAATAGGTATTTCTCATGGTTCCCAACACATCAAAAATATTCATAAGTCCTTTAACACCTTAATATAATGTGACTTAACAACATAATTCAATAATCAATACATATAAGTTATAATTTCATAGTCATCTTTATCAAATATAAGCACTATATGAAACAGGGCCTTCATATATGATGAGTTAGTCAACACCAATTTATTTGATACTAATGTCATTATTACTATCACAACTCGTTATCCCCTTTCCCTCCATTATCCTAACATAATATATTGGGACCAACAAGATTCTATCATGCCATTAGATGAATTTTAGAATGACGAGTCAATTGCTGAGTTCATGGGTCTCAGAGATGGGTTGCTAATTAGTGATAAAAAATAGGGATTTGACTTCACATTGGATCCTATTGCCTAATATGGAGAGCAACCAAACTTCCTTAGTCATGAAAAAATTAAAACATCAAGATCCTCTAGTTAAAACCTATTTGAGGTGCCTTTGGATCAAGGAAAAAGTAAAGAGAAAGATGAGTCCATGGGGGGAACCCTGTTTTAGGTGTCCATGGATGGGGAAGTTTGCTCACCTCCTTAGGAAGCTCAGTGTCCACAAAGTCTAAGTATTATAGTTGGTTTTGACATCATTTTATAAGAACACAAAGTCTTTGAATGATTGGCTTAAGACTTTCCAAAATAGTTTGTTAACTGAACATTCCCTGATATGGCTGATTTTGATTCATCTTACATGGGTGAGCCTTGTGGATCATAAGAAGCTAATAAAGATCAATTCATTTCACTGCCACCTATTATTTAAGATGGTTGTACATTCCTTGTAAAGGAAACCATAGAGATGAATAGTTTCACTTATGATGATCCAAAAATCATTCATTTAGGTGTATCCCTCACTACTAAGGAATATAAATTTATTATTGTTATATTAAAGGACTTCATTAACATCTTTGCATGTTCTTATGCACACATGTCATGTTTAGAACCATATTTAGTGGTACATCAACTTTTTGTATATACAAATTCCAAACCAATCAAATAGAATCTATGAAAAATGCATTCACATATTGTTATCCTAGTTAAAAATGAATTAAAAAAAACTAATGGGAACATGTTTCATTAGACCACTTGATTATTCATAGTGGATTTAAAACATTATTCTAATCAACAAGAAATCATAGGGCATTCACTTATGTATTTATTTTAGATATATCAACAAATCATGCCTTAAGAGGACTTCCCCTTTCCAAACATAGACATGATAGTTGACTCAATGATAGGATATGAGATGTTGTCCCTCATAGATGGTTTCTTGAGATATAATTAGATAAAGATTGTATGAATAACATAAAACTATGTTCACCACTTTATGGGGGACATTTTGTTATCAAGTCATGCCATTTGGCTTAAAGAATGAAAATGCAACTTATCAACATGCCATGACTATCATCTTCCATGATATGATACATGATATTTTTAGGACCATGTCAATGAAATCCTATCCAAATAAAAGACACGTGAAGGACATCTTGAAGTTATACAAATAATCTTTGATATTTTTTGTGAATATAAGGTATGCCTCAATCCTAAAAAGTGCATATTTGGGGTCACTTCTAGAAAATTTCTATGGTTTATTGTATCATGTAGAGGCATCAAAGTTGATCCCACTAAGGTTAAATATATTATATAAATTCCTCCTCCTAATTTGAATTAGCTTCATAGCCTACAAGGCAAGATTCAATCCATTTGTTGGTTCAATTCATATCTGGCAGATAGATGTCATCCTTTTACTCATTTTTTAAAGAATGGTGTCACATTTTAGTGGGGTACATGTTGTCAACAAGATTTTGAAGAGTTGAAGACCAATTTGGCCAAATCACTAATATTGACACCACCAATACTAGGTAACCCATTGCTTCTCTACATATCAACAACATAACATGAACTGGGGGCACTTTTAGCTCAACATGATACATAGGGTAAGGAGTACATAGTATACTATTTGATCCGAACACTTGTGACTTATGAACATAATTATTCACCAATTGAATAAGCTTGTTTAGTCATGGCATTTAATTCCCAAAAGTAGTGTCACTACAAGTTAAATAATAAGACCATTATCATAGCCAAAATTAATCCCCTCAAATATTTATTATCTAAAACAACTTTAATAAGTCACATGGCTAAGTGGGTAATGTTGATAATTAAATTTTATGTCGAGTATCAAAATTAGAAGGCCATTAAGGTGTAAGTCCTTTTAGATAAACTTATTGAATCTCCTTTGCTCGATACCAAGACCATCATATTTGAGTTCCCATATGAGTCTATCTTAACCCTGGAATAAGTGCCTATTGAATCTAAACAATGTAAATTATACTTTGACAATTCATTCACATCTCATGGATCTAGTGTCAGTATTTTGATCATCACACCATAAGGTGATATTATGCCCAAAGTATTTCACATTAGCTTTCACTACACCAACATTATGGCTGAGTATGAGGCCCTCATTTTAGGACTCTGTCTTGACATCTAATGGAACATCCAATAATTAATGGTAAATGGGGATCCTTAGTTAATCATTAATCAAGCTACAAATTAATACCAAACTAGAGATGAGAAGTTTTTACCTTACAATAGTATGGTTGACAACCTCAGACAAAATTTTAAAAGTATTTAGTTTGAGCAGATACCATGTGTCAATAATCGATTGGATGATACAATTTAAACCATTGGGTCTATGATAACAGTAGCCAGTAATGCCAAAGAGTATCAATTTCTCATTGAGAACCTTCTTCAATCCACTTATACATTACTATACTCTAATATGGTATGTGATATTGCTAGTCCTGATCCCCCTTGGTACCAAGACCTATACAACTATCTCCAAGACCATATTCTTCCTACTAGCTTATCACAAAGTGATCCAAATATTAAAAGTCTTGGTTGAATAATATTTCAAAAACACACAAATAATAATGTTATCTTTGAGAAGAGATGTTTTATTGCTCAAAATTGTAGATACAACATATGCTTATCTCTGGGAAGAGATGTTTGATTGCCTTTTTAGGATACATATATTTTTATACATACTTTGAAGGAAAGAGGAGGATGTAGAAGGTCACCAATCTTGAGATTGATGAATTGGTTTGACTTCCACAATTTACAACATTACAAAATTTGAGAAATTTCTATTTTTAGAAACTTACTATTTTTAGAGTGCACTATTAAAATTGAAGTTTAGGGCACTTCCATTTGGTTTTTGGGGTTCAAAACCCATTAATAAAATTATGTGACATCCCATGGTGTTTCCCTCATTCTTATCTTTTCAATGGTTCAAACAGGGAGTCAAACAGAGATATGGTGAAAAACTTATGGCTCTTGAAATTTCTACCACTAATTGGGGTAGGACCATCACTCGAATTATTGCCTAAAGGGTTACCCATATCATTGCCTAAAGTGTTTTCTAGATCATTCCTCCCTCCTTGAGATGCAATGGTCCCCCATTTCATCAATATTCTTTATCAATTGTGGTAGTTGTGTCTTGATTTGATTCTCATCTACTAGAGCAAAACTCTGTAGATCAAGTTCATCAATGTCTAGTTGTTCTACTATGGCTAAAGTGTTAAATAGAGGTGGTTGATATGTAATGGCTACATCATTTGGTGTCATGGGTTGGAACCCAATGCATACTTGGAATGGACTATGCTTTATGGAGTTATTTAGGGCCTAATTGTTCACCATTTCTATCTAACCATCAATCTATGGATGGAAGGCTATGAACTTCCTTAGCTTGGTATCCACTCGCTTCTGTTGTTGTGCTGATTGTGTAGTCAGGGTTGCAACATCAGCCCTTTTGGATTTCAATGGCTTGACCACCATGAGAATGAATTTATTATCACTGATCAAGGAGACAAATGTAGAAGGTGGTACCTCTTGTACCCTATAACACCATGTTTCAAAAGTGAGGGTGATCCTTTGAGTTATTGATTCATAGATGCTATGTTGATCATACATGAATGGTTGACCAAGGAGTATATCACAAACATCCAAATTGACCACATCACACAAGACCTCATCTTGGAAATGATTTATTGCATATGAAAGAAGACATTGGTGGGTGACACGGAGGTTTCTCCCTAGACTCAACCATCTAATACAGTATGGATTTGGGTGAGGCTTCATGGATAGATTTAGACTTTTCATAACATTAGCAGAGATTAAATTATTTTAACTCCCACTATCAAGAATGAAATGTAGAGGCTTACCTTTCACCCATAACTTAGAGTGAAACAACCTTTCCTTGTCATCTGGCCTCTCCTCGTGGGTCTATGATGAAGCAACAATGGCATCAAGCTTAGCATCTACAATCTCTTCTTCATCCTCTTCAACTGTAGGGTGTGTATGAGGTAAAGTAGTAGATGTTGAGGATTGTGACTCAAAAAGCAAGGACTTGATGGCTCAACATTCTTCTTTTGAGTGAGTTCTAAATTTATGGTAATCACACCATTTCCCAGTCTTCCCTTCCTTTTGTTTCTAATTTTGGCCTCATGTTTAACCTTCTTTGTCACTTTTCCATTTTAAAGGATGGCTCTTCATATTCATTCTTCCATGATTATACTCAATCTTCACCATGAACTTGTATGCCTCACCTAGGGTCTCCAAATTGAAGAGTTCCATTTTCCCCCATATATGCCATTATAGTCCACTATGATATTTGAGAACCTTGTGTTTCTCACTTTCCTAGATGCCCAATCTCACAGATAGAGAATGAAAAATGTCAATGTAATCTTGAATAGATTATTCCTTACCTTGGTGAAGTTGTTGCCACTCTATGTACAGATCATCATATGCTCTAATGGGGTAGTATTCTTCCATTATAGCTTCTATGAAATCATCCCAGGTAGGTTCCACCTCAATGCCAATATCATCTGTACTGAATCTCTTTTTGTACACTTCCTACCAATTTTTGATAGGGAATGATGCTTTCAAAAGAGAAAAAGTGATATTCTCTTTATCGATGAATTTATTTATATAAAAATATGATGACAATTGATCCAACAAATTTTCTATTGCATCAGCATTCATTTTGCCTTCAAATCTAGGGATATCAATTTTCACCTAGACCTTGAAGGGTGTTGGGGCACGGAATAGATGTGGGGTTGCAAATGAGGAGCTAGAATTTCCCATTGGAATTTGTTGAATAATTTAGGAAAATTGTTGTAGAATCTATGTTTACTATTATTGGAGGGCTTAATTCACCATTTCCTTGAAAGGATCGAATGTCTCGGTATTGTCCCCCATTTGAGGTCGTTTAGAGCGAATAGGTGGATAGTCTACTAGATCTTGTATTTTTCACCCAAGCTTCCTATAGTTTGACCTCATCCTCAAGATAATACACTCTTAAGACAAAATGCTCTGATACCACTAATCCAAAACTCAAAAGTCTTGGTTGAATAATATTTCAAGAACACACAAATAATAATTCTATCTCTGAGAAGAGATGTTTTATTGCGCAAAATTGCAGATACAACATATGCTTATCTCTAGGAAGAGATGTCTGATTACCTTTTAAATATAAATCTATTTTTATACATACTTTGAAGGTAGGATGAGGATGTGGAAGGTCACCAATCTTGAGGGAGATGAATTGGTTTCACTTCCATGATTTACAACATTACATAATTTGAGAAATGACTATTTTTAGACTGCACTACTAAAATTAAAATTTAGGGCACTTTTATTTAGTTTTTGGAGGTCAAAACCCACTAATCAAATATATGTGCCATCTCATGATGTTCCCCTCATTATTATCTTTCCAACTATTCAAACAAGGATTCAAACGGAGCTATGGTGCAAAAGTTATGGCTCCCAAAAGTTCTGCCACCAATTGGGATATGACCGTCACCCAAATTGTCACCTAAATGTTGCCTCAATCATTGCCTAATGTGTTGTCCAGATCACAAAACCAACTTAAAGCCTTCACCCATAATGCTTATATTTATAACATACTTGGTATTACATTCTATCATAAATGATATGATGGAATGATACTTCATTTTTTGAAATTAAAAGAATCAAAATTAGTGCTTAAAGATGTACATGAAGTAATTTTTGGGCCCCACACTAGTGGTATGGTCCTTGCCAATAAAATCCTCTAGAAATGGAGATAAATGCTTGTCAATATGTCAAAAAGTGTGTGGCTTGTCAAAGGCAAGGTGATTTACTTCCCTACTGCTTGAATCAGTCACTATGCCTTGGTTGTTTTCAATATGGGGACTCGATTTCATAAGGAAAATCAATTCCACTTTCTTTGATGGCCACAAGCATAGCCTAACTACTATGTAATATTTTAATAAATGGATAGAGTCCATTCCACTCACTTACATAATTGGAAATCAGATCTCTAAATTCATTTATTTTTACCTCATCTACCGTTATGGCATTCCTTCCACCATTATATCTGATAATGGTGGATCATTAAAAAACAAAGATGTTAAATCCCTTTATTCCCAATTCTATATTTAACATAAAATGTCTAGGACCTATTTTCCTCAAGGTATTGACAAATTTAAGGCATAAAATAAAACCATTGTTAATATTTTTAAGAATATTATCAATGATGTTGGCCACGATTGGCACTTATAATTATTCCCAACCTTGTGGGCTTACTATATTAGTACCCATACACATATAAGAGCCACACCATACTCCTTAGTTTTTTGTCCTTATGCCATTAAACCTATAGAGTGAATTATCCTCTCTATGCATTTTCTTGTAGAACATCATTGATGAGGAAGAATATAGAGTTGCCAGATTTTAAGATTTGGAGCTCTTGGATGAGAAAAGTTTATTTGCATTAGACCATTTGAGAGCCTATCAAAATTGGTTTCACCATAGATATAACAAACACAAATTTCCAAGAGAGTTTTAGTTGTTGATTTATTATTGAATGAAAATAAGAGAATACCAATGTTGAACACAAAATGAAAGGAAAGTTTGAGGCCAATTCACTAGGTCCATATGTTGTCACTGAAAATTATGGTTCTAGGGCATACAAGATGGCTACACCATATGGACAAGAGCTTAAGGAGCCTATGAACATTTTGCATCTTAAATTCTTCTATGTTTAATTGATTTGAACCATTACTCTCCTACCTTCTATTATCATCATGATCTTGATTATGACTGACATGTGTTACATACATATTCAAAGAACATTTCTAAATGCACTCTAGATTGATCAACATCAACAACCTCTATGCAGACAAATATATCAGGGTATCTCCACATTGTGTTACCTCCTTGATAGTTCTCTGAGATATCCTCTAAATACTTTTCCTTGTATTGTTTCCCTATTGTGTGTCTTCCTATTCTGATTATGTTCTTACATGGTATTTCCCTTTGCCTCAAGTTTTACTATTCATTCATGGTCAGTACTATTGCATCTAATTTAACTATTGTTTGAGATTATACCTAAGGTTGTTTACCTTTTTTAGGTGGTTCCTTATACATTTTTAAATATTCCCTTACTTATTCCAAAAACCCCAAAAACATTGAAAAGACCTAGAAAACCCCTAAAAAAAAATTATTGAGAAAAATTGGCTTGAAATCTCCATGAGAGATATAAAGCCTCAAAATATTTTATTGTTGTGTAATTTTATTTATTGGTGATTCTTGGCCCTATTCTGGGTAGGAACATTTTATCTAATCCTAATCATTTATACTTATAATTACCATTCCTTCATTATATCCTCCTATTTATGGGAGAACCATATCAGCCTGAGCTCCACACATACTATGTAGACAATGCTTGGATGCATTGTGCATCTCAGGTCATCTTGGCCACTCTTGATTTCCACTTCCATTCCCATTTTTATTTTCCATTATCCTACACTCTCACCATTTTACGAGCAACCCATGGCCTTATGATATCACTATTTTATGAGCCCTTCCTATTTTTCCTTTACAAAGCACTTATCTCTTTACTTATCATCACTTTTATTCTATCCCACATCTTGGGAGAACTACATTTGGCCTAAAGCCCATATGGACTATGTAGACAACATCCATTTGCATGGGTAATTTAAGGGAAACTCAGCCACCCCTTCCTTATTATTATACTCCCCCTTTCATAATCCTAATCATTGCTTTAGCTTATCCATCCTTCCCTTAACATGGGGGAAGATTGTCCAAGCGTAATACCTTACTAGTCACACATACATAATTATTGATTACTTAGTTAATTTTATCTTCTTATGTTGTGTTTTTGTGTGATTACTTTATTTTTTATTTAAACATTATTTGTTTTATTGTTTGTTTGTGTTTAAATGCAACTTATTTTTACACTTAAGTCTAGATTTTCAATATCTTAGCCTTAAGTTATTTACACTTGTATTTAAATTATTTTTTGGTCTATCTTTTGTTCAAATGCATTATGTTTTCAACTTACGTCTTGATGTTATATATCATGATTTTAAGTTATAAATATTTACATCTAAATTATTCCTTATATAATTGACATATAATGTTATCATAGATTATTTATACTTATGTTGCATGTTATCACTTACAAAATTCAAAACCAAGTGCTCAAGTCTTATATACTCATATTGCATCGAAAACATTTTCCCAAGCATGATCTAGTTACCAAACACATGAGCAAAATGTCATTTCATTTTCCATAATCACACATCTATGCTATCTCTATCATCTAAGGCTATCTCTATGCTAATTAAGAATGTGTATCTCCTAAGTTAGCATATATCATATAGTCATGCACACATGTTACATCCATGAGCTAACCACAAAGTACACTATCCACTATCATGAACAACAACAGAATCATGGAAAATTAATAAACATCAACATCCATACTCTTCTAATCCAATCACATAATTCTTCAACCATTATAATAATTCCTTATCATCTCTATCATTACCATTGAGCATTCTTGTGTGCCTAGTTTTTTGTGGCTTTTTCATTCCTTAAAAACTCACTATACCATCACACCTACATTTGTGTTCATCTCATCTTTAATCTATGCAACTTATTATATCCTTGAGCTATGTTTGCCTATCAATCATTCAAATTAATTATAATGATCAGCAATCAAAACTATCTTGCTAGGGAAAATCATTTAAATCAATGATCAAATCCACCCTACTAGGGAAAATCATTATTCAATTAGTCTATCTTTATTATAATTCCAAGATCTACAACTTTTAATTTTTTTGGGCAAATCAAACTATGCAACTTGTTTCGAGATCGACCATTCCCTAAGCCCATAAATTTTTCCTTGTATGGGGTATTTCTAAATGTGCTTCTTATTTTGGGATGCATCCTTGCCACTTACCCCCACCTTGGGGCCAATTAAATTCTATTAGTATTCATCATTGTAAATTTACCTGTGCAAGCATTAGCTCATATAGATTAATCTCATCCATGGTTTAATTTTATTTTTCTTCTTGTCTATTTTCTTATTTTCGAGGGCCTATCCATTAATCTTATTTTTGGCCACTCCCTTGGAGGGGCATCATGGGCATTCACAAACATTGTTTGGTGCTTTCTTATGAGCTAAAATTTCCACAAATAAAATAAATTTAAAAAAAGTAGATCAAAATCAATTATTATAATTGTGATCAATTTAGATGACATTTTTATTCTTTCAAAAGTTATTCCTTCATCTAAACGTCTCACCATGCCCTTTCAAATAGGGATAAAATATAGACATATAAAATTTACCAATGCCATTTAGAAATTATAAGTCATAATTATTACATTCCTTTGATTTATCTCTAGTCAACTTACAACCTAGTAAATTTATGTTTTTGACCTTTTTTACATGACAATTTACTAAATTATAATAATTGCAAAGAGGTTAATCAGGATTATTTAACTAATCAAATATAATTAAGAATTTAAGTGAAAAATTCATGGAAAATTAATGAATATCTAATTTTATAAATTCATAAATTCAACCAAATATCTAATGTGACATCAAAATGACATAATTAGTCACAAAAGTCATGAATCCAAAAATATCAACATAAATGGAACAAATATCTGAATTTGGAAAGCCATGCCTATTAATTATAATATTAACTCTAAAATTGAATGCCTTTGATCCACTAAATTTGAATCATCTTGGGCCATTAATTCTCATTATTGACATGGATTTATGGATGGTGCTCATCACTTTGCCAAACCTATAAATACAAGGGCCACCATAGACTAAAAATAAGCTTTATTATGCAAAGGTATTATGTACAAAGTCTTCCAAAAAGCTTCATCTATTATTCTCCAATTGATCCAAAATCACACTAGATAGTGCTTAGGGAATTGTTTGATGGATCTTGAACCAGAACATTACTAAATGCTTCAAGCTATATATCCAAGCACAAACATGCAGTGATCTAACTTCGAAGGGAACATCCAAATAAAAGGTTAAAATGTCTTATTTAACTTTCTAATTCATTGATTGTTGCTTCAAGTCTTGCCCAATCCAAGGAACATGCTTGAGATGTTATATTCTTGATTATTTTCACTACCAAATTAACTAACCTTTTTTGTATTTGTATGTTTACATAAGGCATGCACAATCTCTCTCTCTCCTACTAGTTTTGCCTTTTTTCCTTTTAGTTATCTTGGCTGTAAATTCTAATAGAGTTTTCTCTCTATTATACATCCCATCCCTATATGGGACACCTAATTACCTACTTATAGACTCTTCTAAAAGGTCATAAATATGTTTCCCACAAGTTGATTCAACTACTGGATTAGTAGCAAGATGGTGTATCTAGGATAAGTCAATGATTGAAGATTTGAATCTAATTCAAATCTTGGTAGTTAGGGTGACATGGCCTCTAGGTCAAAATGCTCTAAATTTTCAATAATTTTTTTATCTTATTTAATGCTTATGTCTAAGGCATTTTTTCACATGCACTATATGTTTCCACACACATGACATGATCTGTGCCATTATAATCCTACCTAGGTGCCTTCAAATTTATGTGCACATGTGCTTATTTCTTCACCCATGACTTATCTCAAAAATATTGCATCATCATTTCTAATTTGAACATCATTATCTACTTTTCATGATAAAATACTTCATAAAACCAAACTTAGAATTCCAAAATGATGAAATATGGTTCTATGCCTGGGATGCCTTTGTATCATTTTCCCACTCTTTGTTTCTCTCTTCTAGTTACATAAATGTTAAGTCTTCATATATGTAATAGTGTGAGCCTATTATCATGCCTCTATTTCTTAGTATTATTTTATATCCTCAAAGCTCATTAATGTGACCTGGACATGCCTATCTTCTCTTCCTTCTCTCAACTACCAATTATACTTGCTTGTCTGATCTGGCATTCCACTATAGCTACTCTAAAAGGATGTCCCTTTTTAAGCTACTTGTATCATCATGTTATCTATATTCTTTTATCCCTTTGATGGTTATATTTTATAATTTATCATGATGTTCTCTTTCTTCAATCATTTCATTCTTACTTACCTTTCTATCAACTCCTTTTGCATTCCCTTTGGTTCTTTTACTACTCATGCCCATGTTTTAGCCTCTTCCAATTTATTTATTAGCTTATTATCTCTTATTTCCATGTTGTGAAGTGTCTATTTAAATTATTTTTTATTTGTTTTGCATTAAATTTACCTCCCATACCTTTCACTTATTGGAGTGTGAATAGTTTGTTTGAGGGCTTGCCATTTGTGTTGTCCAATATTCATAAGGTTTTCAAGTTTTATCACTTATGATTTAAGCATGATGATGTCCTCTTACACTACTCACTTAGCACTTGATACATATTTAATTTAAATATATTTTATTTTATTTATTACTTCCATACCTTATAGTATCTCTTTAAAATTCATTAGCTCATGCACATAGAGATTTGGTGATCAAATGAGTGGAGTCATTGTAATGCTATAAGTTTCCTCACCATCTTGGTGTTTCTCTTAATTTTTGTTTATTTTATAAAAAAAGAAAAAGTAGGAAACTAATTATAGGTATGGTATAAGAACTTATTTGTTTGTATGCATGTGATCTATATAATTATGAAGAGCTCCTCTTTGTCTTGGGAAGAATGAACTATAGATAAGAAAGCACTAGTGCAAAAGGGGTTGTTAGATGGATAGCAAGATGGATTTCTTAGTGTGAGATAAAACTAAGAAGTGTGAGCTTAATAGGAGGCTATCAATCCACTCTTTTATAACAACTAAGTTGAAATAAATAAAGATAAAATACTTGCATCAAATGATAGAAAAGACTAGAAAGAAATACAAGAAGAAACAAATTTTTGATAAAGAAAATAGACTAATTATAGAAAATATTGTGTCAATACTAATGATAAATGGGTCATGTTAGGTCCAAAAAATAGGTAGGGACTTTGTGAACAAGTAAAAGGTTAGAAAGTGGAATTTGGTTGGGAGTAAGTAGGTGGAAATAGCTTGTTGTTATTTCTTACCATAGTCATCAACAGTTGGTATGACCGTCAACAGTTAAGGTGACCATCGGTATTTGGGTGACCATCGTTGGTTGAGCAGACCATCGGTGGTCATGGTGACCATCAGTGGCTTCTATGGGTTTTAAGGGTGTTTCATAAAATCATGTTCAAGTTGTAAAATGGGTCAGTAAATGACTGAAAGGTCTATTTAGGATTAGGGGGTCAAAAAGTATGGTGCAGAAGGGTCTGATTTAGGTAGAGATGTTAGGAACCAAATAAACAAAACTTAAAAAATGAAATGTACCTAGTTTGTTACTTGATGACTGATGGTAGAATGAGAAGCAATTTTAGTATAGTAATGGTACTTTTCCTCAAGAATAGTTTTGGTAGAGGTTCGGGTCTATCGTAGTTATTAACTTACTAAATGAAGACATGTAAAGAAGTTATTGATGCTAGAAGCTCTTGATGACTATTGGTTGATAGCTTGATTGTCTGATTGCTAAATTCTTGGATCCTCCTTCCACCTCCTGCTTCTTCCTTTTATAGGCAAAGAGCTATGGAGGTAGAAGGTTCCATAAGAGGTTTGGTTGGTTATTGTGATGTGTTAGCTTGTCGTCTATATTAAATTTTAATGTGCTAGCTTACACATAGCTTGAGTTGTCTTTATTCAGATGGGGAAGACCTGACCAATCGATGGTTAAGGTGACCATCAACAATTGAGGGTTCAAGGTTAAGTGGGGTGAAAAGGTAGGTTAATGAGTTGGGTTTATCTAGCTAGCTAAACTGACTCAGGTTCATGGTCAGAGGTTGGGTAATGGTTTGATCCAAGGGTGCTTTAACATCTAAAATTGTCATGTGTGGTTTTTTAATGTTTACATTTTGCCTCTTTTTTATGCATTTTATGTTAGCAAGATATAAAATAAAAATGGATTATGGGTTGAAGGTTTGGTTTCCCTTGAGTATGGGAAGAGGTGTTCACCCTCAAACCAAGAGTTGATGAGGTGAAACCAAATCAAGTGCAAGTTTGATGAGTGATTCATGGTGAGTCAAGAGGTTAGTGATAATGGGGGTTGGGTATTTGAATTGAAAGCATGTGTATGAAATGTGACTAAGGTGCGATAGCCAAGATTATGCATAGACTAAGTTACCATAGTTGGTAAAAAATAAGGTTGATTCTAGAAGGACTAGTGATGGGGTAATTAGGCCATAACATTAGGTATAGATGATCAGGTTATTCCTATCAAGTCTACTAGATAGGTTTGGTGTTTTTTTAGGTATCTGAGGTAGGAAGTGATCCTAGGAAAAACACAAATGGTTTGGTTGTATGAGGTGGTGAAAATTCAAATGGTCAACTTGGTAATATTGGTTAGTGCAATAAAAAAGACCAAGGCAAGGTCACCATAAAATGTGCAAACTTTTGGGCCAAAATGGCCAACATCAAGGTAGATGTGGTTGTTTGGCTGGTAGGTAGAGAATGTAGTCTCCAAAAGTGGGCACTAAGGTATGGGTGCCAAAATGTTGAAAAGAGGACCTCTTGATCATCGATGATAAGGGGTATCAAAATTGACCATCGATGATCACTTTGACCATCGATGATTAGGGGAAAACCCTAAAAGCATGGAGGATAAAAAGTGAAAAAGAGTTATAATTTTCACTTTTGTGCTTTTGACTCTCTTTAATCCCATGCATTTATGACTTTAGTGTTTTGTGTGAGAGTGATGATGAGGTAGTTGCTGATTGGTTGAGTGTGAGATTCATGTTGAGTTGACCTTGATTTGGATTGAGGATGTAGGGTAGATAGGGGCATGATCAGGCAATGAGACCCAACACTCCTCCTTGATGATGGTCAAGGAATGAGGTAGGGGTTGCATTAGATTGATAGATTAGTCTGATTTTGGTAGTTTAGAGTGGAATTTTGATGATTTACTGAGGGGTGGTAGGGTTTTGGATTTTTCCCCAAGGTTTTATATTTTGTGTTATTATTGTTAAAATTTGTGGGTGAAAATCAAAATTGGGAGGTTAGGTTAGATTGAGGTAGGGTAAGGTAGATATTAGGTAGGTTTATTATTGGATATGGGTGGTTTGGGTAGGTTTTGTGTAGGTAGGGTTAGGGGTTTTTCCATCAACAGTCATACACAGTGACCATTGATGGTCATAGATGATTGTCGGTGGTCATATTTGATCGTTGACGGTTGAAGATCGAGGGTAAAATGGTCAACTGATCATCGACAATCATAGTGACCATCAGTGGTCAACCAAATGAGATAGTGTTTTTGATAAAAGGGATAAGGCAATAGGTGAGTTTAAAATTTCTTAGCATTAGAATGCTAAGGGTAGTTTGGTTTTAGGGTAGGTTAGAAGAAAAGATGTAGATGTTGTTCATATATGTGTAACTAGGTAGGTAAAATGGGGTGAAAGGATGTTGTCCATGGGTAAAGTAGTTTATATGAAACTAAGTGTGTTTGCTATATTGAATTTTGTAGGTATGGGAAAATCTAGATGTGAGATTGGGTTCCTCAAATCTTTATAGAGATCCATCATGGGATGATGGATGATGATTGGGTACACATGGAGGAGGTTGGCCTCAGAGCTATGATGTAATACCAGAATGTACCACAAGATGTGTAAATGATCATGGCCCTCATCAAGAGATGGGATCTAGACATGAACACCTTTATCTCATCGAGTGGAAAGATAACTATCTTTCTAGAGGACATACATAGGATCACATAGTTGTCGATTCAAGGGGAGCTGATATATCACATTGAGAGAGAGGAGAGGGATGAGATGATGGAGAAGCTATATGGTGATGATCATACATTCACCAGATGAAATTCTAGAGGATTTTACTATAGGCCATTATATTAGAGGGCGAGAGATTATCAGAGGTTTATGATGATGATGGCAGTCTCATGTTTTGTAGTGTAAAATTCAAGGAGTGGGAAGTTTTCATATCTACTGCTAGAAGTATCAGTGGAGATGTTACTAGGTTAGATAGTCTTTCATTGGGCACTAGTTATGTTGGTTTATATATATAAGGATCTATGGGGGTTTAGATTACACTAGAGGTATGGCATCAATATGGGGTTTGTGTTGTACTATTGGGCCTATGAGAACATCTGGGTTCTAAGGCTGATGGGGCTACCATGAGAGGGATATGCCTAGATGGACTTTATAGTGAGTTTTATGTGGTGGAAGAGTGATTACATGCTCATAGGACCTAGAGGAGGTGTACAAGACATTAATTGGTTTAGAGGGGAATTATATTGCCTAGTGGTTAGAGATGTGGTTTGGAGGCCATATGTCAGATTTTTGAGGTGGGCCCACTATACTTAGCATATTTTATCGATGTAGAGCTACAAGTGGATTTTTAAGAGGAGAGATGGTGAGACTAAGCTCATCCCTTTTGAAAAGGTACACAGGTAGTTTGGCTTAATATAGGGGATTCAAAATCTATTCTTGAGGTATAGGTGAGAGGATGTTGAGTTTTTGCTTCCAAAGCCACAATAGGTACATGCAGGTGGCCCTGATGGATAGAAAAGAGTGGTGCTAGCCACTACATAGGCATATGTAATAACTTTATAGGGATAGGTGGCTACATTACAAGGCCAAGTTGAAACATTATAGGGTTAGTTAACCACTGTGATGAGTGAGAAGGACCAGGCGAAGACTTCACTAGCCTTGGTAACCTAGGAGGGACACTTTAAGATAGAGAGGAGGGGTAGTCATAAAACCAACAAGACCACCAAGTAGCATTCATATGGCACATTACCTGAACACCATTGAGGATTTATGTTATTATGAGGCCATAATTCTGGCACATTGTCTTGACCAGCCCCGATAGGGTAAGTACAGAGCCATTTTAGTAGGTGGTGCAGGTATAGCGACTCTAGGTCAATGGGATACTTATGTGGGTAGACATGTAGGCACCTTAGGGGGGCAAGTACTAGATGGTAGTGATGCCCCAAGGGCATATGATATGATATGATATGTATAGATGTATATGATTTCGATACCAGCCTACAAGTCAATGCAACAAGATGTACATGTTTTGAAAGAGAGAGATACATAATATTACATGTACTATTTTGTTTTGATGAGACATGATGTATATGATATAATGATGATATATAGATGTGATTTTATGTTTCATGATTCATGGTTTTGGTGTTTATAATTTGTTATGATTATGTTTATGAGATGTAGACTTACTAGCTTAGGCATGTGATGATTATGGATGATGTTTATGATGAATGGTTATACATGATTATGATGATGTGATGCTTTGTTTTATATATGGTTATGATGTTTATGATTTATGGTTATATGATGTGGTTTATTATGGTTATGATGTGATGTTTTGATTATGGTTATGATCATAGAGTTATTTTGTTGATGATAACACATAAAGTAAGTTAGATGACAAAACTAGATGTGGGAAAAGGGATGAAAACCATGAGACATACGTCTAAGTGAATACATGAACCAATTATGAGAGGATAAGAAAAAGGCACGATGTATCTTCATTGGTAAGGACTACAAAAAACTAAAGTTAGATTGGCTTAAGGAATATAAGCCCTTCAAATGCTTCACATTAGCATGCATTGGTTGATGAAAAGGTGTCTTGATCACATTGTGTCAAGTAAGCTCAAAATCCCTTGATTTATATATGGTACAAAGGGGATATGGGTGATAAGTGGTATGAAGGGTAGTGCAACCTCTTGAGTGTTAGGTGTGGAGCCTGATTGTCTTCTAGGATTAGAGGTTAAAATTTTGATGTTATTTTAGCCCAGTTTTAGTTCCTATTCTTTATATCCCTGATGGTGTGGGGGGTTGAAGGGGGGAACCCGCACACCTCGATGGGGGTTCAGGGGCAACAAGAAAATTTTCATAGTCAATCTAGGCCATTGATGAAAGGTTTATAAGATTATGTTTAGGTGTTTTTCACCTTAAAATGTATTGATACATGTCAGGATCTTGCTCCTCAATTAGAGCACATATGATTACTTCTTGTATTAGCAACTAAACAAGGAATTATACTAGAATCAATAAGTAACTAGAAATATGAAACAACATAGGATTTGAGAGACAATACACAATTGTATTAAATACTCAGAAGAAAATACAATAAAGAAGATGCCACTTCTTCTTCCACCTCAAAGGCTAGCCACACCTCAAGACCTTCTTCCCTCTCTCTCTCGGTCCCAACAATCAACTCAAATATAGAATTGATGTTCACCTCTCCAACCAGTCAGTAACAACGTTGCCAGTACACCAAGTACACAACCGTACTCCAAGTAGATCTCCTGCTCTCTGTTGCTACCTGCAAATCACTAGACCTTACTCACCATTGTAGATCTCCAAACGTGGTCCTGCACTCTTGCTGACCAAGATCATACAAACACGAAGAACCCCCCTGATTCTCCAAACCAGTACCCACACTTGGTACTATGGCACTAGGAGGAACACACCATTGCTCTCTTACTCTCTGAAGGAGCTTATTTTTGCTCTCTTACTCTCTAGCACTAGTTTACAATACAATCAATGAGTCTCTTAAATAGATCTCATGCAAACAATAATTAGACACCTAATTACAATAATTAGATCCACAGCTTCTAGTCTAAATTTGGCTCTTGACATGCAAACACTTGGTTCGTTAGCTAACTGCCCGTAACATTCACAGTCTGAACCACACAGGTGACCGACGTCAGTCCCTGTTTACCTGGGGGGTGCCGACACCGGCCGACATCTGACCGACGTCAGTTGCATTCTATCTGTACCCTATCGACGTCAGTTGTCCTGATCGACGCCGGTGACTGTAACACTCAGCAAACACTCTGCAACCTCCCTAACTCCTCCTGTTTGCATCCTGGTGAAGCTTTTAGCTCCACAACCTAACAATACATGGCTGAGATGAAAAAAAAGAAATAGATTGTACATAGAGAAGAGGCAGAGAAGGTAGAGAGGTGTAATAGGTTTTGTTGCAAGATTTATTTCTCCCTTGTATTACTGGAAATAAAATAATGGATAATTTTGGTGGATGTAGCCCATCTTGGGTGAACCACGTTAAATTTGGAGTCTCTTATTTTGTGCATATTTATGATTATTTTTTGTATGTTTGATTGATTTGTTTCATATTTTCTCTTGTATGTGATTTGGGGATAAATATGTGTTTTATTCTATCCTAACAAGTGGTATCAAAGCAAAGGTTTTGTTTGCATAATTTTAAATCATAGAAAGAAAAGGGTTTGACCTCTAGTGGGAGCTATGATAGATGAAAATAAATCTAAGGTGGAGAAGTTCAATGGATAGAACTTTGGATTGTAGAAGATGCAAATGGAGGATTATCTTTACCAAAAGGACCTATATTTTCTATTGGGAGGGCAAACCAAAAAGCCATCGACAATGTTAGATGAAGCTAGGGAACTATTATATCAAAAAACTCTTGGAACCATATGGTTGTGCCTTGCATATTCTATGGCATTCAACATATCACAAGAAAAGACAACTGAAAGTCTTATGAGCGCATTAGGAAAGTTATACGAAAAACCCTCTACCTCAAATAAAATATTTTGATGAAAAAATTATTTAATATGAAAATGTCTAAAAATGATTCAGTACAAGATCATTTAAATGAGTTTAACATGGTTACTAGTCAGTTACATTCCATAAATATTGACTTTGATGATGAAGTTAGGGATCTTCTCACTCTTTTGTTCCTTACCTAAAAGTTGGAATAGCTTGGTAATGGAAGTAAGCAACTTTATGTCTAATAATGCTAAACTAAAGTTTGAAGATGTGGTGGGTGTTATCCTAAGCAAAAAAATGAAAAGGAAAAGTACTGGTGAAACATCCATATCTAGAAATGCATTAATAGTAGAGAACAAAGGAAGGTAGAAGAATAGAGGAAGAGGAAACTATGGAAAATCAAAAGGGGGTGCAAGATCTAAATCAAGAGGCAAGATGGAATGTTGGATCTGTGGCAAGCCAGGACACACAAAGAAAGAGTGTTGTTTTTTTATTTTAAGAGAGATAATGTGACCAAAGTATTCCACCTCCTTCACTCTAAAAATGCACGTAGAGGGATTCACATAAATTTGATGATACCTGAGGGTTTTTATAATACAAATCCATTTGCCAACAAAATAATAGTTAATGTAAGGCCCTATTTTGCATAGTGGTTATCTAGGACAAAGATGACTATGAAATTATGACTTATATGTTCTAATTATTTAATTATATTATTAAGTCACATCTAGATGAGGTGTGTAAATAAGGATTAATATGAAGGTAAGAGAGAAGCAAATGTAGCAGGTGATGTACTACACGATGATCTTATACTTTCTTTGGATAATATTACTAAATCTTGGGTTTTATATTTAGGTGCTTCTTTTCATGCTACCCCTCAGAGACATTATTTTATAGATTATGTTCAAGGTAACTATGGGAATGTTTACCTTGGTGATGATGAACTTTGTATTATTTTTGGAAAAGGAAGTGTTTAGGTTAAATTAAAAAATGGAAACACTTGGGTGTTGAAGGATGTTAGGCATGTTCCAAGCTTGAGGAGAAATCTGATCTTTGTAGGGCAGCTAGGTAGTGAGGGTTGTATGGTCACATTTATAGTTGAATCATGGAAGGTTACAAAGGGTTCTATGGTGGTTTTAAAAGGTAATAAAGTAGGCACTTTATATTTGTCTACAAACAATGTTAATTCATCTTATGCTATAGCTGCTATAGGTAAAAATGTAGCTTTGAGTCATTACAGACTTGGCCACATGAGTAAAAATGGAATGAAGACTCTACATGCAAAAGATAAACTACCAGGTATGAAAGAATTAGATCTAGACTTTTGTAAGCACTATATATGTGGGAAATAAAAACATGTGAGGTTTCTTAGGGTTGGACCAGCTAGGAAGGAATAAAAGTTAGAACTTGTGTATACGGATGTATGGGGACTAGCTTAGGTATCTTCACTTAGTGGTACAAATTATTATGTTATCTTTATTGATGATGCAACTAGGAAGGTTTGGGTATACTGTATAAAAAGGATATTTTTGATACATTTAATAAAAGGAAAGCTTTAGTTTAAAATGAAATAGGTTTAAAACTAAAATGTCTCAGATCAGATAATGGAGGCAAGTATTGTAGTAATGCTTTTAACAATTACCATTCAGAAAGTGGAATTCATAGATAGAAAATAGTTTCAGGAACACCACAACAGAATGGTGTGTTATAAATAATGAACATGACTATTATGGAGTGTGTCAGATCCATGAGATTGCATGCAAGTTTGCCTTTACAATTTTGGGAAGATATTATAACTAATATAGTTTATCTGATAAATAAAGGACCTTCAAGTGCTTTGGATGGTGGAATACCAGAGGAGGCATGGACTAGAAATAAGGTAGATTATTATTTTCTAAGAGTTTTTGGTTATGAGGCATTTTATTTTATTGTCAAATATCATAGGAATCAGTTAGTAGCTAAGTCTTATAAATGCACATTTATTGGTTATGAAATTGATGACTATGGATTTCAGTTGTGAAATATAGAAGATAAGAAAATAATCAAGAGTAGAGATGTTGTGTTCCATGAAAAAGTCATGTACAGGGACTAGTTGCAGGAAAAGAAGCAAAAATAATCCAAAAGGCAATATACATTATTAGAAGACATTACAGATTAACATGTCCCAGAGGTTCCTGATCAAAATGTGCAATATGAACATGCACCTCAAACCCCTGTTAGAATATCTACAAGATTAAGTAGACCACCTAATCATTTCTTTCCTTATTTATATTATATATTACTTACTGATGGTCATGATCTAGAAATCTATGAAGAAGTAGTGTAGATTGATGCCAAAGATAAGTGGGAGCAAGCTATGGATGAGGAGTATGATGTTCTAATGGAAAACTATACATGGGATTTGGTGGAGCTTCCCAAAAGAAATAAGGCATTGATGAATAAGTGGGTATACAAGATAAAAGAGGAGAATGAAGTTAAAAATAAATTCAAGGCCATAATGGTGGTTAAAGGTTTTGCACAAAATAACGGTATAGAATTTGATGAAATATTTTCTTCAGTAGTTAAAATGACTTCTATAAGAACTGTTTTAAGTTTGGTAACAGTAGAAGGTTTGCACCTTGAACAATTAGATGTGAAGACTGCATTCCTTCATGGTGACTTGGAGGAGGAAATATATATGGAGCAACCATAGGGATACAAAGCCAAAGGTAAGGATAAAATGGTGTGTGGGTTGAAGAAGAGTTTGTATGGCCTAAAATAAGCTCCAAGATAGTGGTATTTGAAATTTGATAGTTTTATGATACAACAAGGTTATTGTAGATGTCATTCAAACCATTGTGTATATTTTAAAAGTTTTGAAAATGGAAGCTACTTTATATGTAGATGATATGCTTGTAGCTGGTTCCAACATGCACAATATTAATGTACTCAAGAAACAGTTAAGTGATAGTTTTTCTATGAAGGATTGAGGTGTAGCTAAATAGATCCTTAGTATGAGGATAAATAGAGATATAAATAATAAGAAGATGAAATTATAATAGGGAGAGTACATCAAAAAAGTGATGGAAATATTTAATATGCAGGATGCAAAATCAATTGGGACACCTTTGGCTGCACACTTTAAATTAACAAAGGAACAATGTCCTAAAACACAAGAAGAAAAGAACTTGATATCTAAAATTCCATACTCATTAGTAGTTGATAGTTTAATGTATGCAATGGTGTGTACAAGTTCAAACATTGCACATGTAGTGGGAGTGGTGAGTAGGTTCATGAGTGATCTAGGAAATGAACATTGGAAGGTAGTAAATGGATCCTTCGTTACTTAAGAGGGACCATAGATATAGTGTCAAGCTATGGTGGATCAGATGTGACATTACAAGGATATGTTGACTTAGATATGGTAGGTGACTTGGATGGTAGAAGAAGCACTACAAGGTATGTGTTTACAGTAGGTGGTACAATAGTTAGTTGGGTATCATGGTTATAGAAGGTTGTGGCACTTTCAACCATAGAGGTTGAGTATGTTGCTGCTAAAAAAGCAAACAAGGAAATAATTTGGTTAAAGAGGGTTATGGAAGAATTGGGTCATAGTCAAAAAATATGTACTCTATATAGTGACAGTCAGAGTGCAATCCATCTAGTGAAGAAATTAACTTTTCACTCTAGAAAAAAGCATATTCAATTATGGTATCATTTCATTCATTCAGTGATAGAGGAAGAGCAACTAAAATTAGAGAAGATACATACCATTAAAAATCCTACAAATATGATGACTAAGGTAGATACAAGAGATAAGTTGAATATTTATTTATCTTCAATTGGTCTTTATGGATGATAATTAAATTAATGAACTTGTTTGGGTCTAGATAGTACAATGGATGCAGTAGCAGTGGAGTTGATGCAATTAGTCTCCAAGTGAAAGAGTGTTAGGTGTGGAGCCTAATTGTCTTCTAGGATCAGAGGTTAAAATTTTAATGTTACTTCAGTTGGGTTTTGGATCCTATTCTTTATATCCTGATGGCATGGGGGTTGCAAGGGGGGAACTCGCACACCTCGATGGGGGTTTGGGGCCAATGCCCTCGAAGAAATTTTTTTATTAAAATTGCCTTGTAAAATTATAATTTCATAGTCAATCTAGGCCATTGATTAAAGGTTTCTAGATCTGGCAGTAGAGGTTATGTTTAGGTGTTTTTTCCCTAAAATATATTGATACATGGCTGAGATGAAAAAAAAGAGAATCATTTTACACAAAGAGGAGGCAGATAAGGTAGAGAGGTGTAACAGGTTTTGTTGCAGGATTTGTTTCTCCCTTGTATTACTAAAAATAAAATACTAGACAAGTTTGGTGGATGTAGCCCATCTTGGGTGAACCACATTAAATATAGTGTCTCCTATTTTGTGCATGTTTCTAATTATTTTTTGTATGTTTGATTGATTTGTTTCATAGTTTCTCTTGTATGCAATTTGGGGATAAATTTGTGTTTTATTTTATCCTAACATTGAGGGTTGCTTTGCCCCTTTTATAGGTTACCTAAGAACCATAATAGACAAGTCCATGTTTGAATGCAAGGTGTAAAGTGATCGATGTGATAAGTCTACTAATGCTATATATGAAATTTAATTGCAACTTTCTTGGGATAACTTGTTCTAGATTTTGATAAAGGGTCCTTTTATTGCTTTGTTTTGATAGATTTGTGAAGTTGATCGATGTGGGAAGCTTCAAATGATTACTTTGACAAATTTCACTTAGCCATCCTTTAAAGGAGTGGTCTAAGTTTGGGTTTGTTCATTTTGGTATCTATCCTTCAAGGGAGTAATCTATCTTTTTAAGCAATTTAGATTTTGGGCAGTTGTCCTTCAAAGGAGTAGTCTACATGCTAGAGATATTTAACCCAAGTGATATTTAGGTATCTTAAATTATTTCGATGCTAGGTTAGACATGGATAAGTCTATTTAGGATTATAGGTTTACCTTTATGAGAGAAAAACATAGAGCATAAGAAGGTTAATGATAGGTAAAAGGGGTGGTTTTGAGAGACAATGATCATTGGACTCCATCCGATTAGGGATAAAAAGTATCCATGAGAACCATGCCATGGGTAGAGTTGTGGTACCTGTTGACCCAATTTTGCCCCTCAGGCAAAATCCCGGTCACCTCCTACACCTGCTTCGCAGGGCCAGTCATTTCAGGTTGCAAGGTCCACTTTCAAGTTTCGACAGTGCCGTTGCAGAGAATAGGCAGCGAAAGACAGAATCTATGAACGTTCATGCAAGGAGAGAAGAAGGGAAAAAATGGAGCGTTCAACACTTAGTCAAAAAAGAGGCAGAAAAAATGCAGAGGGCAGCAAAATCGCCGCCCACTACAAGGGCGGGTAAAATGAGCCCACTTACAAACATGCAGAGGGCAGCAAATTTGCCGCCCACAATAGAAAAGGAAAGACGTCGGCCGACGTCGGCAATACTACCATCGTCGGCACCTTACAGAGACCGACGTCAGCAGAACCGCTGACGTCGGTAGCACAAAGGCAGGCACAAAAGTTGGAAAAGCCCGCCATATGGCGGCGAATCAAAAAACCCTGCCCTATGGCGGCAAATCAAAAAACCCCGCCCATGGCGGCAAATTGAAAAACCCCACCCTAAGGCGGTGAAATGGAAAACCCCGCCCCATGGCGGGGAAGGAGAAATTGCCGCGCAAAGCACAATTCTGCCGACGTCGGCAGCTTAAAGAAACCAACGTCGGCAAGACTGCCGCCGTCGGCAGCTTATCGGCCGACGTCGGCATAAATCAGTGTATGCATTGAATCTACGAAGTGCCACTGTCTGTTGCTGCTAGGAGTAGAGTTCTCTTTTGGAGGTATAAAACAGGTGAGGTCACTTACAGTGTGTATTTCTCAGCACCTTGGTGAGTCCCTGTTTCTTGTGCTTTCCATAAGAACCTCCCTATCATCCCAGAGACCTGGTCTTTTCTGCCAGATCTGAGTGTATGTATGTTTTGTTTGGTCCTAAGTGTGGATCTGGAAGGTCAACCTGTTTTTGGTGTATCACCTCTTTTAGAGTAGGCTGTTTGTTTTCATGCTTTTCTCTCTCCCTTTTCATCCCCCCCAGTATATACCTATATACCTATATTTTTTGCACTACCTAGAACAAATAAGATACATCAGAGGGAACTAGCCCATATCTAGAGACTCCCCTCTCCTGCTTCACCGTCCCACAGGTGAGAGAGGGGTTTCCATGTTGTGAGGAGAGGGCAGGAATCCGTGTTCCTGCCGCTGGGTGCACTTTCCAGCGTCAACAGTTTTGGCACGCCCGGTCAGACTTTTGTTTTAACAAGTTTTCTAACGCAGTAAGGTTTTAGGACTGATGCTGGTCCTGTTACAACAAATCAGTTTCTTTAGCATCTGGCAACTCCGAGTTAAATCCGCTGGTTAAGCAGCCTGGTGCCATAAAAAAAAATCATCACTTATTGTATGTATAATTCTTTTGAAAAAAATAATGGATTTTGTTCTCCTTCATATAATATCGATCAGACTCAAAATATTTATGGAATCCCCTCAAGTAGCTCTCCTGTTGCCCTGCAACTATAAGAGAGGTGGCGTTGGATTTTGAGAGGCAGACAATAGAAATCGACAGGCTGGAAGAGCAGCACAAGTATCAGCAAGAGCTGATGTATAAAGAGGAGTGCTTGTCTAGACACGCACAAACCTTGCAATCCATGAAGGAAGAGGCGACAAAATGGAGAAATCCATCTATTCAAGGCAGCCAGCGTTACGTACCCCCTCCTAACCTAAAGAAAACCCCCTCTTTTGCACTAAACCCATTTTATCAAATTGCACTAGCTCACTCTAACTCATCAAACACTACTCCTCCCAATCCCGTGCGCCTGGCCTTCCAACACCAGAGGGCATCAAAGCAACCTCCCATGGAGATCAATCTTTTCAACTCCTCAAATCAGGAATCTTCCGTTGAGAAAAATACCACTAGCCAGCACGTCCCTCTTCTAGAGGCTCCTCCAACGCACCAACAGTGTTTCCCTTGCATTCCTCAGCCTCCCCAAGTTTTTCAGCATGATGTGCAAATTCCAAGTTGGAGGAAGGAATGCCAAGGCCCAGCTCAAAGCTTTGAAGAGGATCATGCTAGCCACCTCCAAGAAAGACTCTTCCAGGAAAACCTAGCCAGACAAATTGAAGACTTAGAGGCTAGGATGAAGCTACTCCTTGAAAGGGAGTTAATTTTTTCAGACCTTGCAGAAGAGCCTCAGGTCCTTGTGGAAAACAAAGTTGCTGCCTGTTCACAGGAGCAAGATTCAAATTCAGGGATCCTGAATTGGGGGAAGACAGTGGAATCATGGGGCAGCAAAGAAAAAGAAGAAAAGCAAGGTTTTTCTCAAAACCTTGAAGAAGCTGAAGATGTGCCCGCCTATGACGATACTGGCAGCCTCCAAGAAAAGCTTTTCCAAGAAGATCTGGGTAAGAGAATAGCAGATTTGGAATTTAGAGAGAATTCCCTCAGCCAATGTGTGGTGGACGGTTCAGACCAAACAGCACATTCCATGCCTGAACACACCCCACTTACACGTTTCCAAGAGAGTTATCAGGTCGTTCCTGATATTGATGAAGTGCTGATCAAGTGGAGGGAGGAGAATCATTCGATTCTAGCTCAAGGGCTGCCCCCTCTCTCACATGTTTTCTCCACTTCGTCCCTTCTCGAAGAAGAACCTGTTTTGCAAGAGGCAAGTGAGGAATAAAAGATCCAATCTGCAGTCCTTCAGGAGGTTGTCATGAGCGACAACGAAGAAGAAATCATCATTGATGCTCCTTGTGAAGACCTTATCAGCAGTGGAGAAGATGCAAGTCTTGCGTATATGCAGATGTTCTGGAAATTTGAAGAGGAACAAATGCATGGTAAGCTCTCCTCCCCTCAGTTTGATGAACTTTCTTGCTGTATTGATGAGGATGACTACATGGAAGAACTTGAGAAAGAGGAAGATCAGGAGAATATTTTTGAAAATCTAGAGAGCCTGATCAGCACAACAGAAAAAGAAAAGTCCATCTTTTTGGAGGAATGCCTTGAAGAACTGAGATTTAAACAAGAAATTGAAGTCTTGTGGGACGAACAATCATTTTTTGAGCCCCTTTTAGACATCACCATAGTCAACTTTCTTCAAGAAGGCCACAAAGAAGCAGAGGATGAGTCTGACAGAGTTTTCAGTGAAGCAGAGGGAAACAAATCAGACCATGATACATTGCAGAAGAATTGTGCAAATCAGAAGGCTTACAGTGATGAGCCGCCAGCCATTGATTTCTTGGTGGAGAGCACCAATTTTAAGGACCAGCATCCAACAGGCCTCTCAGAACAATCAGAGTACGTATATATTGGAGGCATGTTCGATTTTGATCCCCTCAGTTTCCAGCCAACTCAGGTGACAGGCAGGAAGAGCAAGTCACCAAATCTCATTTTCTTTCAGCTACTTGCCTGTCATGATAAGTCCCTTCGCCAGGAAGGGGACTTGAGAAATTTTCCTTTTGATCCAGGAGGGATACGAGCATTCCTGGCTAGTTGTATATAATAGTTTGCTTTCAGTTGTTTCCCTGTTTTCCCTAAGTGCAGTTTGCATAGGTAGTTGTTTTTAGCTTTGTGTGTTTCCCTTTGTTTGGGGGTAAATTCTGTGTATTTTGATTCTAAGATTATCAAAGCTGTTGTGAACTCGCTTCAAATTCACCATCTGACTCCGCACCCAATGGATATGCAAGGCAACTAGAATCTAAGCATAGCAGGCACGCTTCCCCCGTGAGTCGCCAATTTGTTGACCCAATTTTGCCCCTCAGGCAAAATCCCGGTCACCTCCTACACCTGCTTCGCAGGACCAGTCATTTCAGATTGCAAGGTCCACTTTCAGGTTTCGACAGCGCCGTTGCAGAGAATAGGCAGCGAAAGACAGAATCTCTGAACGTTCATGCAAGGAGAGAAGAAGGGAAAAAACGGAGCGTTCAACACTTAGTCAAAAAAGAGGTAGAAAAAATGCAGAGGGCGGCAAAATCGCCGCCCACTACAAGGGCGGGTAAAATGAGCCCACTTACAAACATGCAGAGGGCAGCAAATTTGCCGCCCACAATAGAAAAGGAAAGACGTCGGCCGATGTCGGCAATACTGCCGTCGTCGGCACCTTACAGAGACCGACATCGGCAGAACCGCCGACGTCGGCAGCACAAAGGCAGGCACAAAAGTTGGAAAAGCCCGCCCTATGGCGGCGAATCAAAAAACCCCGCCCTATGGCGGCAAATCAAAAAACCCGGCCCATGGCGGCAAATTGAAAAAACCCGCCCTAAGGCGGTGAAATGGAAAACCCCGCCCCATGGCGGGGAAGGAGAAATTGCCGCGCAAAGCACAATTCTGCCGACGTCGACAGCTTAAAGAAACCGACGTCGGCAAGACTGCCACCGTCGGCAGCTTATCGGCCGACGTCGGCATAAATCCTACATGAAATCCATGTAGAGGGCGGCAAAATCACCGCCCACTACAAGGGCGGCAAAATTCACCTGCAGTGCACAAGAAAAAACCCGCCCAGCCACCAGAGGAGAAGACCAGCATGCAAAACGAGGCAACAAACATGGTCTTGGCAAACTTGTGATGTCATCAATAGTGTTTTTCACGCTTTTCGATGAAACTTCTCTTGGCTCTCCTGCTATAAATACAAGGACTTAGTCATTTTCAAAAAATCTTCCTGACTTTTGTAAAGGGCACTGTTCTGCAAATTTTCCACCTGAATCAATAAAAGACAGTTTTTACCTCCATTTGGATGGATCTATCAGTGTATGCATTGAATGTTAATCTGTGTCCAGTCATTGTCTCTTGATGCTCTCACAGGTTCAACACCAGCAAACCTGGGATCTATGAAGTGCCACTGTCTGCTGCTGCCAGGAGTAGAGTTCTGTTTTGGAGGTATAAAACAGGTGAGGTCACTTACAGTGTGTATTTCTCAGCACCTTGGTGAGTCCCTATTTCCTGTGCTTTCCATAAGAACCTCCCTGTCATCCCAGAGACCTAGTCTTTTCTGCCAGATCTGAGTGTATGTATGTTTTGTTTGGTCCTGAGTGTGGATCTGGAAGGTCAACCTGTTTTTGGTGTATCACCTCTTTTAGAGTAGGCTATTTGTTTTCATGCTTTTCTCTCTCCCTTTTCATCCCCCCCAGTATATACCTATATACCTATATTTTTTGCACTACCTGGAACAAACAAGATACATCAGAGGGAACTAGCCCATATCTAGAGACTCCCCTCTCCTGCTTCGCCGTCCCACAGGCGAGAGAGGGGTTTCCATGTTGTGGGGAGAGGGCAGGAATCCGTGTTCCTGCCACTGGGTGCACTTTCCAGCGTCAACAGTACCCATATTTAGGATTAGCCTATGACTATGATGGTTAATCACATGGTTCTATGTTGTAATCGGTTGTCCTCAAAGGGATAAGATGAAAGTGTGAGGAAGGTGAAAATATCATAAATCAAGGGATGAGCTCAAGTTAGACAAAAGGTGAGTTTGATCCCTATTTAACAAAAGAAAAGATGTAGGTACAAAGCATTGAGAGGCTTAGGTTCTGATTTGCCTTCAAGAGAGGACAAATGATAAGCTCCTAATCCATACTTGTGGGTTATGATGTAAGGTCCAAGCCAATTTAAAGAAAACTTGCCTCAATTGATTTTCTCCATATTGGTCACATGTTGATTTTCCTTCAGGATGAGTTCTCCAATGTTGAACTCTCATTCTTTCAAGTGCTTGTTATAGGGTCACTTGATTCACTCTTGATAGACATGAAGATGGTTAATCATTTCTAAGCTACACTTTTCAAGTAGCTCAAGTCGTACTAGATGTTCTTGACGATAATCACTCTCAAAAATGATGATTTACAAGGATATGCAAAGAGAGGGAATCTAAAATTTGAGAGGCAAGACTGATTCTAATCTGAAGACCAGAGAGAAATGGGTAACACCTATAGAGGTCTAAATACTAGTGTAATAGGCCCACAAAGTGAAGGGGATGTGAAAGAGCCAATCCTGACTAGAAGCATTAACCATTTTGGCTAACATTTTATTGTAAGTTTTGTTAGAAACTTTCACTTGTCTATTGGCTTATGGATGATAAGGTGAGTAAAAGCTTAACTTGATGCCAAATGCATCACAAAGACCTTGGACTTGCTTATTTTTGAAAGATTTTCCATTAGTGATGGTGATATTATGGGGAATACAAAAATTATAGATGATATGATGATTGATGAAGTTGAAAATATTATTAGCTTTGGTTGAGATGAGAGGAATAGCCTCCACCCACTTGGTGAAATAATCGATGGTGGTGATGATGGAGTGGTGCCATTGTGAAGAATGAAAATTTATTTCCCCAATGAGATCTAGTCCCCATTGTAATAAGGGCCAAAAGTCCTTGGATAATTGAAGGCTAGGGGCTGACACGTGATGTAAATTAACATGTTGTTGAAATTTAACACAATTTTTCACATAATCGCAACAGTCTTGGTTGAGGGTGGGCCAATAGTAGCCAAGGTGAAGGATACATTTCATGATAGCTAGACCAATAAATTTTCCCCCACATATCCCATCATACATTTCCTTGATAGCATGGGAAGCTTCATGGCTACATAGATAATGGAGAAGGAAGCTGTCTAAACCATGTTTGTAAAGGATTCCCCCTAGTATGGTATAACGGGAGGTACTCTGAATAAATGCTCTTCAATCATTCCTAGAGATGTTGAGAAGAATGATGTTGAGTTTGAGGTAGTTAAAGGTTTTCTCATACCAAATGTCTGATGGAGATTCCTCCACACTAAAAATGGTAGGAAGGTCAGATTAGATATAAGAGGGTGTGATAAAATGATGAATGATGACAAAGAGCTTAGAATCGATAGGCACAAATTAGATCTAGGAAGTTAGGGAAGCCATCGTATCCATGAACTTGTTGGTAGATCATGGAATAGATTAGATAAGGTAATGATCAAATGATTCTAAGAGTACATCTACTAGTTGTTTATACTATTGGAAAACATCATTTTTACATTGGTAGGATCCATTGATCTAGTTGACCACAAGTTAGGAATGACCAAAAACACTGATCATCTTAAATCCCAAGGCTAGAGTTGTTTGGATACCTATTACTAGGGCTTAATACTTAGCCATATTATTGGTACACTCAAAATCAAGTTTGAAAGAAAGAGGAAGAAGTCCACTATTGAGGGGAATGAGAATAACTCTGGCAACCCCACCACACTAGCACTTTGATCTGTCAAGAAACATGGTCATTTGGTAGGTGACGTCCTCCTAAAAAAGAATCATGATAGACTCATCATGAAATGCAAGAGGAAGTGGTTGGTTATCTGGAAAAGGAGATTTAGCCAATTGATTGATGATGACTTGCCCTTTAATTAACTTCTACTGGAGGAACTCAAGGTCAAACTCTGCTAGGAGCATGAGCCACTTAGCCATACGTTGGTTTTGGTATGGTTTAGAGTGCATGTACTTGAGTGGTCAGTATTGTTGATGATAAAGGTTTTGTGATTGAGGTGGTAATGACAAAGTTTAAAAGCCACAAATACTAAGGTGAGGTATAGTTTTTCGGTAAGGGTGTACTGAGTCTCATACTCTATAAGTGTTTGACTTATATAGTAGACAACTTGATCTCTATTTTTTTCATGATGGTGAGCAAGCATTGACCCTAGGGAATGGCCAATGTTGGAGATATAAAGGTAAAAGGGTTGGTCCTGTTTAGGATGGGCAAGAATGGGTAGATAAATAATGTACTCTTTGAGTGAATCGAAGGCTTGTTGACAGTCCTTAGTCCACTTAAAAGATGTATCTTTCTTCAGAAGATGGTGAAAGGTTTGACATCTATCCAATAACCGATAGATGAAGTGATGGATGGATTGGAGCTTCCCTTGCAGGATGAGGAGTTTATTAAGGTGGATTGGAGATGGCATATCGAGGATTGACTTTAATTTGGTAGGGTCCACTTTGATTCCTCAAAGAGAGATGATAAATCCAAGAATCTTTCTAGATAAGAATCTAAAAAACACATTTCTTGAGGTTGATTTGGATGTTGAAATGGATTATCACTCAAAGATAATTTTGAGAACTTTTAAATGATACTTTTGGTATTTGGATTTCCTAAGGAGATCATCTACATGGTCCTCTATGATTTTGTGGATGAGGTCATGGAAGATGTATGTCATCGCATGTTGTTAGGTTGCTCCAGTGTTGTTTAGACCAAATGACATGATCCTGTAGCAGAAGGTTCCCCATAGGGTGATGAAGGAAGTATTATGTTGATCCTTGGGGAAATCAATATCTAATTATATCTTGAGAAATTGTCCATGAGAGATAACATCTCATGGCTAGTTGTGAGATCAACAAGTTGGTCGATGCTAGGAAAAGGGAAGTCATCCTTTGAACAAACAAGGTTGAGGTCATGATAGTCGACATAAAGGCAAAGTCCCCTTGTGGGATTAGTGATGGGAAAAATATTGAAAACCCATTAGGAATAGTCAATGGGTTGGATGAAGTTGACACACAAGAGATGCTGAAGCTCTTATTTTACTAGAAGGGTGATACAAGGGTACATCTTACGAAGCATTTGCCTAACAGGCTTAGCATCAAGGCAGATGACTTGTTGTGGAGAGCTATATAAGGGTTTATTCTTGGCATATCTTGATAGGACCAAGAAAATTCTATGCTTTGATCATGAAATAAAGAATGGCAATCTTGTTGCTTTGAGGAATCTAAGGATTGACCAATCTTTACAATGTGGGGGTTATCTTGAGTACACAAGTTCACATTGATAGTGGATTCGTTCAACATGGTTTGATTTTCAAGAGGAAGGGATTAATGAATAGAAGAATCCCCTGCTCTGAGATAGGTGAGAATAGAATCATCATCTTGACATTGGATGGTGTGGATGGTAGGAGAATCATTTTCTACCATTTTAGGATGAATCAGAGGAAAGGTATGAGTTTGATCACCTTTGTGATAGGTTAGGGGGCCCAAACTAACAGTATTAACTAAAAAAAATTTAGAAGGGATGGTGTCAAAATCATTAGACTTTGAAAGAGATGGGGTTGGTGAGGATGGGACATCCTCATCAATGGTGGTGATGGGTCTGGGTAAATTAGTGGGTTCTTCTGGTGGGATGAACCCAAGGCCAAAAAGCTCATGAGGTTTCTAGGTTTTGATCAAGGCTAGCTCATGGGGTCCATGTTCATAATGGTCAAGGCCAAATCACTTCCAAGCACACCTATGAAGGTACAATTTGGTAAATTTTGGTTTATCCAAATAAGAGAAATTAGAGGTAAATGATCAGGTAAAAGAGGTGGTGGAGGAAGTGAGAAGTGGATGATCAAGTTTCCCATAGATGAAACTGGTTTAGTGGTGGGGAAGCTTGAAAGGAATGATAGATCCAATATTGGGATCATAACCTAGATTATGGTCAAGGTTCCCATACTCTTGAAGAGTAGGGAAGGCATCCAAGGCCAAAAGGTGATAGTCTCCCAGCAAGAGATGTTGGAACATAAGTTCCAAGGGGTCCTTTATAAGGATATAAGAAGAAGGGATAAATGAGCTAGTTAAAGATTCATCGATGGTAGGAGTAGAATTATTATTGGTTGGAGGTGAGGTGGATGAGAGAGTAAGATGAATGTCATTGGGTAAAATGTCATGTTGCAAGATGCAAAAGGACTAGGGTCAACTTATATGGTGATGACCTAACCCTCATGTTCAAACTTGACACATCGATGCAAGGTGGATCAGACAGAACTCATGGAGTGGATCCAAGGGCGTCTAAGTAAGACATTGTATTGGAAATTACCTTATACAATGTAGAAGAGCTCTAGAAGCATGAGAGGTCCCAAGTAGATATAGAGGATGACCATTCCCAAGGTTGTGTCCATAGATTCATTAAAATAATGGAGGATGGATATGGTTTCTAACATGATATTCTTTGGTAGTTGGAGTTGGTATAAGCATGAGAGGAGATAATATTAATACTAGCTCCCCTATTAATCATCACCCTTTTGATGCAGGTTTGATTGATGTAAGTAGTGATGAAGATGGGAGGCTTGGGATCTTCAAGATGAACAAAAGGTATTTATGAATCCTTGAACGTGACAAGGGTGGAAAGTCGAAGAGCTCTGACAAAGGCTACAAGAGGTTGAGGGTCTTTGGGTTGAACCTCTATAGATTATAGGGTGTCTATCAGTGTTTGGTGGTGATGGGTAAGGTGTTGATCAATTTTTATAAACTTGTCTTCACCATTGTCTGGTGAAGCTATTTTAGAATGACACATTGGATAGATTCAAAAGGGTTAGAGGGAGAGGCATCCAAAATATATATTTTGGGTCTAATTGAAGGTGAGGTGAATGTGTTTGAGTCTAGTTGGAAGGTTGAGGGGTGGAAGGATATGTCTATGGAATAAACACTTTGGCCTTTCCCTTATCCTTTTGTTGGGCTCAAGATTGGGTGACCATATAGATGGTGTGGATGAGGGGAAGTGTTGGGCTAGAAGGCTGCTTTGGTTCCTCCTCACTTTTTGATGAGAGTGTGGGAGTGGGTAAATGTTTATTAGGTTCATTTGGTGGTTGGGTTGATGATGGGATTAAGAGGTTCATATAATAATATATCATCCTCATCCCATAAGTTTTGGGCAAGTACTTGGAAATCTTTGCAATTCTTTATGTCATGTCTAGGTGTCCTATGGTATGAGTAGATTACATTGTCATTGAACCAAGATGGTTTAGGACTCAAAGGGTCAAAGTGTTTGATAGGTGGTAGGCTTAAATAATAATTTTGTAATAACCTATGTAAAATGGTCAAATAAGATTCAAGTAAAGGTGTTAAGAGTGATGGGCTTTTGGTTTTGCGGGTGGGAGCCTTTTTAGAAGTAGGCTTCACCATGGAAGTTGTGGGTGGTAAAATAGTTTTGGTAGGTGGGTTTGATTGGGGTTTTTTGTGTTGGTTGGTTTTGAGGTGGAAGGTTTAAAGGTGAAAGATTTGGAGGTGGGTGATTGAAATGTTGAAGGTTTGGAGATAGGTGGGAAGGTAGAGGTAGGTAGCTTGGTTAAGAATGATGGGGAGTTTGATGTCTTAGAGTGGGTAGGTAAAGGTAGAATAAAAGGAGGAAGTTTACTTTGGGTAGTTTTGGGAGGGTTCACCTTCTTGATAGAAGGATGAACTCATAGGATGGAATAAGGATGGGGTCCCAAGATAGAAGGTAAGAGGGAAGGGGGTGGTATGGTTTTGGTTCTAGGTGGGAGTTTGGATGGCTCTACCTTATTGGTTGGTTTGGTTAAGGTCTTCTTTGGTGGACTAGATGAGTTTAAATCCAACTTAAAAGATGGGTGGATAAGCTTAGGATTAGGAAGTACCCCTAGGTTCTTGATAGGTTTGATTAAGGAGGTTTAAGGTGATTTGATAATTTTGGATGGAGATGGTTTGGATGGTTCCCGCATGGTTTTGGAGGGAAAACGCATTTGATGAAGGGATTGAGGTGATGATAGGTTTAATGGTGGATTAAAGAGAGGTTGAAGGTTCATGCTTGTTTTGATAGGGGAGCCCAAGGTGGTGCCAAAAGGTGGCTCGATCCAAATTGGGTTGAGAAGAGAATTCTAGGCTTTGTACTAGTCTAGAGAAGGGTTTGTAAACTAGACTGGTTCCTTGGGAATCTGATTCAAAGATTAGGTCCATTGGTTGAGGTAAGGGAATGATTTATTCACCCTTGTCTTTGATGAAAGGTTCCAAGATTCAGGAGACTGTTTCCTCCATGGAGGGAGTAGGTAAGGTGATGTCTCCTTGTGGAATGGTTTCCAAGAGAGAGTGGGTGATTCCATGATGGGGGAGGAAGATGTGATGGCAATGGTTTCCTCCTTTGGTATTTATATCAAAGGAGAGGTGGGTAAGTTAGTTACCTTGTCAAGTGAAGGAAAGGAGGTGGTTACTTCCATTTTTTGGGTGTCCAAAGAAATGGATGGTGATTCCACCACTTTAATAAGTGGAGTGGAGAAAGAGGTAGTTGAGGTAGTGGTTTCCTCAATGATAGGTTCACTGATGATTACATTTGATCGTATGGACCTCACAAGCATGATATGATTATGATTTGTTATCATCATGGTTGGTAGAAGGGGCATGATTGGGAAAAGGTTGTTGAAAGATGTTGAGTGACTAATTTGGGGGTGAAATGGGATTGTCTAATGCAAGTTTTCCTTTATCAATCATGTTTTGGATAATGGTTTTGAAGGTGTTGTCAAGATCTAGGAAGCACAATTGATTACCATGTACAAGCAACTAAATGTGGAATTTAACCAGAAGTAACAAGTAACTAGAATTCAGAAACAACACAAAATATGAGAGACAATACCCAATTATATTAATACTCTTCCAGAAAAGAATTAAAATGAAGAGACACCACACTCTTCCACACCTTTCAGGCTTCCCACACCAAGTGTACATTAATTCACTTTCAAGAGTTCACTCTCTCAATTACGGTCCCAACACACAACTCAAACACAGAGTTGGTGTTCACCTCCAACCAGTCAATATCACTACTGCCAGTACACAAGTACTCCACGTACTCCACAACTGAGTACACACCGTACTCCAAGTAGATCTCCCCTGATCTTGCTACCTATTGTGTTGTTGACCTCCCTGATCTTGCACACCTGCAAATCAACTTGGTTCTGCACACCTGCAAACCTAGATCTCGCACACACACACACCTGCAAATCAACTAACCTTACTTACACATGTAGATCTCTCTACACCCTGAAGAACCCTTGTCCTTGCCTCACCAAGTCCTTATGATTCTCCAAACCAGTACCCCAGTGGATCTTCTACCAGATCTTGCTATCCCGCAGATCTACCTGATCATACACACTCAGCACCCCTGTGGAACTAGGAGGAGCTACCCTTGCTCTCTTCACACTGAAGGAGCTAACCAAGCTCTGTCAAACTAGCACACTTTACAATACATCCCATGAGTCTATTATATAGATCTCATGCAAACAATAATTAGACATCCAATTACAATAATTAGATCTGCAGATCAAGACTAAAATTAGCCTTTAACATGCAAACAACCGGTTCGTTAATAAACTGTTCATGAAATTGACAGTTTTAGAATCACACAGGCGACCAACGTCGGTCCCTGTCTGGCTAGAGATGACTGACGTCAGCCGATCCTGACTGATGTCAGTTGCTCTGCTCACTGGATATGACCGGCGTCGGTTGATCAGACCGACGTCGATTGCTCTGCAACTCAACAACCTCTCAGAAACCTCCTCCATGTTTGCATCAGTGAAGCTTTTAGCTCCACAACCTAACAGGTGTTACATCTACTAATGTCATGTCTAATGATTTGGTGGAAAACACATAGATCATTCTCATTGTACCAACTAGGCACAGGGTGAGAAGCATCAAATTATTGGGGATGTTTAATGGGGGGAAGTTGTATGATGTTGGCTTTGAGAAACTTGTTCAAAATTGAAGCATATGACTCCCCTAACAGAGTGTATTATTTTCGGGTAGCTCAGTTTTGATTTTGGGTTTGTTGATTGGAGGAGTTAGAAGAGTTGGTTTTTTTGGGTTGGTTGACAATTGAAGGTGGGGTTGTTTCAAGGATAACCATGTTTGCAGCTACTTTTGGTTTGGCGTTAGGGTAGTTAGATTGGTTGGTGGTTTTGGATAGGGAAGGGTCATTGGATTTGAAGCTAGATTTTCTATTTCTTAGTTTCAAATTCACCTCATTGATGGCTTTGATTTCTAGTTTGTATGCCATGGTGAAAGCCTCATCAAAGGTTCTGAAGGTTTAACTTGTAGAGTAGGGGAAATATGTTTGGCACAAGCCCAAGAGAAAATTTCAATCAACTTAGGTTGGGGAAAAGATAAAGAGAGTTGGTTGATAAGACCTCTTCATCAGGCTATGAAATTGGTAATTGATTCATCATCAAATTTCTTGATGGAGTAGAGGTTGATAATAGAGACCTTAGATATATTGATTGAAAATGGTATAAAAAGGTTTGGGCGAGTTGGGAAAAGGAAAAGATGGAGTGCTTAGTAATAGCACTATACCAATCTAATACTAGTCTAGATAAAGACATAAGAAAGGTGCGAATGAGAAGAGAATCGTCATTGGCAATCAAGTAGTGACAATGTCAAAATGCTCTTAAGTGTTGTTGGGTGTCCTCCTTGCTTTGGAATTTAGAAAATTTGGGTAGTTCCCATTAAGGAGGGTAAGGTTGGATAGGGATGGATGGGTGAATAGGTTCATTACATATTTGGTCGTAAGACAAGAGGTTGTGAACCCTAGAGATAGATGACTCTAGGTTAGTCATTTTTTCTATCAACATTTTGACCAAATCTATTTGGGGTTGAGGGGTTCCATAATTGTATGGTAATTTTTTTTGAGGTTAGGTGGATGCAATATATGGATAACTAGTAGAAGGTTAAGAATATGCCACATGTTAGTATGTGGTCATTGAGGCTTGGGATGATGCCACATAAGGGTTAATGGGCACAAGAGGTTGGGTGGAAGGTGGAGCTATGTATCCTTGTAGATTAGGAACATAACGTGGGTAGGGTGTCATAGGTATTTGTTGAGGAGTTGATGTGGGTTGGTTGGGTTGGCAGCGATAAGGGGGATAGTGGAAATATGGGTAGAAGGTAACTCCATGATGGATGGAGTATGGGTAACTAAAGGTAAGGTTATCCATATGTTAGAGGAGTTGTTGGTTGGTGTAGGGGGTGTTTTGTTATTGGTTGGGTTGTTTGATTGAGTTTGGGTGGAGGTAGTAGGTGTATTATTGGTGGAGGAAGATGTTTGAGTGATCATAGGTTGGGTAGAGGTAGTGGCAACCATGAGATTGGGAGGCATCCCATAAGATGGATCACTAGGAGGAACTGAAGTAAGGGTGCAGTAAGATAGGGTGTTGAGGTAATGCTAGAGGGCTATAAGATTGTTATCAAGGAAAGTGGCAAAATCTGCATCACCTTGGATAACTATTCGAGGCATGATAGGGAGTAGAAGGATGGGGAGAACCCTTAACATCTGAGGTATACTCCATGGAGGAAGAAGAAGAGGAAGGTGGCTCTTGGTTGGTTTGGTTCCTCAACTGTTGTCTAGTAAAAACCATATGAAGAAATAGAAAAGAATAAAGGAAAGCTCACAAAGCAAACAAAAGAAAAAGATCTCAAAGCAATCAAAAACATACACTAGATTGTGTTAAAAATATTAGGGTACCTTTTTATCTCACTTTTGGCTTATGCCTTAGTTGGAAAGTGTGAGAAAGAACCTGGTTTGTATAATAGGTACTAGAAAAGAAGTATATGGTTGGTTTTAGGTGTTCAAGGCTCTCAAAAGGATCTGTGCTGAAAATCAATACGTCGCTTGGTATTGGGGCCTACCCCCTCACTTCACATAGCATAGCGATAAGGGTAGCAGGTGCTTAACCAGTACATACTAATTTTTAGAGTTTAGACTCAACCAGAGAGCTGATTTTTAGTTTCTCTTCTTGGTAATGACCTCCATGTAAGATAACCAAAGGGTGAAAGTGATTCGCTAAGAGATGAAACCCTAGTCAGGCCTTATATCAATTGTTATGATGTTTTGATTGATTTAATTGGTTTGGTATGGTGTGTGATAAATAAGTGAAACTACAACTAAATTACTCAACTTTTAATTTTAACTACATGAGCTAAACATGCAAACAATCAATGTATGCAAGGTTTATTTTATATCTAAAATAAATTTTGATTTCTTTATATGAGCATAGAATAAGGAAGAAAAGGGTACCTAGATGCGACTAGAGGTCCCACCGGGCATGCCAAAGTGTTTCTCTTAATTTCTATTTATTTTTAAAAAAATAAATAAGAAATGAATTATGGGTACGGTAGAACCTATTTGTTTATGTGCGTGTGATCTAGATGATTGTGAAGAGCTCCTCTTTGTCTTGGGAAGAAAGACCTATAGATAAGAAATCACTAATGCAAAAGAGGTTGTTAGATGGATAGCAAGGTGGATTACTAGCATGAGCTAGCACCGAGCAACATGAGCTTAATAAGAGGCTGTCAATCCACTCTTTTACAACAATTAAGTTGAAAGAAATAAAGATAAAATATTTGCATCAAATGGTAGAAAAGATTAAAAGGAAATATAAGAAGAAGCAAATGATTGATTAAAAAATAGATTAATTATAGCGAATAATGGGTCAATACTAATGCTAAATGGGTTAGGTCAGGTCTAAAAAATAAGCAGGGACTCTGCAAACAGGAAGATGGTTAAAAAGTGAAATTTGGTTAGGAGTAAGCAGGGGAAAATAGCTTGTTATTTCCTACCACAATGACCATCGGTGGTTGGTATGACCGTCGGCAATTAAGGTGACCATCAACGGTTGGGTCACTGTCAGTGGTTGAGCAAACCATCAACGATCAGGTTGACTATCGGTGGTTGTTGTGGGTTCTGAGGGTGTTTTAGAAAAGAGTCAAGTTTAGGCTGCAAAAAGGGTCAGTAAATGGCTAGAAGGTCTATTTGGGGTCAAGGGGTCAAAAAGTATAGTACAAAAGGGTCTGATTCAGACAGAGATATCAGGAATTAAATAAACAAAACTTGAAATATGAAATGTACCTAGTTTGTTGCTTGATGACTGATGGTAGACTGAGAAGCAATTTTGGTAGAGTAACGGTACTTTGCTTGAAGAATAATTTTGGCAAAGGTTTGGGTCTCTGTCATAGCTACTGACTTGCTAGAATAAGACCTGTAAATAAGTTCTTGATGCTAGAAGCTCTTGATGACCACTGGTTGATAGCTTGATTGCCTGATTGCTAAATTCCTAGATCCTCTTTCCACCTCCTACTCCCCTCCTTTTATAGGCAAAGAGAGATGGAGGTAGAAGGTTCCATAGGAGGTTTGGTTGGTTGTTGTGATGCATTAGCTTGCTGTCCATATTAAATTTTGATGTGCTAGCTTGCACACAGTTCGAGTTGTCTTTGTTCAAATGGGGAAGACCTGACCGTCGACGGTCAAGGTGACCGTCAGCAATCGAGGGTTCAAGGTTAAGTGGGGTAAAAAGGTAGGTTAGTGAGTTGGGTTTAGCTAGTTAACTAAACTGACTCATGGTCATGGTTGGAGGTTGGATAATGGTCTGATCCAGGGGTGTTTTGGCATCTAAAACTGTCAAGTATGGTTTTCTACTGTCTACACTTGGATCTCCTCTTAGTGACCTCTGCCCTCAATGTTATGTGTTTCCTTGTTTCCTATCATGATTTTTTAGCATCTTTTATTTATTTCCCTTGACCCACCTGTGGTTATGGTTGAGCTTTTTATTCCAAAATATGCAAGGCCAATGGTTGTTCTTTACTAACAGTTTAATTTTGTTTATGGTTGTCTCTCCTTTATTTATATTTCTTTATAACCATTGTCCTTGCTCGATCTTTTTGACATATTAATATCCCCCAATACTATTTTTCATTGATGTATAATAGTTGTGATATCACTTATAGTGGTGTTGCACTTGGTTGTGATATCACTTAATTTTTTTAACTATATATTATTGTTCTAATATTTATGGGTAGAAATAGCATTGAATTGATATATAACATTATTATTACCTTTTTTTTTTTTCATTTTTAATATATACAAATTATTACACAAGACACTTGTCTAATTCAATAAGATTATATTTATTATACTAATTATATTTATTATGTTTATTGGAAAGAAAACATTTAACATATATAATTATATTGGTTTTAAAAAAATCATTTTAAATACTTAAAAATATTTAAACATGAAAATATGTCCTAAAAAAGTGACATTTATTAGACAGCGTATATTATATACCACTATAATTTTTTAAGTGGCTACCATATAATCGTACATCTTTCTTTATTATTAAAGATTTACAAAATTTATCTATAAGTAATACAACGTTATTATAGAATAATTATATGTGAAGGTCTACATACCCATCACCTAACAAGTGTCTAATATTTTTGAATGTAACTTCTCTATATTCCAACGTTTATCACAATTACCTGCTTCTCTATGTTCTAATGTTTATCACAATTAATTTCAAATATAGTTATTATTTTTCCCCATAGCTAGGCTACTCATAACTTCCCTGTTACTGGGATTACTTCTGATATTGGGGGGTGTAATGCTATTGTTGTTTCTTGTTCATTTGATTGCACCTGTGAAATTTGGAGCCTAGGTTTGGGAACCCATTTGAGGATGCTAAGGTTGCCTTATGGAATAAACTCTGTTCTTGTTGAACCGTTTGAACGTGCCCTCTATGTCGTGGCACTAATGGGAGGATCTATGTTGCTATTCTTAAAGTATATTTCAGAGGACATAATGGGATTAGTGATGAGGATGGGGTAATTGGTTCCTTTTTTTATCACAGTGGACCCATAACAGCCCTGAATTTTAGCGTGGATGGAACCACATTGGTTTGGGCATCTGATGATTGTACTATTCACCTGTGGGATACCTGCTTTAATTGTGTTGTTAGGATGTTTAATCATAGCAGGGGTCCTGTGAACAGTATTTTAATCTTGCCACTACAACCACAAGTGTCAAGGCCTTCCTATTATGGATCACATTTGACTAGTCATGATAGCTCTGTTGATATGGGGAACGAAAGTTTTAGTGATTGTAGCTATCCCAAGGACATGCCATGGCTTTTCTTACCAAAGATTAAAAAAGCTAACATTGGTGTAGAATCACATTGCCATAGCAGGAAATGAGAAGCCACATACAGAGGAATCACAGGGAAAGGATAATATTTTTGCACAAAAGCATAGATGACAGTTGTCGTATGCTACAATAAATTGCAGCATTTGGTTTGTCCCCAAGGTGTAGCACAAATGTGAATGGTGAGTGATTCGTTTCAACTGGAAGTTTAGGTTTATATTTCATGGGAATCACTAAATTGGTAGGTGCTAAAGACCATGTTGATGTACTTCTTATACTTGATTAATTGCTTATCATACTCGTGAAAATAAACTGTGGCATTTATTCACGTTTTCCATAACAGTTTTGTGTGTCTCCCTGTTGGGAAAGATGAGCTCATCTTTCTTTGAAAATATCTAAACTTATATATCAAACCAAGATGCATTATGATAGAAGATGTCAAAATTCAGAGTCATAATTTTGACACTAAAAGCTTGTTGATTTTAGAACTTGACTGTTAACATGTGATGGGTAAAGCGATATATTTGAAGTAGCTACATTACAAAGAGGGAGATCCTTTCAATAAAGTAATATTATGTCTTCAACTATCATTATTTATATGGAGCTTGAGTGAGAGAGATCATTTTAATATATGCTTTTTATTTCCTGCCAAAGTTTGCCTCTGGAATCATCTTCATTTGTTCTAGTTAGCTGATGTTTTCTTATGAAGCTCTGTTGTTTTCTCAAATATTTAGACATTGATATGAAATAGACTAAAATCATGTATAGTTGAGGCTCAAATTTCTACCCCATGTGACAGAAAATGGGAAAATGTTCATATTCTAAATTGGTGACTCATAGTCTCCATAGTGGGATGTGACGACATTCCTGTAATGCAGATAATTCGGAATGGATGTTTAATGCTTGAGTTTGAGTCTTTGGACCTTCAGCACAATTTCCCAGTAAATTAGTCTCGCCAACAACAGCAAAATTTTCTTCTACAACATTATTTCCTTTTCATGGAGCCTCTTCTGATCAATGTTCCCTGTACTTGGTCTTTTGTTTCCATTGATCTTCTTCTCACATTCAAATATTTTTGAAATTAAAATTAGTGTCTAAGTACTCTCCTTTGAAATATTCTGAAGATAATTTGAATGCAGTCATAAATATGAATATTCTGCTGTTGTTCTTGAATGGTTGAATTTTGAACAGTTCTTACTTGATATGAATATTTTGTTAGGCCTATGCTATGTTCTATCTAATTGCTACAGGTAGTAATTTGCTTTCAAAAAAATGGTTTTTGGTATTGTTATGATAATGAACATTTTTTAGTTAATAGGTTTGTTTGAGGAATGTTATTCATCATATTATTTTAATTACTTCAATATCCACATGGTTTATCAAAATTGGTTCATTAAGGGATAACTATGTGTCCATAGCTTTGTTATTTAATATAATCTTTCTATCTATGGATTGCAAAATTTATCTGAGCAGACTTAAGAACAAATTCATATTCATCATCTTGATGACTTTAGACTTAACGAGAAATGAATCTTGGGTAAATCAACTCAAACCTGCTAACTATGAAAGAAACCATAGAGAAGATAGTTATTATTCCCTGACATTTAACTAACTCTTCTTCATTGAATCATATCTTGAGCTAATTGTGGATTGCACCGTTGAAAGTCACCCAAACTAATTGCCTGGGGACTGTGATATATCTTGCATTTGATATGAAATTTACGTAAATCTGGTGCCTTATGTGTTACTCATATTAAAGTTAAATACAAAGTTTCGTACAACATTCTAAACTACTTCGGAGAAAAGTTTTTGCTCATTCAAGGAAAGAATGTTATGCTACTTGCATAGATGTGGTCATGTAATAAAATAATATTTAAAAGCAAAGAACCTCATCCCTCATTTTGATGATTTGCTTGAATGTTCCCTGACTATGATGAGCAAGTATATTTTGAAGTTGAACTTACACCGCAGATACAATTAGGGAAAATTATGATTCTAACTTTTTGATTAAGGGAGAGGCAGTGCTAATGAAGAGTTGGGGCAAATTCTTTTGTATTTTGTTGGCAGACTCTGATGCTTTCACGCTCCTTATTACTCCTGATGGTTAAGATGTGACAGTTGAAATTCGATCTATTTGAAATATTAGAGGAAAATAATCCAGTGTCAAATAATAGTCAAAAGTTGGCTGCTTTTGAGCTTTTGTAATAGAATAATTTATGATGCTAACAATTTTTTTCCATTTATGGTTTTAATTATTGGTGTACATTTGACAAAATTGACTTTGAACTTTGTAGTGCTATTGAAATCTAGTTCTTTTTTTTCATTCAAAACGATATAACATTCACTTCTATGCTTAGAATGTAGGCATCGAATAAGTCTGCAGTAGTATTGAATAAGCTCCTAGTGTAGATTACGTTCACTTGTATCAAGGGATGATACATATAGTTCCCCTTTTCTCTTTGAAAAGCATCTTCGGATTTGATTTCTGGGCTTAGGATAGGCATCTACTAAGAAGTGTGGGGTAGCATTTGACCCGCTTATGTTACCATCTCAAAGTTGAAGTCAGATTTTGGTATTCGATTATTTTTGAGTTAAAAGAAAATTCTGAACTGAAAAATGATAGTGCTAATTGGTTGTCTTTGTTTATTTTGCATACTCTTGTTGAAGAGTAATATTTGATGCATCGATGGAACAGGCAATTGTAGTCAATATCTAGAGCATTACCTTTCATAATTTCTTACTGCGTTTGCTTCTTTGATACCTTAATAGGCCTAATTTCTCTACATGGTCGAGCTTTGACAGTTCAATTTTCACTTCACTTAATTTCCATTTATACAACATTTGTGCCTAATAAATGTGAGGAGCTTAAAAAACGTAATATTTGTGATTCCATTGTCTTTGTGTTCGATGGGGGCAATGTAGTCAATGCCGAGGAAAATTGTGTTTATCATCTATTCTGTTAAGAAGTCCCCTGGATTAAGGATCTCGTGGCTGCTACACCTTCAGCTCAGAGAGATGCAGGGGAGGGATAATTACTTCTTGACCTAGCTTATATTCCTACAATTTTTGCTGAATTTCCCATGGTATACCTATTCTTGCTTTTTGGTCTGATTTGTTATTCTCTGCAGCATAAAGTAGTTTTCCATTATTTCATTTCTATGCTTAGAACATGGACGTAAGAAGTGTGGTGTAGCTTGCGGCCTACTAGTCTCACCAGCTCAATACAGTACAATTTTTTTGGAATTCAAGTATTTGCAAAGGAAGGGGGAATTCTGAACTCAAAAGTGATAGCTGCTAATTGGTTGTCTTTGTTTATTTTACATAAACTCCTTATGTAGAGTAATTTTCCTTATAACAAATGAGGCATTGCTAATCCAGAGCCAAAGCAGTTTCATTTGTGTTGCATTTTCATTATTTATTTTCTGGGCCTCATTGTTCTACGTGGTGGAGCTATGACAATCTGCTTTGCTATTTTTTAGCTGGATATAGGTTCACCTTTTTCACTTTTGAAAAGCATCTTTGCAATTCATTTGTCTGATCTGTTACATTTGAGCATAGCTTATCCAACTCCTCTTAGCCTTGGCCACTTTCTAGAGGATATTAATGGAGTCTCTATTGGCGTTTTCAGGGTGATTGATGGCCATAGAGTTCTCTCTTTTTCTGCTGGAAAATATTAAATATATTTATGCATTGCATTTCCCATGCTATTGGGAATTACATTTTCAGATGTAAACTGTGACCTATATAGGTGCAGGAACAAAACAGATATAATGTGATCAGGGGTGTTCATATAAAATTTAAACACGTAGAACGTGCACAGGTGATGGTTAACAAAATTCATGGTAAGTATCAAGAGCCATGGACTCTTGACAGTTGCGATCTGTTTATGAGGTTATGGCCGGGTATGATTCTGTTTTAAATCTTTAACTTGGACTTTGTTCTAATACAATTATAATTATATATCTCATTGGAAACGTCTGATATGTGATTTGGGTGCATGCTGAGGCTGATCTTGTGGATGTAGCACTTGCGGATACGTTGATGGCAAAAACCAGGGCTTGGAAGGAAGTAAGAGGAACAACACTCTTATACGATGAAGTGAACACTACTCCTAAATTGTCCAATCTCAAGGATTTTGTTTGTGGTACAAATTTTAATCAATCTAAATTGCTCATGATGTTTAAAATGACATTCACTTCACTTCATTATTGTTTTTGAATTCCACATAAGCCCCTTTTGGCAATGTTAGATGAATACTACATGTTAAAGCAGGAGATGGAAGAGGAGCAAACGAGGTCAGGGTGTGAAAAAGTTATGTTGGGCATTGCTAAGCACTCTCACCTATATGTTTTTCATGTATCAAAATATTCTAATTACTCCCTCCATGTTGCTGCACACCTGTACAATTTTGCTGTAATTTTACAAATCTGATACAAATACAAATTACATCCAACTATTAAAAAGATTTAAGAAGACAATAATTTAAAATATGAAAGAACCTTAAGAAGACAATCATTTTATGCACAAAAATTAAAAAGATTATTCTTTCAAACAAAAATTTAAAGATCCGGCAATCCAATATTACCATGCACAAATTAACTCGATTTTTAAAAATACTAAAAAGATAATTTTTTCACTGTGAGCAATTAGGAGAGGCGAGGGTATCTTTCTCTTTCTCTCACACGTATTTCCTGCAAATTGGACAGGTATTACACCTTTGCAACCATGGAACGATACAAAGAGAGTGAAATATGTGGTGGTGATTACATGTCAACTGTTTTACCTCTTCTCCCAACACAAAATCCTCCAAGCAAATTGCACATGTAATTAGTGGAGATGAAATTACAATTGTAGGGATAGAAACCAGCAGGCGACGCAAACAGAGAAGAATCCCCCGCACTTTTTGAATTAGATCCTCCATCTGACAATATTCACTGTCAGAAAGGAAGGATGGCCCATATTCCTCCAAATTGTGTTCTCTATTGTTAAGCTCTTCTGTCATGTTATTAAACCTAATGTTTAGAGCGTTTTCACGATCTGCAAGTTGATCTGGTGTACAATTGCGGACATGGTTTGTCAAAGCAAGTTGATCTACTGTAAAATTGCGGACATGGTTGATAAGGGAATAAAATTCTTCAAAGCGAGCCCTTCGACTGTAACCTCCGTCAAAGCCTTGTTCAGAGAATTGATGTTGCCCGCCGCCGATGTTATTCTCTGAATCCATCTATTCTTCTTTGGCTTTCCCAATAACAGAAATAAAGTTAATGAAAAGGGTTTACCTCCTTCCTCTTTATATGGAGTCTTACCTAAAAACTGTTAGATAAAATATTGTTAAATTAAATATTACGAGATTTGCTTTTTTAAATTGAACCCATACTAACGATTTTTCTCTTTATATAGTTCACACGTGTATGTTATTTTAAAAATAGTGGTATAATTATTACATATTTAAATAGGAGCGGAATAATCATAGTTTTATGCTTTGACTCTCTTCACCCGATACCTAAAGTAACATAATAAAAAATTTAACAAATTATTATTTACTTAATAAAAATAAAAATTAAAAAAACATATTTTTTTATACATTTTATTAGGTAATTTACCATGTTTTATTGTGGACCACAATTTTGCATAATTTAAATTTTATTTGTTAATAAATAAAAACCTTCCGAAATAAAACTTTTATAAAATTAAATTTATCTTTAAATATATTTAATATTATTTAAAAATATTAAGTTTGATTGCAAATGTTTATATTTTTATTATTAAAAAAAATAAAAAAAAAATTGCATATATTGTTAATTAAAATAAAGTTATAAAATGGTAATTAAAATAAAATGATATTAAAATTTTAAAAAAAATAATATCAAAATTTTAATTAATATTTACTAATTAAAAATATGTAGATGTTACATTTTTAGATAAGAAAAATTAATATTATTAGCTTTTGAATATTAATAGGTGTTCACAAAACATGAAAAACTTAATAGAGCATGCTACAACCTAGTTACCTCCATATATATGAGGTTGTATCTTAGATGAAAATTATTTCAAAAATTTATATATGCACATGGATATAAATTTCTATCACATTTTAACTATTCTAATAACATTTACTATTGGATTACATCAATACTACTATTATTAATTAAAAAATAATAATTTACAGTTATGGTTACAAAAAATAAGTGGCTAGTAGGTATTTGTGGTCCAAATACATGTTGGAAGACATAAAATGACTTAAAACCAAAAACAATTGACATAGCATGGCAGGCCAAAGAACCCAAAAATAAACTAAAACAACATCACAAATTGTAATACATTAGGCACAGCCACAACCTTAGAAGGAGGAGGTGCTAGATCGTCCTTTAGAGGATGGGCACTCCAAGTATAAGGCTTCACAAAAGGAGGATTGCACACCACCAAACCATCCTAAATAGGATCTAGGGGAGCTAGAGAAATAGTAATGCACCAACCAAGAGGAGGCCAAATAACACTACCAATCAAATTAATTCCATGCACAGGTGAGTCAATCCACCAAAACATAACAACTATAGACTTTCCATGAGGTGGTCGTGGTAGAATCCACCGTCCACCATCCTCTCCCCCGATAAAGAAGAGTGGATAAGAGGTTCTGATCCTACAATATTTGATTTGTTGGTATCAAGAAAGTAAGGGAAAAACATGAGGTAGATGGTCTAGGAGGATATCTCTCATAGTACAAGGGGCACTCCTCTAATGGTTGAACAAGTCCTACAAGTGTTAAATTTCCAAAGCCACCTTACCTTTGTTTAGATTGAATGTGCATAAAAGGTGAAGTGATAATAGTCACCTTGTCATTAGTTGGAAAAATGACAAGATGATTTTTCATTGTTAAACAAAGTTTAATTCTTAGCTTTCCATAGTTGAAATAAAATTATACCCTTGAAGAAATTCCATATAAAATATGTGTATGCTGACTATTGAGAATTATACCAAAAGAAAACTAGATGCCAAGAGGATGGTTCTAGGTAGAATGGTTGAAAAAGGCTATGAATCTAATTTGCCAAGCAAATTAAGCTTTTAGACAAGTCTAGAAGAGGTGTTTGGAAAAACATGGTCTAAAATAGGTAGGACATTGGAGTTGATCAAGTTCAATATATAAAAGGTTTTCCCTGAGGGAAAGGCCCTAGTATATAAAACACCAAAGAAAGTGAGCAAACTTGGGTTTAAGCTTAGCATTCCAAATTCTGTTAAATTTAGAAAGTCACATACCAGATAAGGAATTAAGATTCCAACACCTATTCAACTTGTCAAAACCTAAAGAGAATGAGCTCATGATTTGGTAAGAGAATATTTTTAAAAATAAGTATCACAAGTCAATCTCCAATGTTTCGACCAATTATGTGGAGATTGCAACCCCATCTCATGCAGCATGACATCAGGTACCATTTTTTAAATGCATAAAATGTAAGGTAAGTTTGAATTAATTAACTTATATTTATATTTTAATAGAGGCTGAGGATCTCAATCAAAGAAATAAATCAAAACTTTAACATTTTGAACACCTTTTATGAAAAGTGTCAATGATTTCATACCTAGAATTATGATAAAAAAATGTTAAAACTGGTCATAATGGGGGACCACCATACATTGTGATCACTAAAGGATATACCAATACGGAAACCATCACATACACATTTTAAATAGTGTTTGATAGTTTTGATATCTTTCTAAATAATTTTAGTAATAAAATCCCTCAAACTTGATGGAAGCAGTGGTAATAATCAAAGTGTGAAATCCAATGTTTTTCCAACTATCTTTACCATAAGATGAACCAGAGGCAATGCGGTGCTATAGAATAATTTTTCACTTTGTTTCTTTAAATTTTCTTGACCATCCATTTAGCATACAGGGCAACACATTTTCTGTGAATTTAAATAATGCCCATACCACCTTTATCACAATGAAGACAATAAATACCCCAATAAACCCTATGATACCCTTGGGTTTGTTTAGCATTGGCCCAAAGGAAAACTATAAGAACCCTTACCAAATTATTATAAGAGGCTTTAGGAGGTTCCAAACAAGAAGAGTAACATACATGATTTGATGCAATAATATTAAAACATACTTGAAATTTTACAACTAAAGAAATGGGGTTGGAAATCTAATAGTTAACATTTTCTCCACTTGATCAATTACATATTGCTAAAGCTTACTATCAAATGCAAACGAGATACCAACAAATTTGAATTTCTCCCATTTATAGTTACATTTTTTGATACACTTAGGCATATGCATCATGCTTTGTTTGTAGCATTTGGTGTTGTCCCACTGCAAACTAGAACCTAAGGGTTTGTAAAAAATATCAAGGCAATGTAATGCATCTTTGAAAGATGCTTCTTATTCATCAAGCATGAAGAAATAGCATCAACAAAGGGGCCATTTATGAGCTAGGAAGACTAATTAGGATATATAACTCTCCTGATAAGCTTTTACTCCACTCTATGACTAATACGATATTCAAATGCCTCTATAGAAAAAATATACAAAGCTAGTTTCAGAGGAAAACCTTTCCTTAAGGAAAAAAATAGGCTAAAACTATCAAATTTGAGACCATTGATAGTGAGGCAGGCTGAAGCTTTAGTAAACAAGGTTTGGACTATTGATATAAAAAATTGGCCAAAACCTAAAGCTTGCGCCATATCAATAACAAATGGCCACTAAATCCTATCATAGGCCATCTCAAAATCAAGTTTGAGGAACACAGTTTGTTGACAAGATGCACACACACATTCCATTCCTTACTAGATAGCAATGAGATTATCCAAAAAATATATATTTTTAATGAATCCAATTGTCTCTGCCTAATGATAGTAGGAAAGATGAGATGAATATGGTTCACAAGGGATTTAATAAGGATTTTATAAGACACATTGAAGACAAGATGGGGTGTCAACTAGTAATGAGTTTTGTGTCACCGACCTTGGGAATAAACATGATAGTTCCTTTGTTAAGAGATCCTAAATATTCTTTTTAGGGTTTATTTATAAACTTGAAACAGGGAGGGCCCTACAAAATGATAGGCAACTTTACAAAATTCACTAGGGAAACAATCAATACTAGTAGATTTATCATTGGTCATGCCTTACAGTACATGAAATATTTCCTCAAGAGTCAGAAGTGCATAACATGTTTTTGGGTCTAAAATCCTAAATTTACGAGGCACCACATCCAAACATTCTTAAAAATAATGATACATTCCACCATATCTCTTTGGGATTGGAATACTAGCTTGTAGTGATGAACAAAATCTGAAGAGGTTTTACAGCTATCATTGAGTCGTTGATGAGAAAGCTTGATGGTTTTGATTTTATCCCTAGCTTATTTGGCCCAAATGATTTGAAAAATGAATTTGAGGCTCGGTCCAAAATTTTGAGCCACTGTAGGCAAGCTCATATTTACACCCCTCTACCCATGTGATTGTCTGCAACTTTAATCTTGTGCTTAAGATAAGTTTACACTATTTTTAACTGTAAATAAAAAGGAATGTACTCAAGAAGAGAAGAGAATATTTGGTATTATTTGAGCACAATAACTTCAGCGTACTTCCAAAATCATGTAAGTTTATTTTCATATTGGCAAAGGAAGGTCGCAGTGCAAGTGATTGCTTCATTCCATCACTCAATTTAATTAGAAAAATAAGGTGAACATGGCACAATATTCTAAACTCTAACGATGAGACATATTGTGCTATCATGATAGTGGAAGGATGTGTCAAACAAAATTGATTATGTGACACCTTAAAATGACCACCTTCAAATAAATATTTAAAGAGATAAAAACTTTTAATATCAATTATGTAATATATATTTTTTTAATTCAAAAAAAAAAAAAAATCCAATAAAATAAAACATTATAAAAATAAATTTATTTTATAAATTACATTAAAAATTTGGTTTTTATAAATTACTAATAAAAGTTTAAAAGTGAGATGAAGAATATTCCAGAAAAATTAACAGGAGTTCGAAAGTGAAAAACCAAACAACACCAAATCAAATGAATGGGATTCAATCCAAGCAAAATGACTAGGAAGATTTTATTCATTTTAATAAAATGGGGCCCCACCAAATCTATCAAAAGGGAAAAATAATTCATCACAAAACCTTCACTCGACATAAGAATTGAATTCCGATCACAATGAGAATGAACCAAGAGGAAACTAACATTACTATAAAATAACTATCATTAATCACTCTTCAATCACAATGAGAATAACAAGAGGAAAATAACATTACTATAAAAATAAGATCATTATTGTTGGGATCATTAAACACTATACAATCCCAAACTAATTTTTGAGCATCCTTTGATCCCGTACAAAATGAGAATTAATTTAAGGATTAAGAAAAAGTAGAAGTATGATTATTAATATTCATAATTAAAATAGTGAAATTTTATAGAATTTTTTTTTTTTTAAGTATTCAATTTTTTTTATTGACCAAGTTTTTAATTTAGTGTTAAGAATTGAGGAGTCTCATTCTATCAAATTTACTTGGGGAAAAAAACTCCAAGCCTCATTCCTTATGTTATTGGGTATTTGCATTTAAAAAGAATAGATCTTTGGTAAAACTTTTGTGAGCCAAATAAATTCACCAATAAATCAATGAACTTTCAAATTAAATTTTAATTTCTATTTTTTAAAATTATGCTTTTAAAATTTATTTTAATTAATATATAAATTTTAAAAATCTTTATTTTAAATTAAAATCATATTTTAGTTCATTTTTACATGTGAAACCTAATTTTTTTTTGGGTTTAATTAATGATATAATTTGGAAACCAAATCTTTTTTTATATAGACATGTATGTGTATAAATACATAGTCCCTATTTGAATTGAGAAGAAAGGTCTAGCTTTTTTAATACTTAACATTAATAAACAGTCTAAAATTTGTTTTTTTAAAACAAAAAACGAAAGAAATTCCTCATCTCAATCCATTGTTGTTATATTAGAAAACCTTAGAGAATGCATTGATATACTCAAACTTTATATCAATATATAAGATAATATGAAAATATTTTGAGTGTCTTTAGTGGATTTATGTCTACCTATTACCATTTAGAATTTATGTGTTGCATCATTTCATCTTAGTATTAATGGAGATTTCAAAGGTTTGAATAATATCAAAAATATTTTTTTTAAATTAAAAAGAACATTTTCATTAATGAACCATAATAGTATATTTTTAATGATACAAAAAATGGGTGGATGGAATTACACAGTTGAATTAGAGTAACATCGAATTAGATAAATCTTCAAGAAAAAATATAAATTGCTTCATCAAAATAATACTAAAACTAAGGTTACATAATAGTTATAACCATAATAAAAGCATGGTTCAATAAAAAAGGGTGATAAAACAAAGAACAATAAAACACAAAGAATAAATAAATTAGGGAAAACAACAAACATGGTGGTCGAAGGAGGTGGAGGAGGGATATTAGGGTTTCCTTCCCAACCATTGGCACCTAGAGGGTCCACTATGTCAAGCACAAGCTCCCACCCATAATTTGTATACCCTACTTCAATTCCCTCAGCCTACTGATAAGGTGAAATGGAAAGAGCCATGCATGAAAACTTATCCTAAGGAGAAACACCCTAGATGCTACCACCACTACTTCTATGGCAATAAAACATGTCACCAGCACATGAAGATTAATACTAATAGGAACAAGGAAAAGAGATTTGCCTAATCTTAAAGTGGTAAAGGTGAAAACTCTAGCCTTGAACCTTAGAAGGAGAATGGTGGTAGGAGGATCCAAAGACACTTGGCTAAAAAATATGAAGTTCTCCCCCAATAGTCCAAAAGAATCTAAAGGTTCTCCACCTACAATAAAACCTTATTTTTTTAGACTTGTAAATGAAGAAAAACATTGGAGATAATAATTACTTTATTAATCACCAAAATTATCTTTCCATAGCTTCAATAAATTAAAAATATCATTATTTATATTTTTTTGTATATGAAAAATAATATAAACATGAAGTATCTACCAAAAAGTGTTTTATCTTTTAAGCAACATACTCAATCCCCCAAGAAGAACCATTTTCCAAGTAAATAATTCTGGAAGAAAAGGTTGAAAAATGGTATAAATCTATTTTCAAGAAAACAGAGCATGAGGAAAAAACCAGAAAAGGTTTTAGCTTGGTGAAAATTAGAGAAAGTAGGATTTTAAACTCCCATGTGCATGATCTAATCTCCAACTAGTAAGCACTCATAGAGAATAGACTAGAGAAAATGAGATTTCTTGGGCTCAATATGGGATTTACAATTTTTGGCTAACCTTCAAACCTAGATAGCATCCATGGTAATTAACTTCCAATAGTGGTTAAGGGTTTCATTTTGAATATACTTAGGGGAAAGAAGATATTATACAAAATAGGATTTGTACTAATATAAATGAGGAGTAGTAAGCCAATACCAGACTTTTCAACATGGGGATCTAGAAGATACACCAATTTTTTGAAGACAAACATATGTTTAAACATGCTAAGTAAAATAAGGATAAGGGTAAGAATAGCCTAATCAAATAAAACTAAACTATTTTAAAAGCATGCCAATTAAATAAATCAGATTCACAATATATTCTGATACAATATTGGATTATGGAAATTTGTTAAATATAACAAGTACAATGTAAAACAATAATTTGATTGATTAAACATGAAAAAGAGATGATAGTTAGCTTATTTACTAATGTGCAGGCAGATCTATAAAATATAGGTGCAAAATAAGGCAGGAAGATGCCTAGATATGATTCATCAGATTTTAGAAATCAACTCTCTATTAGCCTATATACTACCATCAAAATTTGGACCCTAGAAGTAACACTTATTTCCACAATGAAATACACATCTTTTCATGGAAATTTACGCATGTGAGTGTTAGAGTTATTTATCACTTTGCAATTTTTTTTGGGATCATGTGCATAGGTTCTGGCTATCAGTATGTAACTCAAAACCCTAGGTCTTCTAATTAGGGCATCTCACTTTGACAAATGGGGGTTAGTGGGTTCAAGTGAAGTTGAGCTGACCTCAAAGACCCTATCAATGAGTGTTGCCTATATAGATATATACCCGAAGAGGGCCTTAGACTAGTGTAGTTCTCCCCCTTATGTGGATTTGTGTGTGAATAATGTTATAATAGGATATATGTGAGTGAATGTAGTGATCTAGCTTGAAACTTGAAAAATAATACTCATGGGTTATTCTTTGGATTCAGAAGACCTGTACAAAGACTACACTAATGAATTATTTTAAAACAAGGATGAATAGAACAAAAGAACTTAGTTGTGTAAATGGTTGTGTTAGGAGTAGAACATGGCTACAAAAATTGCAGAGTGTGATTGGTGGACATGTGTGTGACTCATACTATTTTGTCTTTTGTATATATTTTTGTATGTATTCAACACTTTAAATCATATAAATATTCTATAAAATGTGAAGAGTCTTTCCTTTGATATAATGAAAGGATAAAATATTAAGGAACAATGCCTTGTAAAAATTCTTTATATAGGGCTTAATTTTACTATAAAATGGTTTCAATGTGATAGAGATTAATATAGAGTTCTAAAATGGTTTTGCCTATATGTTTTTATCATTGTTTTATGAGTAGTGAATGTTCTATTTATCTAAATCTGCTAATCATGTAGCTTATATCGAATGTTTTCTATCTAATGAGTTTAAGTTTTTTGAATAAATATATCTATTTTAGATAATTAATGGATGGGTTCAGTTTGAATTACTATCTATTATTTATTTTTTTTACTTCTCACACAACTATCCCCATATTAGGATGTTTAAAAGGGTTTTCAAGGAACCTCTACTAACAATGGTGCGGTAAGCATGGATGATTAAAACATGTTGTGATGGCTACTAGGATAGAGAGATTTGGAGAGATGGATCGATGAAAGAGTTCAAAACTTCATAGAGGAGGAAGCAAGAAGAATAGGGATTTCAACAAAATAATTTATTCATGAGCATATTTACAATGAAATATTTGATATTTTATGGTGAGAATTACCTGGATTATTAGTTGTGTGATTATCAAGATTGGAATACAATTTTTTTTTTAACAAGGAGGAAAAAAATTATATTAGACACTAAATAGAATCATACAGTATATCACTGGATCAAAATTACCATTGATAGATATATTACAAATTTTTTTATACAAGGATATTTTGATTTTAAGCTTCACAGGGAAGGAGCTATTTTTGAGAGGCATCCGATGGAAATTATTGCAATGAATACCTAATCTTATCAAGATGTTGGTTATAAAAAAACTATGTTGTATACCCCTACTAACATGGATTAGTCGCTTCAAGTGTTATGGGGGTGTGTACAATGTAGGAGTGAATGATGAAGAGATGAGTAGAGGAACTTGAAGCTAAACCCAAAATATGGAGGACACAGAGAAGCAGAGTGAGAAGAAAATTGTAGGATTAGAAAGAGAGAAGAGACAATAAAGAAGGTGGAATAAATAGGACAACTTGGACGTAATTTTAATAGGAGTAGGATTAAAATAGAGGATGTAGAAGAGATGGGATCCTAGAGAGAGGCTACAAAAGTTACATAAATTGTAGAGTTTGGAGATTATGTAGATTGAGGTGTGAAAGGGCCTGAGAAACAAGAGGAAAAAGATTGGGATAAATTAAAATATGGAACAAAGTGAAGATAAAGAGGAATGTAGATTAGCAATAGAGAAGTTAGATAATAGTGGTAGATTGACGTTGCAAGGAAGGATATTGTTTGGACTAGGGAAAGAATATTCTATAGAGTAAGTTATGTTAAATCACAAAAGTATCATAGGTTTAGATAAAGAAGTTGAAGACACTTATAATTAATTTTGTGAGTACACATCCCCTGAGCCCATTTTATCTTCAATAAAATAAAATAAAAAGTGCAGAGGTTGGGACAAGAAGAAATTAGTTTGAATCATTTACAAATAATTTTGGTAAATTTAGAACAAAAAATAAGAAATGGATAGATAAGAAGAGGTTAGAAGAGGTTGGGTTATCTTTCAAAACTAGTTTTAAGACACATGTAAACACTATTTTGTAGAATATCATAGTATAAATTACAAGTGTGCCAAGCTTGGCATTTAATGCAAGGGTGTTTATTACTTTGACACCATATGATGGGTCTTCTAACCTTAAATAGTATTTATTAATTTGTGATATGAAATGGTAGGTTAAGGGAGTGATTTTTGAAGATGTGAATAAGTGTGAGCTCATTAGAGCTTTGATAGGTCAAGCTCTAGAGTTAATTTATAAATGGGATGTTAATTATTTGACTCTTCAACATTTTAAGGATCAATTAATCATAGAATTCAAGATGAAAAAGTGATCAAGCCAAACCATTCAAGATATTAAGGAGATATCATAGCACAGTGGATAATATGTCTAGGAGTACGATCATGCATTCTAAGATGTAATGAAAAAAATTGACTTCATTTTGGGAGATAACGATATGGTTGCCTATTTGTTGAAGTACTATGATCTAGGATTAGGTTTGTTATTGCACAATCATAGTTCATGACTAAAGTTGATGCATGAGTAGATGCACTATGAGTTGAAAAAATTGAGGATTATAGAGATGCTCCATCAACTAGCTCTAAAGTTGAGGTGAAAATAGAATTTTTTCTGAAGAAAATGGATGACCTTCATGAAACCCAAAAACCCAAAATAGGCCTATGGTGTATGGAGTGTATCAAAGAAGGCCATCATATGAATGATTATCCTGAAATCGAAATAGAGTTATGTGATATATGTCAAGTACTAGGACATGTGAGATAAAAATGTTACTTCAACAATACATTCAATAACCGTAGATCCTATAATTTAATTTTTGTAAGTCAAAAAATCATCATGAGAAGAGTTGCCAAGCTTTGTAGGAGATAAAAGAAGACATCACCAAGAATGTATTTGTAGTTGCAATGGAACATATAGCTACTATAAAGTAGTGAATTCCAGGCTCAAAGGTTGAACCCCAGGGTTTGGCCAAATGGATGCCAATGTTTCCATAATATCAGTATCAATCATCTTGGAACATTGTTATTTCTCATCCATAACAATCAAATTGGGCTTCATTATCTCCTTAGTGGTAGTATGGTGGAAATGATGCACATCAACCACAATAAGGGGATTTGATGGTCATTAGTATAAATGTTGGGGCTTCCAAAAAAATATGGGAGGATACAAAGGAAGACATTAGGGTGGATACTATGGAGGTTGTAATAATGATAAATATCAAGCACATTAGACAATTTAGTGATATTTATGTGGTGAATATAATCACTTCATATAAAATTGCCTGACTAATCCTCAAAGGTAGATATATTGTATCTATTTGTAAATTTATAGGATAAATCATACTAAATATTCTCATTTTTTGGATAAGGAAAGGAAAGAGAAACCTGTGTGAAATGTAAACATGAAAAAATCACACCCAAAAGATAATGCATTCTTGCAAGAAATTACAAGGCAACAACATGCAGAAAAAGGATTGCCTCCTTTAGAAATGCCATAATATCAAAGAATTAGGAAGGTTCAATAGGATAAGTATCCTAACCTTGCTAGGGAAAAGGGATTGATGTATCAAAGAAACACAAGTTATTCATAACATACAAAAACATAATACATCATAAGGTGATGTTATAGATGTTGATGCATAAATGTATAGGCAAATTAATTGCATACTGTGATAGGAAAGAGTAGTGACTACATCGACATATCTATTGAAACTTTTGAAAAATCTACAAAACATATATATTTGATATGATATTATAAATCTTCTACATAATATATTAGAGTGCACACAAAAAAGATAAAAACATACTGACAAGGTCTTTTGGTATGTAAAAACTAAAAATACATGGGACATTGACTCTCGAATGGATATTAAACTCATAGGGTATGAGGTATGTAACATTATATTTGACTTTGGTATCATAGTAAACATGATACCTAGATCTACATGGGAGTCTATTAGTCAACCATCACTAAGCTATAGTCAAGTTACTCTCAGTCTCATAGATTATGGGAGAGTAGAACCAATTGGTCGACTTGAATAAGTAGATATTAAGGTGGTTGATTTAATACTGTGAGGAGATTTCAAGGTAATTGACATGAAAACATATGAGAATCATTATCCTACTTTGATTGGTAAGAAATGGGATTATTATGGTAAAATGATTATCAATATAATGCAAAATCAATTGGATGCACACAAAGGAGATAAGATAATTTTGATACCTTTGAACAAGTCTGAACATAATCCATATGTCATCCCAAGATAACTAGAGTCACCTTATGTTTCCGAGGATAACATTTGATTCAAGGTAAATACATATAACAAATAGAACACTCTGTGAACTACTAAATACCAATTCTTTAATCCACACCCAGAACATCAAATAAAATCATTGATAATTAAATAATTTGTATATAGACAAATTATAACAGAGTCACCAACATCTCAATTTTAGAATGAATAATGTGGTTCACCCTATGTATGATATCCGACTAGTTTTGAGGTAGATTTCTTATATAATATAGGTAAAACAACTATGGATTACACAAATCTTGCTCTAGAAGATATATTACCTTGGGAAGCAACATCTTTAGTAAGTGGTGAATTAGATACACATATGTTGTACCAGGTCCCAATAGATCATGATGTGTGCCCTCTATGAATGGTGTTTGCCACTGAAGGCCAACTTCCACAATACTTCACAACTAGGGATCTCAATTAGTTAATTTTTTGATTAAAGCATCATAGACCTAATGTGGATCAGAGAGTTAGTACATTCAATTATGCATTGAAAGGAACTACTAAGACATGGTGGTTAGTTATTATGAAAATTTAGTTACAATGATATGAAGTGTGTGAATTGATGTGAGCACATTTTTAGATACCAACTACTATCAGAGTAGATTGTTACTTCTTTCAAGAAGGAAAGTATCAAGAGTTACATGTACACAAGTGCATAAACATATGGTTTGTGTAAGGTGTTGAACCGAAGTACCACATACATGTTTTCAAATATAGTTTAACATCAATTCTAATTATGTGGTATATGCATCAAGAGTGTAGGTGATAAACTAAGCATTAGGCATAGGTTCAACATGAATTCATACAAACATTTGTTTTTAAGATAAAAATCTTGTAGCACATAATGCTTTACATAAATTTTAAAAAATTCTATGTCATGGGTGAGTGGAAGACCTAAGTAATGCGACAATCTCAACATAGTAGCAATAAACATCTCATCATTTGAATGTAGCTCTTCAACATTATAAGGAAAGTAAACAAAAGGTGCAGGTTTTATTAAACCATGCAATTGGATTTCATACGATGAAGAATTGATAGAGTCCACTGATAGTGATGAGGACTTAGATATGAATGAATTATTTTAACCAGAGAGGGAAGTGGAAGGACCAAAAGCCATAGTTGCAAACCAAAATAAAGAATAATAGTTGCAAAATCTTAGTATCGAGGAGCAAGAAGGACACATAACAGTGCAAGATTTCATTCTAAGTGCTTCCAAAAAGATATATCAAGAGACCTTAAAGAATTTAGTAGGAAATATTGGGATAGATATAATACCCAAGATTGTAACGTTTGGTGATTATTGGTCACAAAATAAGACTTGAGAAGAATTTTAATTACTAAAATATTACTAGGATGTTTTTCCAATGAAATTCATAGAATTAAAAGGTGTAGACCTTTCTTAATGCACATAAAATTGAAGGAGTACACACGACTTGTAAAAAATGACCATACATTTAAACCCTAATATGAAGTTGAAATTAAAGGTTGAGCTGGACTGCAGGAAAAATGTAGGCATTATATATCCAATAAAAAAGGCATATTGGGTTAGTACCATGGTGGTGCAACATAATAAGTTAGGTGAGATCAGGGTATGTGGGAATTATCATGCATTGAAATATGCTTGCATTGATGATCCATTCCCTATACCCTTCACTGATGAGGTTCTAGAATCAATCATAGGTCATGAAGTATACTCCTTCACAGATAGATTAAGTGGCTATCATTAAATCCCCATCATAGAATAGGATCAAACCAAAACAAAATTCACAATTGAATGGGGTTTTTTTATGTATAAGGTAATGCCATTTCATCTAAAGAAAGCTCCAATTATATTTTCTAGGGATGTGGTGATCGCTTTTAAGGACTTCATTCATGATCTTTCTATAAGTTTACTTATATGATTGGAAATTATTTTCTTTATTCAAAGACTACTTTTCCAAACTGTGGCTCATGTTAGAATGCTGCATAGCCCTACACATTGTATTAAATTTAAAAAAATCTTGTTTTTCACACCATTCTGTGTTCTATTCGGCCATATAGTATGTTTTATGGAATTTGGGTTGATCAAGCCAAAATCAAAGTAAGAGTGGGTATGCCATCTTCAAATAGTTCTAGATAAGTGTGAGAATTTCTAGATGATACAGGGTATTACAAAAAGTTTATCAAATGCTACAAAGTTATCTCTATGTCCTTGGAGAATTTTTTGTGCAAGGATACATGGTTCAAATGGACACAAGAGTGCCAATCAACATTTTTTGAGCTAAAACTCAAGGGTTAACTTTATAAATCCCACATTGGTCTTTCTCAACTGGAGTAAGCCCTTTCATGTACATGTAGATGCTTCGATGATTATGGTGTGAGTTATGTTAGCAAAACTAGGAGTTGGTGGATTGGACCATCCTATCCATTTTATAAGTGAAAAATTGTCAGTTGTAGATAAAAACTATACTATGATAGAACATGATGCATTGACAATGGTGTTTTCACTACAAAAATTTAGGCATTATTTTATGGCAACACCCTTCAATTTATTTACTAATCATTAGGCCTTGCAATATTTAGTTAACAAACCTATGTTGGGTGGAAGGATATCTATATGGTTAATGTTATTTCACGAATTTTAGTTCAGGATCAATGTTAAACTGGGAAGAGAGAATGTGAGACCTAACCACTTGAGAAGGATATGAAATGGTTAATAAACTGAAGAGTTTCAAGATGGATCTACAAACACACATTTATTCAAATTCTCTATTATTCTTGAGAACATGGAGGATATATCAAAATTTATGAAACAAGGAATCTTTCCTACCAATATGTTGAGTGAGATAAAAAGCATTAAATTACATGAGTCATTCCTTATACCATCATCAATGGATTCTTGTATAATATGATAAAATATGAGATGATGCATATAGTAGATTTAGAGAATGAGTGACCTCAAATTATTGAGGAGGCACATCAAGGAATCGTAGGTGGAAACTTTATAGGTGAATCCACCTCAAGGAAGATACTACAAAATGGTCTATGGAGGCCTGATCTATTATAGATGCACATCGGGTCATAAACACTGTGATATTTGTGAAATGATGAGAGAGCCTAATCAAAGATATGATATGCATTTGAACCCAATGCTAGCAAAAAAAAAATTAAATAGTAGGGTATTGATTTTGTGAGGTCTATCACTCCACCAAGAAAACACAATCATGCAAGGTATATCATCCTTAAAATAAATTACTTTGCAAAATGGGTTGAAGCTACTGTGACCCCAAGTTGAAGTGTCAGGGATGCAACCGATTTTTTATGAAAATATTATTACAAGGTTTGGGTGTCCAATAAAATTAGTTAGTGATAGGGGAACATACTTCATAAAAAATAAAATCAATATTTTCGTAGAAGAATTTATGATATCACACAAAAAAATTACTATGTATCATCTACATGCAAATGGACAAGCTAAAACTTCAAATAAAGTTTTGGAAAATATGTTAACAAATATATGCAATGTACAACATGATTATTGGGAGGACATAATTACAATAATTCTTTGGGCATACAAAATAAATTACAAACATGCAATAAGATTTACCCTATTTTAAATGGTCTATGGACTTGAGGCAGTGATGCCTATGGAATATATAGTTCCTACTCTACACATTGCTATGATAATGATACTTAGAGATTGATATTATCTATATAAATGGTTGATGGATTTAACTAAAATAGAAGAAAACAAGCAAAGAACACAATGGATACAAGAAGTTAACAAGCTAAGTCAAAAAGTGTGGCATGATCACAACCTGCGATCTAAAGAATTCTATCCAAAATAAGTGGTCTCACTATATATGATAGTAGATTTAGAGAATTCAAGGAAAATTTATGCATTATATGGAATGGATCTTATATTTTTCATGACATTTTATAGTAAGGAATAATTGTATTATTTTATCTTCAGAGAACCATTGTACTAGGACGTGTAAATGGTTGTAGGTTAAGCCTTACCGTTAATAATCTCTATCAATTATTGAAAAAAATGAGAGAGGGTGCTGAGTAGCACCATGTAGTTTATGATATTTGTTTAATATTTTGGTTTTTTATTTTGTATTTAGGGTTATGTGTGTTTGTACAGTGTGATTTTTGTATAATAGGACATCAAAATAAATTCTAATAAATCAAAGTCATATTGTGCAATACATGAACAAAGCCACCCTAGAAAAAAATAAAATAGTCAATGATTACACAAAGATATTTAATTATGTCTAGGAATGAGGCACTCACACCCAAGGTATAAAAAAGGGCATTCAAAGATCATTCAAAATCGTTAATGATGATACACTCAAAAGATTGAATCCTTCCCAAATCAAATTGAATTTTAGAATGAAAAGATGTACAATAAAGTAAAGTGGACATATGAAAACATGATGCATCACATCAAAAAATACCTCTGGGTAAATAAAGCATTTGAGACAAAGAATTTCAAACTTCTAATCACCAACAATTGGTTGACATTAAAATTTCACGTGAAATCACGTGCAACCAACTCATCACATTCAAAGTAGTTTGTCAAATGGATTTGCATTAAATAATAAGGAGTAAAAAGAATAGAGAGACATCACACACTATTTCAAACAAGAGATCTATGTGATCTGTGTTTGATCTATCCAATTGTGCATAGATTTATTATCAATATCGATACACCTAAAGAAATTATTTAATCCTATCTACAAAAATAAACATGGATCATGTACAAATATTAATACCACTCACATATGCACATAAAGAAGAAATGAGAATTGTCCTAAAACTCAAACAAACCAAATACCATGATCCAAACCCTTTTGAATCCATTGATGCTGCATAAGCCAATCTCTTAATCCCAAATCAATTAGAATTAGGACATGTAGGAACCCTGGCGCTTTAACACCCTCTATTTGGCTATGGTGTAGAGTGACTCGTCAAGATTCCTACCTTCAAATAGTTGGATGAAGTGATTATCATGCTACTCAACATATATACTGAGGGTGCAATTCATCTTTCATAGAATGTTACCATCTTCATCAATGCTACAAACACAAATATTGTATATTATCTCAAAGCGGGTGTCTATAATTATTGTCTGAAATAATCATCTCACTAGAGACAAAATAGAATACTACTTACTATTTCTCTGAAGAGACAATATCATTTTTTCCAGTCAAGAGACAATATCATTTTTGTCTCTCTAGAGATGATATAAAATACTATTTTTGTGTCTCTCAAGAGACAATGTCATTTTTATCTTTCAAGAGACAATAATATTTTAATCCCAACTACTGTCTCTCGAGAGACAAAATGAATTTAATAAATTAAAAAAAAATCTAAATTTCTTTAATGTAACCAATCGATAAATATTATCAATGACACCAAAACAATTTGGATGAAATATTGTGCCTACAATTTGTAGGTCTACAAGCATTTTATTATATCAAAAAGAATAAATACAAAATGGTGACTAAATGTCATTAACTCTTAACATAGAATGGTAGAAGAATGAATTTCAATATAGTTATGCAAAATCTATTCCTAGAACTATGTGATTCATCTGGACACTCCATGATCCTTAGATTTTTTAAATCTTATTGTACCAGCTTTCTGTGTTGTCGTTCCTCTTCAGTGTAATTCAAAAAGATTACTCTTCCTTCTTTGTTGATACTTTTTCATACTTATTTCCATCAAATATGATATCTAACATATAGTTTACAACATTGAGAGGACCCACACATTTGACACATTCCAATTCAACAAGACACTGCTCAAAAACAACATGACACAAAAAAATGTTGTTAACAAATTAAACAAAAGAAAACAGAAAAAACAACTAACATGAATATTATAAATATTTAACTTTGTGTGGAGATTTGGCAGCTAATACCTTTTTATATCACTACCACTAACATTCGCACAAATTTGAAGTAAATTACAAAATATCATGAAAACAAACTACTTAATTCTTATAAGTTAAAAAGGACTTTGCACAATTATTTGTCTCCCAAAAATTGTTCTAACAAGTAAAATAAATTAAATGTCAATGTTTGCACCCATGTAAATTACAAAGAATATTAGTACTATAAAAATCGCAGGAAAGGTAGCCTGGAAATACTTGATAAGACTTTCTAGAGACTCGTGGCCCAATGCTTACCTCTGGATTGGGAAATCATTTGATGGCATATTTGTTTCATTTTTTTAATCTTACCAAGATATAATTACTTATATCGAATCATATCGCCAGCTAAACTAACCAGCTTAAAATTAAATACGTACCTTAGCTGCCGAAATTTCAGTATCTTGTATAAGGATATCAAAGGAACGGGATTTCAACATACACATGAAAAGTACATCAGATTTCCCAGAAGCTGCATTGTGACCATCTCTGTTCAAATCAGACCATTAAAAGCTGCAACTTGATAAATCAAACGTACACAACTTTTTACCATCTATGTAATGAATTTGGTTCCCTACCTAAACCCCACCACTTCTAAATTTTTTATATCAATCTGTCAAAATTGAAAAATAAAGTAAAATGATTAATGATGCATAAAATTATAATACAATGAAGTAAAAATCATAATTCCCAGAAAATCAATGTGAGAGAAGTGGCATTCACAGAAGCAGAGAAAAAGAACTTTATATCCGCAGCTTCTATGGAAGCAGAGAAAACCCAAAACCTAAAGCCACAAGATGAAAACAACATTAGATATGGCTTTCTGCCAAATGAAAAAGAACTATATGTTATTCACATTGTTAATTAGAACATAGAACAATTACTTGCGAAGGTTTTTCAATTGCATTTCGAAAACACACTTAACCGATGCTTTGATGATGATCAAAGCACAACCCATGAAAAAATTATAACAATACACATTGAGATTTTCTACAGAGGTAAGATTTATGAGGAGCATTATCATTGTACAGTAGCATACTCTTAATGTATACATACTCTGTGAATAAGAAATTGGAGAGTAAAAGAAACAGTACTGACAAAACAGAACAAGATTTCTTTAGATAAAGCAAGCGTCTCTGACTTCTAAATTCTATAGATAACATAAAGAGCTTGCCCTGGCAATCGATTGGACTAGGGTTGTAAAATACTTAAATGGCATGAGTGACTCATTACAGATCATTATGTATGTAGGTAGTAGAGTGGAATTGAAATGGCATGGGTTAGGTATATAGACATATCATGAATTTGTGTGATTGGTTGATTCTCGACGCCACACTATGCCTCTGTAATGCCTTATTTATCCACTTAGCAATCCAGAGTGATTCTTATCCATGCCACACTCTACCTTTTAAAATGCCCGCCAATGATGATTCGTGCCCATGTAGTAGATTGTCCATTGTTTGAGGCATTAAACATTTTGACAGAACTTATCGATAACCATGCAATTCCATTCAATTCAGATGTGGAATGTGATTAAATAGTTTTGAATTATATGTATCATTATCTATAAAGGTTTTTGAACCAAATCCAATTGCAGTTGCAATAGCAAGTCTGTTGTACAAATTGTTCTTAGTAGTAGAATTAATGAAAGCTATACAAGACATTTCTCTTAAGGCTACAAGCAAGATTCCGATAATTATTTAAAGGTTGAAGGGAGATCAAGCCCCATTATTCCCCAAAAAGAACATCGACTTAATGATAAACTATTTTCCATTAATATCCATTACAAGGCACCCCAAATCATTACATGAAGATCAGGCAGAAAAATACCACAATTCACTGGGCCCAAGATGAACACCAGCCCAATCTCTCTCTTAAAATGAGATGATAAAATTGTCACACTACTTTGTACTTTAGCCTTTCATTAACCTCTCAAAACACTCACTGCAATTAAACTTGTAAGATATAAAACAAATGCTCATTATATTCTACTTGTGCATCTTACAATATTGAATCCCTATGTGTGGATTGGCCATCTAAATTGGTGAGAACAACCTGAATATCATGGGATCCAAGGCTATGAATAGTGCATGATATCACTTCCAGTATGCCCGATTATAATATTACTATGGCAATGTCCACGGTATACTATTGAATCATTTGACCAGTACAACATGTTGGAGGACGTGGCTTCCATCTCAGCTGCAAACCATTTAATCTCCACTGCCACTTGCTTTCCAGCCACACATATTTTGTCAGTTTGAATTTAAAACTTTAATATCTTCCAGTTGCTCACACCCCTGAAGTTGTGCCTAATCTGTCTCATTTAATCTATGCAGTTGTTTACTTGCTTAGGACATTTAATCTATTAATTCTCTCTCTCTCTCTCTCTCTCTCCCCCTTGTACAGGCTTCGAGAGACTTCCAGGTCTATCTCTTTTTGTAAACTGTTTTGTATGCTTTATTTTGATATGCAAAGAAAGAAGACTCTAGTGAAGCTCTGCTTCCTAGTATGCAGTATATGTAAAATTGATTGTATGAGCAGTAGCTCTATAGGAAGATACAACAATGTTTATGGGAGCAAATCAATGAATAGATTAAAAAAAAATTGTGTGCATTTTCCCCTGTTTTTTTGTTTGCTTTGTCTTCAACAATTTGGCATAAAAATCCTGTGATCTGTTGGCTTTTATCAAGTGGTATTAGAGCTTAAGGTTATTCAAAGAAAGGCTTAGCAGAGCTGAAAGTTATCAAAGCTAAGGGCTTCATCAAGCAAAAGTATTCACTGTCAACAATGGCAGCCACAAGCACAAGCTTGACAAATTTACAAATTCCTCAATTCAATGGAAAAAACTATGACTATTGGTCTATCACAATGAGATCTTTGTTTTGTTCTCAAGACATATGGGATCTAGTAGAGAGTGGTTTTTCAGAACCAGTAGATGCAGCAGCATATAATGCTCTATCTCAAGTAGAGAAGGATCTACTAAGGGATAATAGGACGAAAGACTCAAAAGGTCTCTTCTACATATTTCAGTCTGTACACGAGAACATTTTCCCAAGGATTGCAGCAGTAACAAAGTCCAAACAAGCATGGGTTATTCTCCAAACAACATACCAAGGAATGGCAAAGGTGAAAACAACAAAGTTACAAATGCTAAGAAGAGATTTTGAAATAATCTTCATGAAGGATTCAGATTCAATAGGATCATTCTTCACACAAGTGATTGGTTTAGTTAATCAAATCAGATCTCATGGTGAGACACTTGAAGATAGAAAAATTGTTGAAAAGATTTTAAGGAGTTTATCCACAAGGTTTGAATCCATAGTTGTGGCTATAGAGGAAACAAAAAATCTCTCACAATTTTCAGTTGATGAGCTTCATGCATCTCTCATTTCTCATGAACATAGGTTAAGCAGGTCAACAAACTCATCTTTGGAGCATGCTTTCAAGACACAAGCTTCAATCAGCCATGGAAGAGGTAGAGGAAGAACAAATTTCAAAGGTAGAGGAAGAAATTCATATAGAGGTGGAAGAAACAACCCATCAAACTCAAGTGGAAGAGGTAGCAATCAATACCCAAATTAAAATGCAACTCAAAATCAATCTCAAGGCCAAATGTATGATAAATCTCAAGTCCAATGTCATTATTGCAAAAAGTATGGGCATTATTCAAATGAATGTAGAAAGAAACAATATGATTTTGGCAAACAAAATGCAAATTTTACAAGAGAAAACCAAAATTACAAATAAGAACAAAGCTCCATATTTTCAGCATGTAATATTGCACAAGGAAATGAAAAAGATGTATGGTTTTTAGACTCAGGTTGTAGCAACCACATGATAGGGAACTTAGAAATGTTTTCTAGTTTGGATAAAAATATAAAATCAGATGTCACTTTTGGAAATGACAATAAGGTAGTAGTCAAAGGAAAAGGGAACATCAACATATTAACCAAGAAGGGGGAGAAAAAGTATATCTCCGATGTTTATTTTGTTCACAGATTAAAACACAATTAGATGAGCATTGAGCAGCTCGTTAAAAAAGAGTATAGAGTGTTTTTCAAAAACAAAGAGTGCACAATTTTAGATAAATTTTCGAGTAATCAGCTCATTGCAAATGTCCAAATGACAAACAATAGGATGTTTCCCCTAAAGTTGAAACTAGATTTGAATGTAGATTATGCTTAAGCACACCACTCAATGGCTCAACAAATGAATAAAGTAGAAAATACAATAGTCATACAAACAATCTTTCAAGCATAAATAAAAGATGAAAATTGGCTTTGGCATCTAAGATTTGGGTATTTAAACTTTGGAGGCCTAAATTTGTTTCATAGGAAAAACATGGTCAAGGGATTGCCACTAATAGAGAAACCAGAAAGAATATGTGAAGGGTGCATCTTGGGAAAGCAGCATAGAGAATCATTTCCAACGGGCAAGTCAATGAGGGCAAAAACACCTTTAGAGATTGTTCATTAAGATTTATGTGGGCCAATGCAAACACCTTCAATTGGTGGAAGATTCTACTTTTTGACATTCATTGATGACTACTCAAGGAAAACATGGGTTTACTTCTTAAAGCATAAGAGTGAAGTGTTTGATTATTTTTGTCAATTCAAGGCTCTTGTTGAGAAGCAAAGTGGGCACTACATCAAAGCATTGAGAATGAATAGAGGTGGTGAAAACATTTCAAAAAAAAATTTAAATTTTTTCAAGGACCATGGAATTCACAAGTAATTCACAACTAGGTACACACCTTAACAAAATGGCATAGCTGAAAGGAAAAATAGAACTATCATAGAAATGGCTAGAAGCATGTTGAAAGCAAAACATTTGTCAAATGAATATTGGGCTGAAGCTGTATCATGTGCATTCTATATAATGAGTAGATGTCCAAAAAGAATGTCAAGGACATGATTCCGAAGAAGCTTGGAGTGGAAGAAAACATAGTGTTGCTCATATGAGAGTTTTTGGATGTGTAGCATATGCACAAGTCTCAGATGAATTAAGAAAAAAATTAGACAACAAAGGAGAAAAATGCATATTTGTTGGATATAGTAATGAATCAAAGGCTTACAAGTTGTATAATTCAATAACAAAAAAGGTTATAATTAACAGAGATGTGCAGTTCATAGAAGAGGAAGCATGGGATGGAAGTGTAGAAAAAATAGTCAACATATTATCAAGCATACGACAAGAGGAAAATGAAGTTTTTCTACTAGCAAATACTCCTTCAAATGTGACTCCTTCCACACCCATTCAAGATCAACAAAGTGGTCCACAAGTGAAACCGTCACCAAGTGTAAAGGCAGCCTCAGACATTCAAGCAAGCACTCCAACAAGTGGACAACAAACACCATCTACAACAGGGATTTTTAGTGCAGGACCAACAAGTCCACATTCCATGGGTTCTACTTCAAGTGACATGTCAAATCCTACCTTGGCAAGCTTAAGGAGACAAAAAATCAGAGTATAAGAGACTTTTATGAGCAAAATGAAGGTAAAAATAATGCAGGTCTGATTTCTCTTTAAGCTTTATATTCACAAATAGATGATCCAATTCATTTTGAAAATGCAATAAAAGATGACAAATGGGTATATGCAATGGATGAAAAAATAAATGCTATAGAAAAGAATCATACATGAGAATTAGTGAGCCATCCAAAAGGAAAAGATGTCATAGGAGTGAAGTGGGTTTACAAAACTAAGTTGAGTGTAAAAGGTGATGTGCAAAAACATAAGGCAAGGCTAGTTGCTAAGGGTTAGTCACAACAGCCTAGAGTTGATTACAATGAGACATTTGCTCCCGTAGCACTTTTAGACACTATAAGAATGATACTTGCCATAGCAGCTCAAAACAGGTGCCCTATTTATCAAATAGATGTAAAATCAACATTCTTAAATGGCTATCTTAAAGAAGAAGTTTATATTGAACAATCACTTGGGTATGAAATTTTAGGCCAAGAAGATAAGGTCTATAGACTTAAGAAAACACTTTATGGTTTTAAGCAAGCCCCAAGAGCTTGGTACAACAGAATTGACTCATATCTCCTACAAAATGGTTTCAATAGGTGCAACGACAAGCCTACATTATACACAAAGATGAATGAAAAATGAGAAATTCTAATTGTAAGTTTATATGTTGATGATTTGATATTCACGAGTGTCTTGTCAATTGATTTGTTCAAAGGAGCTATGCAAAAAGAATTTGAAATGATTGATTTGGGACCAATGAAATATTTTTTAGGCATTGAGGTGAATCAAAATGAAAGTGGTATATTCATCTCTCAATCAAAGTATGCAAATGATATTTTGAAAAGGTTTAACATGTTGAATTGCAAATCAGCACCAACACCAATCGTCACAGGGTTGAAGTTGAGCAAGGATGACAAAGGATCCAATGTAGATCCAACTTTGTATAAGAGACTTGTTGGTAGTCTCATGTACTTAATAGCCACAAGGCTAGACATAATGTATGGTGTAAGTTTGATCTTAAGGTTCATAGAGTCTCCAAAAGACACATATTAGAAAGCGAGGAAAATAATCCTAAGGTACGTGAGTGGAACAAAAAATTATGGGATTCAATATTCAAGCTCAATGAGTTCAAGATCATAGGATACACAGATAGTGATTGTACTGGAAGTATTGATGATAGGAGAAGCACATCCGGTTATGTTTTTCATTTTGGCACCAGTGTAGTATCATGGGCTTCAAAGAAACAACCAATTGTCACACTTTCATCTGCTGAAGCAGAATATGTAGCAGCAACAGCGGCATCATGCAAAGTAGTTTGGATGAGAAGAGTGTTGAAAGAGTTGAAGCATGAACAAGAAGATGCAACAAAGATATATTGTGACAACTCAGCCATAGCATTGTCAAAGAATCCAGTTTTTCACAAAAGCAAACATATTGACACTAGATATCATTTCATTAGAGATTTTATTAACAATGGAGAGATGTTTTAGGAATTTTGTAGAGCCAAAGAGCAACTTGCAGACATTTTCACAAAATCGCTTGCAAAAAACGTGTTTGAGCATTTTAGAGAAAGCATGGGTGTAACTGAAATATATGGCAGTGAAGATTAAGGGAGAGTGTTGGAGGACATGGCTTCCAGCACAGCTGCAAACCATTTAATCTCCACTGCCAATTGCTTTCCAGCGATGCATATTTTGTCAGTGTGAATTTAAAACTTTAATATCTTCCAGCTGCTCACACCCCTGAAGCTGCGCCCAATCTGTGTCATTTAATCTATGCAGTTGTTTACTTGCTTAGGACATTTAATCTATTAATTATCTCTCTCTCTCTCTCTCTTCCTTCTACATGCTTCGAGAGACTTCCAGGACTATCTCTTTTTGTAAACTGTTTTGTATGCTGTGTTTTGATATGCAAAGAAAGAAGACTCTAGCGAAGCTGTGCTTCCTTCCTGGAAGGCAGCAGATGTAAAACTGATTGTATGAGCAACAAATTTATAGGAAGATCAACAATGTTTATGGGAGCAAATAAATGAATAGATAAAAAAAATTCTGTGTGCATTTTCCCCTGTTTTTCTGTTTGCTTTGTCTTCAACAATTTAGCATAAAAATCCTATGATCTGTTAGCTTTTATCACAACACATAAAATATCGAGTCATATAATGTATCGACATTCAAGTGTACTTATAACTCCTCAAACAAATATGTGATTAGGTGATAAACAGATATCCATGGGTAGCAGATGTTCAGAAATTTCTTCCATAAATTGTAACTATCACATATTTTAACTCATTACTTTTTTCTAAGCTTAACTGTACTCTAGATCCAAGAAACCCATTGTTCCTTGCACAACCGCAGTCATTAATTCAAAAATCATCATTAATTAAAAATATAAAACACGGGTCAAAATGCCATCTGCATGCCATGACACACCCAACTTCACGCAATGCTTTCTTTGCCCTTCATGGTGCACACACTCAGCTCGATCTATTGATATGATATATGCAAACCCGCTACATATTTTATCTCTACAACCATATCGGACTTTTTAAAGGGTATGTAAATCCATTTCAGAGTAACAAAAATAGGGCATTCAGCTATGGGTGGCCTTCCACCTTTTTCGTTTTAAAAAAAGAAAAAAAGCATTCAGCGTCCCCTGCATACGGCCCATTCTCCATTATCGTTAACTACAACAAACAACTAAAGATGCCCTGAAACAAACAACCGAAGATGCCCTGAAACAAACACTCATGGGCATTAATTTCTCTATTATAACTCAGTTGTATTACCATAAAATTATTACAACAGAGTTATAACAAATTGTGCAACAAATATGTAAAAACACTATTATACATTATCGCAGTGGTAATAAAACCCACTAGAAACTAATAATGACCTATCCCTACTTCTGCAATTCTTGTTTTCAATACCCCATAAGACCTCTATAAACGACCTCTCACTATTTGTTCTAATATTCAATGCATCTCTACCAATTAATATGTGTCCAGAGTAACCTAAAAGCCCTTAAGTACTTTACCAATGGTGTTTATCCTGCTGAACATCAACTCAAATGTCGTGATAATCAGTTGGTTATGGTCATGAAACCTCATTCTCAAAATTGACAGCATAAATAGCCAGTTTTGGGGTAGTTCAACTTATAAGGAAAACTTCCAAAGCATGTTGTCTGATCATTACTCATTGGCTTATTAAGCTGAGCATGAAATTGTCCATGTTGACCAAAACACCCGGCTCAACCTTTGCTCTCTGAGCTAATCGCAAGATACAAAACACCCGGTCAGTGTTTCACCCACAGATCAAAAGCTTTTAAACTTCACCCATACTAATTTTCTACAACTGTTAATATAAAGAAGTACAACTTCTGCTGACAATGTTAGAGCATTGGGTAGTACTCTAAATATCTGTATTCTATCTGATAGAGCATAATATGTTATCAAAGCTTACGTTCTAATTTGGGACTAAATAAAGATATCATAAGCATCATCCACAATGTGGCTCTTGTCAAGGTGGCAGACAACCCAGCTCTCCTGTTCCCTGTGTCGACTTTAAACAATTTATAGTGTAAAAATGGATAAAAGTTAAATGCTTGAAGAAGAGCATCCTTAGTTCAAATAAATTTTTGAATGCAGTAGCTAATATACTCAAATCTATCATGCATCTATGGCCCTCCTCATTTTGTTGGAGTAAAAAGTGACAAAACTGTGATCACACAAAAGCAGAAGTACACTAGCCCCCCCTGACAACATAAAGGAACTTCAAAAAATGGTTTTTTAAGCATTTGAAAACCATCAACATCTTCAAAAACATCATACTTATATCCTTACATATCAAAAGAATTACAATAGCCTTTTCATTAGATAAACCAACTTTTTGACAGAGTCAAATTGTCTCCACTAAACAAAAATTCTAAAAAGCTAACTGAATCTCTGGTAGAGAAGTCGATAACTAGATATATGGTCATTAAAATAAGAATTCAAGGCTAATATGTAAAAGCATATTTCAATGAAGATGGTTGATATGGTTGGGGTTCCTTTAGGAAAGTTTCGATTCCATATACAACACACACAAATCAGCAGGGGCACTAGAAATTGAAGCAATTTCATGATGGCAATGAACCCATCATCCTTGATAACGGAAGCTGGGATTTCTTTGAAAACAGCCTTTTCCTGCTGGGTAGCAGTAGCAGGAGTGGTCTCATCCTTGGTATGAACAACATCACCTTTAAAACCATCAAGAACTCCAACCAGGTAGGTCTCCATCAACTCTTGTGCTACTGCACTATGGCCTATGTCTTCAAAATCTTGTGTTGCATCTCTTCATGGTAAACTATCACAGACAAAACCATCGGAATCCTCATCGCTATTGAGGAAAACTCAGAACGCAATAATTGAATCTAGGGTCGATCGCTTGCATGTACAGCATGTAATTGGAATTTCGATCTGTATTGGGTGCATATGTGCGAAAATATTTGAACTAGGGAACCTGGAAAGACAAGCTCTGAAGCTGATTAAATCCCAACTCACTGCACTTAGATTATTGGATACAGTCCATGACTGCGTTTGGGATAAATATTGCTAACAAATCTATATGATTGAATTGATGAGTATTGTAGCAAACGAAGAAGGAACTGCTTCAAGGCAGAATGCAGACAGGATCTGGTTCAACATACTTAGAAGAAATTTACTATTGGAAGTCGTTGCCTATAGGCTATATATAAAACTGAAACATAAAAGAGAGATTGCAGTTCACTAATCTCTCTAGGTCATAGTTTTCCTATAACCAGTTTATGAATAGTAATTTACAAGGATATATGCAGAGTTCATAATCACACAATCATGACTAACACTTATACAGAGCCAAATTATAGGCATTCATAGCCACAGAAAAAAGAGAGGTCAGGGTTCAATAATCTCCCTAGTTCACTAAGGTATAAATCTTTAGGCATGAACAAAGAGTTCATGATCATCGAGGATTTAAATCATGACCAACTTTTAATATAAAGCTAATTGTATAAATCCAATTTGTAGATATCATAGCCACGGGGATTATGCACCCAAATAGAGCACAGTTTGGCATTCATACCCATTAAATACTAAAAAAAAAAAAAGAACAAAGCAATCCACAGTGAATATTCCACCCCATATTGAATATGCAAACTAAAACTATCTCAATTGATTTTCTGACTTGTAAATCATTTTCTATAAGTTTTTGAGACCCATGTTTATCACACCGTTGTCAAGGTCACCATTAGCAAGCTATGTTGTTTGAGCCAAGAAAAAATAGGAGTAAACTATGAGTCTGGCCTTGACTAGGTTAGGCATCCAAAACCCCACTGCGTCACATGGGATTGACTTTTCTACAGTTACTTTCATTCTCTCCACTAGGTCACAGTTCAGCAGTGGAGACAGGGACCCAATTATTCATTCGTAAGGCACATAATAACCCACAGACCATGGGTGCATTGTATTAGTTTTATTATTGGCTTAATGAAGAACAATTAAATACCATTATATTATTCCAAGGAACAGTAAAATAGTAACCAAGATTCTGGATATCACATGTCCCACGACGAGTTCTAACTTTTTCTCTACCTAATTTATATGACGAGTTCATACAGAATTGGGGAAGTAATGAAGGTTTTATAGTGTATGGTTTTTAATATTTATACTTGGGTTGCCTATTTATATAATTGCAGGATGCTCAATTGATTCCATTAAGTAATTATCTCCTAAATCATCACCAAGCTGTACAGCTACCTCCCTGGACAAACATGGGATGTTTTGAGTAGCATCAATCTCTATGATGTTTTCAACAACACCATCATTCTCATCCTGCACAATGGTGAATGCTTTAATACATTTAATGTCATTCAGTAATGCATCTAGATTAAGTGGACAAATACCTGTGATCATAAAACTCTTACACATGTATTTATCAGTAACTCCCATAACTCTTACACATGTATTTATCAGTAACATTGATCCTTTCTGGACTGTTACACAAATGAGTCCTTTCTTTCATATCTATTTAGCAATAGGAATTACAATTTCAAACAAAAATGTGTCCCAAGCAACCAGAGCAGAATGCAAACGAGTTCAATATACATTCCCTGTGGTGCCACTTATCTACAGGTTAAGGTTGGTATGATACAAGTTTGAAGTACTCTGTTTTTTGCCCAGTCTAAAGCAAGAGAACAAGAGAGTTGATGAGAATAGAATAGAGTTGATGTTTTTGGTTCTTTCAAGTGTTGGAAGATGAGAATATGGTAGAAGATTCATACTCGGTGTAAGTGATCCTTATGAATGTTTCTAAACCCATTGGGAAATCTAATTTGTATTGTTGTAACCCACAGTCAAATAAGTGTCCCAGAATTCTGCAGACTTATTTGTTGGAGGCTTACTATACTTATTTATACACATCTAACTGATGTGAAAGTTGAAGGAAGGTTGGACAGTCCTTATCCAAGTGCCAGAGGTGATTGAGATTGCTTAGATTTCATTTTAACCCAATTTGTATGCTCTCGGGCTACATTTCATTTTAGAGATCCAAACTTCCAAAAAGAAAGCATATCCACAAAATATCATTGATATAAACAATTGAAGTAACCTATAAATAATCGCTTTGTTGCCTACTCTGTTTAATACTTTACGTGTCTATGCTAGGTTCCTTTCTTTTCTCTATAAATTCTTGCCATTTTTTCAAGTCTGCAAAGCTTTCCTCCTCAAACTATTGACGAGAGGAAGAGCAATAAACACAGTGTCATCTCCTTTATTCAAAATCTCTTTCACACATAATCATTGTCAAGATAAATTCAGTTTGAAATACATGTTCCAGGAAAAATGGCACATGCACATGCACATATTCATTCTGGAAAACACATGGCTTGAGATGCTAGCTAATGGACTTAACAAAGCTTGCACATATGTTGAGTCTTGACCTGCATATTTGGGAACTGAAATCTACAGTTACTGTCTAGACACAATTTTGGGATTATATTTACATTTGGTGGAAAATCTTTAGTTGCTAGTCCTGTTAAAAAAGATAGACAATAGTTATTGAGGTGCAATGTTCCTCTAAAACTCCAAAGCATTTATCATTTTTGGTCATATAAAATATTCAAGAGATATTAAGCTTCTTGACTGTATATTTTCATTTAAAATCAAGATTTCTTGAAAGCTAGCTTTTCTGCATACCTATAAGCAGCAGATAATATAATCAGTTATATTTTGCAGGAACTTTATATGGTATGTCGAGTATTTAAGAAGGGAAAACAAGGCCCAAAGAATGGGGAACAATTTGGGATATATGATAGGTCCGCATAGGTCTGCATTTGTTTAGATTATAATATCAAATGTAGTCAGTTTAGGTAAACAGTCTAATTTATATCAACTATGTATTATACCTGAATGAAGCCATTCATATAATAATCGTCTCTCTTTTAACTTGTCATATCTATATGAGGCTTCAAAGTGAAAACTTGTATGAGTTAAAAAACATTGCTATGTAGCTATACAGTTTGAGAATGTCAAAATTCATTTACTATGGAGGCGATTATTTAGCGGCATTTTCCAATTTCCAAACAGAATAAGGTTGATATTATTATCTAGCATCTTTGTTAAATTGATCACCCATTTAATATATATCTATTTCAGGCACAAAATATGTTTGACATTTGTTTTATTGATCTTGTACAGGAAACCTTTTAGAACAGTTACACTAGATAGATCCGACCGATTTCTCCTTGTGTCGTTGTTGCTTATAAAACACAAAAGAAATTTTCGGCAATATTTCAGGTCTTCAATCAACATACAAGCATTGAATGTTATGGGGAAGATATCATTTCAGGAGAGGTGCTCCCCAGTTCTAAAAGCAGGTACGAAGATACTAAAGTTTCCAATGCCATTGGAGAATGTATAGAGTTTATAGCTGCTGCCATATTGACCAAAGGAAGTATGTTTACAAAGTTCATACAAACATTAAAGGAAAACAATGCAGATCACCTCATCGACGGCAATATGAACAAGGTACACTCTAATATAATAAACTAACTTAATATGTACGCTCATATATTTCAATGAAATTGTTGTATATATTTCCTATGATTGTGCAAACTGAAAATAAAGTATAAATTTGACTCAAATTGTTGTGTATATTCCCTCTGAGTAAAATTAAAATATTAGTTTTGTGCACTATTGTTGTGCTTTTATGTAAACATGTTGCAGGTAGAGTTTGATCAACTGAATGGCAAAACAGTGAGTATGTTTATGTGTGATCTAAACACTTCCAGAACGTATAAAATTACAACAGATATGTAAGGACCATAAATTCAAGGACTCAAATTTCGAAGGAGTTTGGATTCCTCTGCTAAAGGATGAACATTATGGGCTTGGTACTTACACAAGGACTATTCAAGTTGGAATGCCTTGGGAAGCTCTTCCTGATCCTAATTTAGTCCTTCTAGAAAACAAAAGTCAACATTATATTATATTTGATAAAGAAGGCAGAGTTGTCAATCCAGATGCATTGTCAGCTGCAATCTCATGGGGTGCAGAAGTCTATCCCTTTACACCATACCATATTATATAGAGCATAGAAAACCATAACTGGAACGTAGGTAGTTACAATTTGCACATTAAAATATGTGTTGATGAATATCCAATCGGAATACCCACCACAATCATAGATCAATCCAAATGCTGTGAATATTTTTATACTGATGTTGACTGTACAGAAATGGCCATCTTCCTTTTAAAAAGATGAACTGATGAGACATGAGAGTCTAATTGCATACATACAATCTTTTCTTGAGATTTTCTTAACTACAAAGTGCTAGTATCTATACAGATCATTGTACTCTTAGTTTTCAATATTGCAGTATGAATCATTCCGAAAAAAACTAGAATTTTAACCTCTTAGAAATTTCAAGAGATTCTCATCTCATATTTGAAAATTTCTGATGGCCAAGTGATTCAGGCACCACAATTTGACAGCCAACTTTTAAACTTCAATATTAACTCTTAAATCTGCTTCCGCTTTAATCCTGTGTGCCTTTAATTGAGGCATTTTTTAGCTTTGAAAATGCAAGCTTAATAATGATTTGTTGAAGACTATATTTTCTGGGTTACCATTTCTGTTGTTTATTTTTATTGGGAATGTTGTTTGAGCCACACCATATTTTCTTGGAACTCCACCTGAAGCCAATGATGAAACCAAGACATATTTCCCTTTCTTGTCCCACAACAAAAGCATGCATCTCAAATGATGGATATTTCTTAATTGTATTTCGCGAGTGTTCAGAAACAAGAGACCATGGGATTGTAGAATGCAATCCTGTGACTATGAATATGAATGAAAGTTCTCATGTTATGTTGGAAGTGTATGTCTTGGCAGATTCTGTCCTATCTTAAGAGTATTTGCCTGAACGTGTTCATTAAAAGTTTGGATGATCTTCAGAGGATAATTTTTAACTTGGGTTCATTAAAGTCATCTTGTTTTTCAGCATATAGCGGATCCCGATTTAGTTTTCTCCAACATATTGAACACTACCTCAGCTAAGGAAATTGTACAGCTGCAAGAAATTGGAAAGAGTGCTTCTATGTCATATGAAGAAACAGGCATTCCTCTATCATGCACAACACTGGAGCATATATATCACATCTTTGACAAATTTGCAACATGTCCTGTGCTGTCAAAAGACTTTAAGAAGGATGTTTTATTCAATGTGTTGGTACAAGTGACAGATCCCACTGGAAGTTGCAATGAAAATGAGTGCATACAGTATTTGATGACTCTTCTTCAAAGGCTAAATCTAGACAAAGGAAAGGATTTTTCATCTTTTAGGGTGCAAGTTAAAGTAGATAACTTTGTTAGATGGTTATCTAAGAGAACTGAATCTAATTTGCTAGAATTAAGAACACAGGTTTCAATGGGACCATGGATACAAAAGCTTCTTTGCCTTGTGCCTGTTCAGATAGCTCGTGCAGAGAACAATGGAATGATAGCTCTTAGAGATGGACTTGGGATTCCTCCTCATATGCATTATGCAGATAGGATATCACTAGTTAATTTAATGCGCTTTGGTTTCTATGATGCTGTTGTTCAGAATTGGGAGGATAAGGTTAAGGTGATATCATCCATGGGAAAACAGAGTAGTGGAAAATCTTATTTGCTGAACCATATATCAGGTTCTCTTCTTGATGTAGCAGGTGGCAGGTGTACCGATGGTGTGTGGATGAATGCATGTATGTCCTGTTGGACTTTGAGGGACTCGCTAGTTTTGAGCGAACAGAACAATAAGACGTTATTTTCTGTTCTGAATGCTGCCATAAGCAATATAACAATCTTCAACAAGAAGGTAAGTGACATATTTCGATGTCAAAACTATCACTAATGAACTTACTTAGAATTTAGTGTTTTACTTGTAAATCACACCTGAGTTTTTCAGTATTGTCTTTCCATTATGCTAATTTTTGTATGGATTATTTAACAGGACTTTCATTTGGACAAGGAAACAGAAATTGTATTTGAGCGTTTTCAGAATGGAATTAGCTTAATCAAGCAGGGTGAAAAGCTTTTCAAAGGCCTTTTTTACATTGCGATCAAGGATGTTGATAGTTCAGATGTTGAAGATTTGAAGCAAGAGTTTCATCAAAAGATACTTAGAATATGTAGCCACTCCCAGGAGAACTTCATATCAAAATGTATGGTGGACAGGTTGAGATAGCAGCAATGCCTCCTTTCAATCGACTCGAGTATCAGGAAAGAGTGGGTGAAATCGGATGCACAATCGATGAGATGGATTCTTGCTATGATAATGGTTCTGCCTTCTTAAGAGATCTAAAACTTGTAAATGCTCAAATAGCAGCCAAAGATTGGTCACCTGTTGACAGCAAACGAGTGGCTCTTAAATTGAGACATAATACGGGAAAACGTGGTATCTGCAATCAATCAAGGATGCCTTGCTGCTGCAAATGGCCGCAAATTGCGCCAATTTTGATACATTTGAAGAAATGCAGGATTTACCTGTATCTGTTAAGGACACCATTTGAGGAGAAGGTTACGTAGATACAGTAACTCTCATTTGAAAATACATTAAACCCGTGGATGGCTTGTTCTTATAAAAATTGCTTACAATATATTGTAACAAATTAAGTAAACGGATACGCGCCCTATCCCCCACCCTGGGATCATGGGGATATGCCCCAGGATACAGGAGCGTGGGGATATGTTTACGGAGTCTCTCTGTGCTGTGGATACGTTTAGGCTGGGTGATGTATCTGGGCATATCTACAGTTAAAGGATGCTCCTTAAGCGTGTCTCCACACTTCCGTATGTCAATTTCTTTTTTTAATTTTTTTTCAATTTCACTCAATGAAAAATTAAACATGGATTTCAAAATATAATTAATAACAAATTAAAGTGGATTTCCAACCCTAAAAACAAAAAATAACATTTACACTCATTTTATTAAAAGTTGCGTAAAATTTTTTCCGAGGAATTTTGTTGGACTTCAGAAGATAAAGGAAGCACGAGATCTAAAAGACGGTCATTTTTGGATGCATCCGACAACATGCTTGTTGAAGAACCCGCGTATAGATGGAGTGATTCCTTCATTAAATTTCAGTATAACAAGAAACAGGAGTCTATATGCTGCTATATTCAGAAAAACTATAGCCAATTCCCCCACTTCGAGCGACCTTGGCTCAATTCAAACAAGCTTTCAATTACATACTCGCCGTTTAGTTTAGCAGATCCAGGTACCAGGGAATCAAATTCAAGGTCAATGAAGTCATTTTTGTAGGCTCCCTGCATCAATTTGGTTTAGAATCTATATTAGGCCCCTATATATATTATAATCAAACAGAGAGAGGATCACGTCATTTTAATATGAACATATTATGCTTTAAGACACGAGGGTCCTCAATTATTGCCCATTTAGCTTAAAAAGGATTATGCATTTTTAGGGAGTTTGCTTGAGTGACAAAGGCACAACATGCTAGCGGTGCTGGTGATCAAGGCCTGAGGTAGACTGCAAGAACAGTGGGGTAGCAATAATTATACTTGAAATAATTTCACTTCCTTGCCTGTTGATGAGCCTCTAGAGGACGATGGCTTAATTATCGAAACTATACTACCTAAATGCAGTTTACAAAATATCCTCACTCTGCCCCACTAGATCAAGTTAAACACATTATTTATAATTCCTTTCTCCAATCGATGAGAGATTGGCCATAATAGCTCAAAAGGATACTGGTCTTATTAGAAAAGATAAATTGGATAAAAGTGATAAAATAGGCACAGTTTTGGGCTATGATTTGGATGACCCTCCCCTTAGAGCATTAGTTACCTACTCTTCTTTCATTGATATCACTTCCATTATAGAGCCAAATAGATCAATCAAGCATAAATTAAAAAAATGAAAATGAACACTAATAAAAAAAATAGGTAGGAAATCTATTACCACCCACATTCAAAAGGGAGGAGAAAGATCACTCTCTTTAGGAAAAACAAAAGAGGGATCATAGATATATAAATCCAATCAGACATGAAGTGAATTTTTTTGAAACATCAGGCGTCTTAAAGGTTTCCCCTCTAAATGCAACATAATTATTATAATGTTAAAAGCTCATAGCCCTCATATACTTTTTTTTCGAAAAACCAAAGTATGTAGTAGTAGCATGAATTCTCTAACTCAAAAGTTTTGGCCAATGGTTAATGTTTTATCCAATGATTCTCAAGGAACTTCTAGGGGCATTACTTGTTTGTGTAACCCCATGGAAATTGTGGTGGTTAATGCCTTAGTTGTGTAGGGTATCAAAGAGATTCTTTCCCAAATTAGACATTTGTATCAACAAGTTTTGTTCATCAATGTTTATTTTTCTTCTTATTTGGAGGGAGGAACAAGTAGTGGAAGAATATAGAGTATATTATTCAACGCTTTTCAGGAGCTTCGGTTCTGATTGCAATGTATTTTAATGATATTACTTCCTTAGAAGAAAAAAACTAGTGGCATCAGCAAGCTCGATACTAATTCCAGTCGCATGCTGAAATACATTTATTTTCTTAATCTTATTGACATTAAGCTTGATAACAAGATCTTGACGTAGACACAACGGAGATTAGGTAATGCTTTCATTACAAAGAGGTTGGGTAGATTCTAGTTCGTTGAAGAATTTCTTGTTAATTAGGAAATCCCCAAGTATTCATTTCTCAACAAAGTTCTATCATATCATTGGTTTGTTATGATAAAGTATGGAATTCTCAATGCCTGAAATCTCCTTTCCATTTCCATCTAATGTGGCTTCATCATGTTGATCTCAAGAACCGAATTCAGCACTAGTGGATGAAGGGTAAGCCTCGTCATGGAACAAATATGTTAATTTTTTTTGCAGAAGCTTAGATATGTCAAATCCCAACTCATGAAATGGAAATGGGATGAATTTGGGGGTATCAAGGTTAAAACATAAGAGATATTTGATAGATTGGATAAGGTCATTGAAACCATTCGTCTGAGCACTATTAATGAGAAGTTTAAGCATGAGGAACTTGATTTAATCAATTAGTTGGATGAAGGTAAACTTAGAGAGGAAATTATGAGGAAACAACAATCTAGAATAAAATGGATTCAATAAAGGGATAAAAACTTGGTGCTTTTTCGCAAATCCACGTTGGTGTAGAGGTCTTTCAATCATTTTTTTCTCTTAAATTAGATAATGAAACTCTGGAGTTCTCTTCACAAGGTATTTATAACATTGCACTCAATTTATTTTCTCATCTCTTTGTTGTTATTCCTTTGGATATGATGGCATAACATCAGATTCGCCAATACATTCTTACTATTATTTCTGGAGAGGACATTGTTCTCTTCTTAGTAGCATTTCTTTATAAAAATTAAGACACGTATTCATCATGAATAAAAGGAAATCCTCCAAGCCAGATGTGTTTCCTATTGAATTTTATCAGGAATTTTGAGATGTTATTTAGGAGGACTTGTTAAATTTTGTGGAAGAAGCCAGAACTACTAAAGTTATTCTTAATTAGATCATCAAAACCTTCACTGCTTTAGTTCCAAAGGTGCATGAGGTAATGGATATTTCTAGCTTTCATCCCATTACTCTATGTAATGTTTTATACAAAATCATTTCAAAAATTATGGATAATATATTATAGGGCCTCCTCCATAAAATTATTTCCCCTCAGCAAGGTGGGTATATCGCTGGTAGATAAAACCTTGATGAGATTGTGTTAGCCCAAGAAACCATCCATTCTATGAAACAACAAAATACCCTAATTGTGCTTATAAGGTTGGATCTCTCTAAAGCCTATGAGAGGATTTATTGGACCTTCTCCTTAAGAATGCTCAAGCATTTCAACTTTTCTGAGGAATTGATTCTTTGGGTAAAGGCTATATTTCCTTAGTTTCTTTCTCAGTTCTTGTTAATGGTTATCCCACTAGGCCATTTGGTGTCTCCATAGGTATTTGTCAATGAGATCTTATTTCTCCTTATTTGTTTACCATTATGGCAGAAAGTTTGGGTAGAATTATTTCTAGAGGTAGCTCAAAGAAAAAATTATTGAATGTGTTACTCTTGCTAGGGGGTTTAAGCTAGTGACAAATTGGTATTTTATGGATGATTCTTCCCTGATGGGAAAATCTAAAACTCAAGAGGATTCCAAAAGCTTTAACTTTTAAAGGTAGCAACTGGTCAGATTATCAATGAGGACGTTAAATATTAATTTCTTTCAAAAATCTCCCAAATAATAATCTATAATTCTTGATAGAATTTGCTGTCAAAAAGATTATTTGTTAGTTATGTACCTCAGTGTTCCCTTGAGGGAAACAAGACTTTCTAATTGGAGCTAGTTGGTGGATCAGATAAAAACTAAAATTTCCAAGTGGACCAATAGATGGCTCTCTTTGGGGGGATGAATCACCTTGATAAAAAATGTTCATATTATTACCATTTACTTCTCTTTCATCTTGCATGTTCCTAAGGCCATATTTGAATAAATTTATCAAACATGACACGAGTTTTTATGGAAGGGGCCTCAACTTATTAAAAAATAATCTTTGGTAAATTGGACTATGCTTTTGTCTCCATAAGCAAAAATGAGGTTTGGGTTTTCATTTAACTCAAATTCTTAGTCAAGTTTTAGCTACTAAGATTTATTGGCATCTTTTTTAGTCTCCATCACAACTTTGGGTACAAACCTTAAGATCCAAATATCCTGAAAATAAACTTCCTAATCAAATTGTCTGGTTCTCTCTTCCCTCAAAAGGCTCTCATGTGCTATCTATTCTAAACATTGGCGTATTTCATTAAGAATAAGTTTTCTTAGATCATCAAGAATGGTAAAAAGGCCCACTTCTATACCGATTCTTGGGATGGTTATCCCCTATTGTTAAACAATATCCCCATTTTCATGAGTTCATGGAACAAATGCATCATGAACAACAAATTATAGTTTCAAAGTACCCAAATAGGCCCAATCGAGAATGGGCAATTGAAAGCAAGTGAATTTCCCCTGAAGCTTAGCTGATTCGAATCTCATTGGACTCTAAAATCCAACTTCTTCATATTCTTAAAGATAGAGATATTTCTTGCTTAGATGAGGAAGACTTGTTAGCTTGGGGAGGATAGTGTAATGGAATCTACAATGTGGCAAATGGTTATCATTCTCTTTATCATCCTTTAATTTATCCTCTCAAAAACATTTTAAAGCAACTTTGGAGTCATAATTTATGGCCTATAGTTAAGTTTTTCATTTGGATGCTCCTTCATGGTAGATCTCTTACGGGAGATCAAATTATGAAAAGGGGATTTAATGGCCCCTTTAGATGTGTCCTATGTAGGGATCATGATGAAACTTTTTCTCATATTTTCTTTTCCTGTTCCTTCATTACAAAGTAATGACAGTTATTGATAAGTATTTTGGGCATCCCGTGGACACATATTTCATCTTTGATTCAACCCCTTCAGGATTGGCGACACATTTTCTATTTTTTTGACTTTTCTAATTGGATACTTTGGGCTAGGGTTTATTTCATCTTATGAAACATGTGGAAAGAGTGGAATACTAGAATTTTGAAGCATAGGGCTACAAATAGTGTTTGGATTTTTAAATACACTCTTAATCATATCAGATAAATAGTCATGCAGTTGATGAAACACTCTACAACACCTTCCTAGTGAGGGATGCTCATTCTTTAGGGTCTACACATTGTTCTTTCTCCCCTCACTTCTAGGTAAATTCTAGTGGCAAGGGTTGTTCTTTTATTCCACTCCATGGCTTCAGTAGAATCTATACAAATAACACTTTGAGAGGAAATCTTAATTATGCCATCATTGGAGGTGTTAGTTAGGATTTGGATAATTCTATTGCTTTATGGAAGGTCTTACCACTAATAATTTAGTTGAAGGGAAAGCTATTATGGAAGGTCTTAAGATTGCCTGGTAGGTTGGGTGGAAAAATATCTAGTTGATTTCTAACTCTAAGTTTTGGATTAAGCTACTTTCCAATCCTAGTTCTAAAAGTTCTAAGGATTGGAGAATTTGTAGAATTCTCTAGAAAATTTACTTTCTTGAATAAAAATTTGACAATGTTATTTATTCACATACTCCTTGGGGTTTCAATAAAATTGTGGATGTCTAATTGGGCTCTTGACCAATTTGAAGTGAAAGGTTTTGGTCCTCCTCTGTTATGGTGGTTGAAACAACTAAGTAATGAACTCTTATGCATGTTAGCCCTAGACAATAACATAACTGATATACTATAATATTTGTAAGGATATCCTTTCCTCCTTAGTTGGCTGATATTATTATTTTTAGTTCTTTGCTAGTCATTGGCTTCCTCTTCATTCCTTTCTGCGGTTATGGAGCATGCTTCCAATTCTGGGCTCAATTAGAATTATGTTGGATCTTCTTTTTTATCTTAGTTTTTGCATGAGCCATAAGGTTTTAGTCTTGTTGGTTTTCTTGACTAAGACATGCACAACTTGGTGACTATTTGTATTTTGGTTAGGCGTGCTCTTTGAGTATGTTGAAGGGAGTAGACTAGATGTGAACCCTAGGTGATTTTAGCATAAGAGATACCCCAGCCTCCTTGGGTCTTGCCCAAATGGGCATCTCTTTTGAGATGTTTTCCAAATATTTAAAAAAAAAGAAAAAAAAAAAAGAAGAAGGTTATGATGAAAAATACATATATACGAACAAATTTTTTAATGACTCTTTCAATGCAAAATAATAAATATATTTGTATGATTGTTGAAGCTCTGATGATAGCTCACATGGCTAAGAATTGAGTCTGGTATAGTCAAGTCTCTAGAAAAAATGTTACTAACATGGGAAAGTGAATGCAGATAAATTGTTTAACAAACTAACAACATTTAAGGCAAAATTGAGTTCTAATAAAAAAAATGTAAGGAAAGAATCATTTCATATCAATTCTAGATGTGATTCAAAGAAGAAAAAACCAATGCTACCAAATAGGAAGCCTTTAATGAAAACACTTATGAGAACATTGTTATTTATTTATGTTGCAAGAAACATGAAACGAAGAAAAGTGACCAAAATGAAAACTTGATGAAAAATGGGGTTTAAAGAGATTGCATATAAGGAATAAATTGACACACACACACACACAATTGTTAAAATTAAATTATAAATATAACTAAAACATTTAAATTTGTATAAAAATAATTCATAACAAATAAATGTATTTAAGGTATTTTCGTCCTTATTTATTTATGATTTAATAATTGTAAGAGAGTTTAAAACAAAAATTTATATAATATATATATTTTTTTAATAAACTCAAAATTCATCTAAATAATTAATTTTTTTTTTTAAATTTTATCTTATATTTTAATATTATTTTTTTATTAAAAACTTAAAATTAAAAAAATCCATATTTAAATTAAAAAAATTATCGTACAAAGTTTTAATATTAAACATATTTTAAATACCTTTTAAAACCTATACTATAATTTTGGAAACGCTGTTTCTTATTAACATGCATTTCGTTTTTTAAGCATAGACAAATTATTAAAAGCGTTGACTTGTTGCGAATGGATAAATATTAAAACATAGGCAACCCCTCAAACATAGGCACTGAAAGATTGATATCAATGATTAGAAAACATTGTGATGAAAAACTTATAATGGGTTTGATCTTTATTCTACATAAAGAGACGGACGGAATTATATGATTATGTAGCTCATTTAAATATTATTAACTAATTCAGTCTTAGTAAATTTTTTTATTTTATTTTATTCTATTTCAACATCACATTTGACATGAAAGCTACTGCTTCTCAGAAAGAAGTTAATAAAGTAGGCAAGTTTAAAAAACATGTCTCATTGATATCATGGTAATTGTAAACGAAACTGCAAAATGCATATATACTTTTGAATTTCTTTATACACACCAAATGAAAAAATAAATCTTGATTGTAATATGTAAATATAAATATATATAAGTTATAGGTGTGTGATTCAAACATATAAGGAACCATGAAATAATACAATATCAAGAAAAATGGAAACTTGTGCATTTATTTTTGGGGTCATTAGTTTTCAAAGGGGTGATTTATCCAACTGGATTTTAAAGTATAATGTTCTAACTGTTGTTTTTTTATTCCACATTCACACCACCAACATTTAATAAAAAATTGATTTTGAATACTAATATGAGATTTGCATTCTTCCATGGAAGTCAACCACAACATTTGACAAACGTCCATTTTTTATTATTTTTTGATTAATCAACATTTCACAAAAGTTTGAAAATTCTCTCAAAGTAGTTTGCTGTGATGAAAAAATAATATGCTTCAATTCGTGTGGAGGAAACCCAAACTTATCAACAATAACAGGAATCCCATACTAATCAATAATAACGAAAAAACGAATCCACAAACACTTCCTTCAAACCCACCTCCTCCTAAAGCAGGTAATAGAGTTTTCAGAGATTTAACATAATTTAGAATATGAAAGAGATTTAAGAAGACAATACTTTTCTGCACAAATTAGCTCCAAGAATATCCTTCAAAACTCTTAAAAACTTTATTTTTTTCAAACAAAAATTTATATATTCGGTAATCCAATATTACCATGCACAAATTATAAGCTACATTCTTCAAATTTACTAAAATTAGCTCCATTCTTCAAAAATACTGAAAGATCAATTTTTAACTCTCAGCAATTAGAAGAGATGAGGGAATCTCTCTCTAACTCTCCCACGTAATTCCTGCAAATTGGACAGGTATTATACATCTCCAACCATGGAACGATACAAAGAGAGTGAAATATGTGGTGGTGATTACATGTCAACTGTTTTGCTTCTTCTCCCAACACAAAATCCTCCAAGCAAATTGAACATGTAATTAGTGGAGATGAAATTACAATTGTAGGCATAGAATCCAGCAGGCGACGCAAACATAGAAGATTACTCCGCACTGTTTGAATAAGATCCTCCACCTCAGAATATTCAGTTTCAGAAAGGGAGTATGGCCCATATTTATTCAAATGGCCTTCTCTATATTCAAGTTGCCCTCTCAAGCTATTCTTCAAACCTAATGTTTTGAGTTTTTTCACGATCTGCAAGTTGATCTGCTGTAAAATTGCGGACATGGCTTGTCAAAGCAAGCACTTCCTTGTTAATGGGGTTGATAAGAGAATGGAATTCTTCTACAGCAATATAAAAGAATTCTTCAAAGCCTTCTTCATAGAATTGATGCTGCCCTCCTCCGCTGATGTTATCCTCCTCTGAATCCATGTTATATTCCTCCTCAGCTTTTCCCGTCAGCTTCTCTTATAACAGAAATATCATTCTTCAGCTTCTCTTATAACAGAAATAAAAAGAATAAGAATGGTAAAGGTTATCACCTCCCTCCTTTATATAGAGTCTTAGTGAAACATGTTAAATAAAATATTGTTGTATAGTTTATTTATAAACTTAAACCTGTAGTGAGGAATATTTTATTTATAAACTTCACACGTGTATGTGTATGCTAATCTAAAAATAGTAGTATAATGTAATAATTAATATTATTTATAACTTTCACATGCGTATGTTTATCTAAAATTAGCAGTATAAAACAATAATTAGTAACCTATATATAAAATTCTAAATCTTTAAAGGTAATTTAAATAGTCGTCTTCCTTCAGTAAATTAGTTACTATTGGGGAATATTTAATTTGTCAAAATTATATAGAATAATAATTGTAATATTTAATCCATCAAAATTATATAGATTAATTATAATTTTATCCATTTGATTCTTTTTATTATATATTTAGAAAAAAAAAAAAACGAACTTAATAAATGGTTTAATAAATCAGCTTCCTCACTAATAATTATATTTATAAACTTAATAATTTTTTTTTAATAAAAACATATCTTTCTATATATTTTATTTTGTTAGGTAATTCAACCTGTTTTATTGTGGGCCATAATTTTGCAGAATTTAAATTTCATTTGTTAATAAATAACCTTTTATAAAATTATATAAATTTTTAAATCAATTTAGTATTATCTGCACACAATAATTTTTATTGGGAATGTTTAGATTTTTTATTATTTTATTATTAAAAAAGAAACTGTTGAAATTGCTATTTAAAACAGAAGTTGTATAGAGACTAATCTCTACCATTAATGGATTAATTGTAACAAAAATTACATCAGTTCATCAACAAAAGAAAGATTATATATAAAAAATAATGTATAATTTTGACAAATTTTGCGTAGCTCCAGCCATTCAGGTTGAGCAAGGCATTGGGCCTAGTTATCCACAGCGAATATAGCGAAGATTCTTTTAACGAATAATTGAATACAGGTTTATTAGTATGGTAATTGTACTCTTGATGCAAGTATAACTCATACAAACATGAACAACGGGATGCTTAGAATAATAAATCTCATAATAAATTAGTTCAACTAACATTTGTTTGAAATTTTGCTTATCAAACATAACAAATCAAAAGTAGCAATTAGACAGGCTGAAACCGGATTAAATTGATGATAATTGCTACTACTCATAAAACATTTTAGCACAATTCCTAGTCTACCGATATTTATCTCACGTTTTGGCTCAGGGACTAACAAATCTACATCAAAAGTATAATCCTTTTTTTTTGAACTCTAAGACAGTTTGAAACTTGTTTTTATAGTTCAAAAATGTTCATGTTTTTTAATGTTCATGTAATGTTTTCATTTCTTCACTAAATCTATGATAATTTTGAAAATCATATAAATCTGCCTTAAAATGAGAATATATCGATAGATACTGGTTTTTGAACAGAATTTTTACCGGTTCTGAAGCACAATCCGAGGGCTCAGTCCCCAAGAAAAAAGCAAACAAAAGAAATGAAAGAAAGCAAGAACATGAAAAAGGAAATCCGGGTTCTAAAAGAGAACAATTGACAAAAACCTCCACTAAGAAACAATAGAAGCCAGAGAGACAAACCAAAAAAAAAAAAATGTTGGAATTGAAGAAATACTACAAAAGAAACTACTTAACAAATTGCTTGAATCCAGTTGTAGAATCAACCTTTTGTTGCCAACAGACGCCTACCCCTACTGGAGAGTAAATATATCATAGTCCATTGTGTACCCCCATTAATGGAGTTCATAGCATCTAGTTGTAGCCTCTTTGCTTCTGTTTTCCTGCCTCTTTTCACAGTTAGGGGTCTTCAAATCACTATGTTGTTGTCAAATCTAAAGTACCGCTCTACTTGCTAGAACTTCATCTTCTACTTCCCAATCCTCAACATGCTCAATAGAGTCATCCTGTGCTCAATCCTCTAAAGAAAGGAAATCACTAACCTGATTTGGCATGGTTTCATCCTTTCCTGGAAGGGGAGAGGAAGGTTGTCCAAACTCCCTATTGATTTGAACTGCTGAAGTCACCAAAAACTCACCCTCCTGATGGCTGCCCTGAAGCCCCTGATAGAATGCAGCAAGCGAAGTTCCAACGGAGGTGGATTTTGAAGGAAATTACATTTGATGAACCAAACCCTGATTCAGACAGCCAATCTTCCTGACCCATTTCTGTAAGAACATTGCATGAGATCCTTGAAATCTTTTCTTGGGTTAAGAAGCAATTTTATGATCTATTTGATTGCATTTAAAACATCTGAAGGGGAGACCTTCAAAATTAATAAATTGGGTCTAGATACCATGGGATGATGAGATTTGAATGGAAAGGTGTAGGGGTTTAGCTAAATCCACTAAAACACACACCTTGACATAGTTCAGATTTACCCCAATGGATTCATCAATTTTGACAAAGACTCCTAGCTTACTAACCAATTTTTTGAAAAGATCAGGGTCCTACATGGCCAATGGAAGATTATAGAATATAATCCAAACCTGGGCTTGGGATATCACTAAAATAACAGGGTCAGAAAAGGATCCCAAAGATGGAAAAAACCCCCTATTTGCTAACAAACCATGGTCCATTTACCTAGAAAAAGTCTCTATCCTCCGATGACTGGAACAAGAGAAAAAAAAATCCATTTTCCAAGACTAAGAGAGAAAGAGCTTGAAGTGTGGGTCAAGTTTCTTGAGACCATGCTGAAATGTTTCCCAAGAAGGCCACTTTTCAACATAACTACGAATTAAAGCTCTCTAGCCTCTTTTCAAGTCTAACTTTGAAAGCTCTGCATCAAAAATTTTAAAAAGAGGAAGAGAATTAAAAAAAACTAAAGGAACATCACCTAAGAAAGCCATTTTCAAAGTTTCTTTCTATGAATAAGTTGCTCTTTCAGGCTCCTTAGCAACCTCCACGGGCACTTTAACCTCCTCTGAAGATTTTTCAATTTGGATATGGATTCTAGGAATCAAAATAGGATCTGAGATAGGTTAAGATCTAGGAATAAGATCTTTAAAAAAATATCCATAGTTATGAAACAGGTTTGAAATATTGATGCAACTCAAAAACATCAAAGATTTTGCATAAATCCTAGGTGGGTTTATTGCTGGAGTTGCTACCTACCTCCTAGGGGATGGTCTTCCATAAAAAAAGACTCTATCCACCACTGACCATTCCAACTCTAGAAAATCCTCAAAGGGCACATCAACTTGAGTAAAAAGAGAGGTAGATAAACCAAAAAAATATTTTAAATCTTTCTTCTTCTTGCCCCTGCCTAGATTCAACCTTGCCTCTAACCCCTACTCTCCCAAGCTCACCCTAGAAGCATCTCCTTTTTGAACCCTATTATTTTTTGACTTTTGGGTCCCAAATTTCCTTCTCCCCTACATCTTCAGCTCTACTACCATTGCCCCCTTTCCAAACCCTACTGCCACATCTCTTTTGCCAATCTCTACCATTTGAACCTCCTCCAGCTATAATTTATTTTCCTGCTCCTCACCAATCTCCACCTGCCCAGAGGTAACCTCCACCGCCACCGTCAACTTCTCAATGCCATGCACCTTCGCTACCTAGGAGCCATCACTCACTAAGGCCATGTAGTCACTTCTACTCTACTTGGGATTCTAGATGTTTATTGAAACCATGTGTTTGCCCTAATAATTTTTTAAAATGAGAATATTATTGAACACAAAATAGATATATATTTATTATAATATATATTTCTTATAATAGAAATGATGGTGTATCTTAGTCATTATTTAGGGAAACTCATATGGAGAAATGATAGTTGAAGCATAAGCCATGCCAACAGAAAATTAAAAAGGATATCTATATAATAATTGTTTGTAAGAGAAAATACATAATGATACAATAATAATAATTGAAGCAGTCATGAATCTATGAAGCACATTACTATTTATGTAGCAAGATTTTAAAATGAGTTTGTCACCATCTTAAAATTATGCATTTAATTTGATTTATTAAGAAAATTACATACAGTATAATGTATTTGACATAAAAAATGTAGTACATTATCTATACATTTATAAAAGTCTCAAAAAATAAAATTAAGTATAGGAATTAGTTTGAAGTTAAAATTTCCAATTTTTTTTATATAAAAAAATATATGTTTGAGGGCAGAACTAGTGCATTTTTTATTTGATAAGGTGAATTAAAATAATAATAAGGATCAAATGAGGCACCTCAACAAATGATCCATGAGGAAAAAAAAGACCACCAAGCAGCTACGCCAAGCCTGCCAAAAGAGACACACCAACCAACAACCAAAAAACTAAAAATAGAGAAACTTCTGCAACTCCTTTGTTTTCACAAGACATCTGTATGACTTCTACAAAACTACCTCCCTCCCAAGAGGACCAAGTTGGAACAAACCATTAACTGGCATCTCAATGAAACAAAAGGACATGCCACTGTCCTTAGCAAAATAACTGCTTACTCTAAACACAACTCACATCTTACCTTTTATAAAAATTTTGCATGGCCCCATTGAATGGAGGGCTCTGTTGGAAGATTGGACCTCAAGTTTTTTTCTATTTTTCTTTCTCTCTAATTTTGTCCATTCCCCATTATCTTCTATAGGTTCTGTTTGTGTAGGAATTGATATTTAAATTGATTTAAAGGGATAGGGTTTATCTTTTACTGAATCAACCTTCTTACATTCTACCCTTTGTATTTATAACTAAGGAATGGATTTCTTGGTGGAAGTCTGAACGACATTTTCCAGCACTAAGTTTGGCACCCTCTCATCAGGAGTAAAAGGGTCCTCTTTAGAAGCTTCCTCTAGGTGTAGGGAACATGTAGGGTCCTCATTTTGAGTAGGAGGTTCAGGGTCATCTGAATTTGAATTTGAATCTACATGCTTAGAGTTGAAAACATTCATAGTGAGTTGGGTGGGTCAGAAATTTGTCCACCAAGAAGTTTCATTCTTTTTCCTATGGTTGATACAATCTTTGGTCAAATGACCCATGTTGAAGCAACTATGGCAATGGAATAATAGGTCTTCATAATAAATTAGGTGTGACCATGAGTAGTCACCTACTTGTAGGATAAGTGTTTTAGTGAGATCCTTAGAGGTGTCTAAATTAACTAATATTCTAGAAAAGGTGGTGTTAGATAAGGATATGGTATTTGGGTGTGTTTGAAAAAACTTCCCCAGTGTTTTGCCTATAGATTTAAAGGTAGGAGCAGACTAGAAATCAAAAGGGAGGTAGGGAAGGTAGCTCCGAATGGGCCTTTTAGTTAGAGGTTTTGTGAGGGGGTTAAGGAAGGGGGAGCAAGGTTTCATTATTAGGGGATGGTTATTCAAGATCCAAAACTGATTTGGATCAATTTCTTGTCCTTGATATAGTTAAAAAAATAATAAAAAACTCTTAGTGCTAAGGTAGGTTTCAAGCCTAACTTATAGAAGGGAGTGTTAGTGTTATAAGATACAAGCATGGAGTTTTTGGAGTTTTGGTAAAAGGATTGCAAAATTACATGTACTTCCATTAGAAGGGAAATATATTCATGGAAAATCACCTCCTTAGTCTCTTCCTCATCAAAAGACACTACCATAGTTGAGGAAGCAAGTTTAATTGTCTTATGGGCTCATTCAAAAAGTGAATTTAAGGCATCCTTAAAAAATGATTGAGGTTTATGTCTCTTTTTTACCATGGCTTCCATCTCATGTTGAATCCCCTATTATCTTCTAGTGTCACCACATATTGCCTAGTCAACAAGTGGCCATTGAAATCAGGGTATCCATTCACCGATTATGTTCCATCTTTGGTAGGGACTTATGTGGGATAAGGAAGAGCACATAGGCCTGTGTTGGGAGCAAAATATTGTAATAGGGAGTTGTTACATCTAGATGGATCAAAGGAAGGCAAGGCAATATTTATGTCATTTGAAAATTCACTGGGCAAGAATGGGAGGAGTACATGGATGGACCTAGATTTAGTCTATTATTTGAGCATGCATAATTTGCTTTTACTAATCGAGTGTAAACATTGCCTAAATAGAAAAATCTTGAAGCATGTAGATGGAGGCATATTTGTATTTTATGTATTCATCATAATATATTTCTACCAAAGAAAGTAGTATTATTTAAAAGAGTGGGCCTTGAAGTAAAAAATATTGGTAGCTATTTTTAGCACTTTTTAGATTGCAAATGAGGCAATGAATGTACATATATAAACTATCTTTTTGACATGAAGAGAAATATACTAGTGTATTATTTTATAGTTTAAGGGATTTGAAAGGCATACCACAAATCCATTTTAAGTAGACAATGTATTATATTTTAGATTGTATTATGTTATAGATAGGTTGAAAAGGCATGGAATATACATTTGTAACTGACAATGTTCCTTGTACCTATGAGAATACAAGTAAGAAATACTAGTATAAGTAGACAATGTAGATTTTAAAATGAAAATTAATTAAAAACAATCATCACAATATATTTATACCAAGGAAGTTAGTAATATTTTCAAGAGCGAGCTTTGAAGAAAGTAATGTTGGTGGCTATTTTTAGCACTTTTCAGCTTGCAAATGAGACAATGAATGTACACACATGAACTATCTTGTTGACATGAGAGGCAACATACCATTCTACTATGTACTAGTTGAAGGGATTTGAAAGGCATACCCCATTTTTTATAGATAGGTTGAAAAGGCATGAAATATACATTTGTAACTGACAATGTTCCTTGTACCTATGAGAATATAAGTAAGAGATACTAGTATAAGTAGACAATGTGGATTTGGCAATGAAAATGAATTAAAATCATATCAAAATTATTTTTTACCAATGTTATGACAATGCAAGAAATGTGTGAATGAATATTAACCATTTATATATTATTTTTTTGATCTATAATGTTGACAACTAATTAACTAGCCATTTGTACATTAATTTATTTTAATGGGCAAGTAGATATTGCATGCTACATTCCATAAACATGAGGTTGGATGCCTAATTGATATTTCATAATCTGAGTTTTTTTCAAGACTTATAAAATAAAAACAAAAAAAGAAATAAAAGACATGAGACAATAGGGCTATCATGAATGGGACAATTTTAGGGTCATTAATTTCAATCAAAATCAAGATTTCCTATCAAATGTAAATAAAGTACAAAATGACATATTAACTAGCGTATAGAGAGCATTTTTGAATTATTGTTGTAGTGTTTCATAAATAAAATGAGTTGAGATAAACAATGTTATTTTATTCATATCACTATATTTTATGAGAGCATAATTATAAATACATGTCCAAAAAATTAGAGAAAGAAGTATTATTTGTAGTGTAAAAAAATTAAAGAAAGATAGGTAGTAAGATACTTTTATTTTTGCATCTAATAGTATATTTAGGTATTATAATGCCTTTCTTTTTCAATGGAGTGATAACTGTTAATGGAATGGTCTTCAATGCTCTTTCAAGTCTACTTCATTTTACCAAATTTTTGAAGAGGATGATTTTTAATTCTTTGTTGTTTAGTTTTTGTTTTATTGCGCTGAAGAGAGATTCAAAAGTTCCAAATAGGTAAAGTTGTCAAGGAAAGAAAAGTAATTATGATTTTTAATGAAGGAGAGATGATTTAAAATAAAATGTATGTGGTAACATGAACTTACCTTTGATGTATCATATTTATAATTTCCATCTTTTATTTTTGATATCAATTACAAAGTAGTTTTATTTATAGAGATTACAATTGTAATGATTGTACCAGTTGCATATGCATCAATAGTTTGTATAAACTAGTTGATTATTGTGTCTAGTGTGAATTTTTAATATTGGTAAATGGAAGGCATGGTTTATATTATGTTATTGTCAGTGACCAATATTATAACATCACAATCCCCATGGTCATAGCTAGTTTTGGAAGTAATGTAGAAGTGGGTTATACTTATTGCTTTTCTAGACGAGATTTTGTGTTCATGTTTATCAATGAATTTACTAGTTACGTTGAGCATAAATATTATTTATCCTTTTGAATATGTCAGGTAGACACACAACAATTATTTATTTCACACTTTTTTTAGCATTCCTTTATAAGTGATAAGTATATCTCCTTCAAATATGTGACCAATTTTGTGAATGTTATGGCCATGAATTAATGTGAGGCTAGAATATAGTGTAGTTTTATTACACATAAGTGTAAGGATACTGTTAGTATGTTTGATGTAATTTTTAGTTTAATAGAATGTGAATTTTTTTAAGTATATCATTTTGATTCACTCTTGAGCAATTTTCATCTTATGTGATTTGTAATGTTCTTTTCATATTCCCTACAATAATGGCATAAAATTAGAAAGAGGAGGAATGCAATAAAGTGATTAATCTTATGTAGCAATGTTTTAGAGTAAAAAAATCAAGTAAATAGTAGAGGAACAAGGTTTCATATTTATATGTGCATACCTTATTTTTCATAATTTTATAGGAAATTTGTCAGAGTTGAATCTTTTGGCATGTTCTAGTCAAGTTGCATTTTTAAATAGTTGTGTGATATTGTTTTGTACATTTGAATTTGAGTTGCAATTATATTTATAGTCAATCTTATTTTGCATTTGGTGGAGAGGCATACTTTTTATTGTTATGAAAATAGTGTCGTGGTCACTCCAATAGTAGTCAATTTTGTAAACTTGATGTGTTAGGTTGTGGAGCTAAAAGCTTCACCAGGATGCAAATAGGAGAAATTATGGAGGATGCAGAGTTGCGGGGAGTTGCAGAATCAGTTGCAGGGAAACTGGCGGTGGTCTGATCAACCGACGTCGGTCAGATGGCAGTGAGGAAGCAACCGATGTCGGTTACCAGTTGGCCGACATCGGTCTTGGAGGTGCTGGCGTTGGTAGCTTGTGCGTGAACAGGCAGTTCGCATGTTGATCCTAGAGAGTCTATTTTTGGACTATTTGTTTGCATGTTGAAGGCTAGTCTTAGTCTTGAGTTGCGTGTCTAATTATTGTAATTAGGTTAGTCTAATTATTGTAAGCATGAGATCTATATATGGACTCATGGGCTGTATTGTAAAAGTGTGCTAGAAAGCCATAGAGCTTTTAGAGAGAGCTAGATTAGCTCCTCCTAGTTCCAAAGGGGTGCTGAGTGTGTATGATCAGGGAGAGTTGCAGGGTCTGCAAGGTCTAGGAGCTGATCCACCAGGGTACTAGTTGAAGAATCATAAGGACTTGGTGAGGCAAGGACAAGGGTTCTTCAGGGGTGTAGAGATATTTACATGGTGAGTAAGGTCTAGTGATTTGCAGGTAGCAGAGAGCAGAAGATCTACTTGGAGTACGGTTGTGTACTTGGTGAACTGGCAGCGCGTTACTGACTGGTTGGAGAGGTGAACATCAATTCTGTATTGGAGTTGATTGTTGTGACCGAGAGAGAGAGGGAAGAAGGTCTTGAGGTGTGGCGAACCTTTGAGGTGGAGGAAGAAGTGGCATCTTCCTTATTGTATATTCTTCTGAGTGATTATTAATACAATTGTGTATTGTCTCTCAATTCCTGTGTTGTTTCATATTTCTAGTTACTTATTGATTCTGGTTAAATTCCATGTTTAATTGCTAATACAAGAAGTAATCATATGTGCTCTATTGGTAGAGCAAGATCCTGACTAAGTAGGCATCGGAGCATGTTTATTGTTCTAGGTTCCTGACATGATGTGTTTTCAACTTTGTGTTTGACCAAATGTGGTCAAGGATAGGTGTGGACATTTTGTTTTGTTTTCTCATCAATAAATGCATATTTAGTGTTTTCATATGATGTTCGTGTATTTTTGCATTATTTTTTTCATTGGTCATGTCAATGTTGAACTCACCTAGTATATACGTGTTGCATGAATGATTTATATTAGCTATTTCATCATTAATTATATATATGACATCTAAAATTTTAGCATTAGGAGCTACATATAAATTGACAATTGACATGTTTTCATTATTTCTGGTTACAATTGCTAATATGGATTCCCTGTTGTGCTTGTACTACATTGCATTGCAAATACAAAGATATTTTTTAATGTAAATTGTGATACCATAGACATGAGCCTTTGTGATGTAGTGAAATTGTTGAAATATATTTTGTGTTGTACTATTTGATGTATATATCTTGTAAGCATAATACATCATAATGCATTCTATCATTTTCATTGATTACATCTTCAATGTGTTCTTATAGTCTTCTTGTATTTAATGATGAGATTAGAGTATAATTATTTTTGTCTATGATAAATAGAACTTATTGCAATTCCCATTTGGAATTTTCATGTAGGCACAACATTTATATTGCTATTTTATTTGTGACTTTGATATTTTTTCATTGTTTATGGAGATTTTAAGTACAATGACTCTAAGTATAATGTTGGAGAATGCATATTGGATGCATTTCATGTGCTATTACATTTTCAATATATGTCTTCAAAACTAAGAAATGGAATTATCGACCACTTCTTATATTATTTTTATATGCATAATGAGCTAAAGCTTGAACTTGACAAACTAAAAAATTGCATAGAATACATAACACATAAACATATTTTCATGGAATGTAAATAATTGCATCAGATAGATCAATTGGAAATGAAACTAGACTAGGGGGTGATAATTTTTTATAAATTAGCTAACTATATGGTTAAATACACATGTGTTTGGTCTTTCACAATAAAAACTAGCTATCTTCAATTCAATCAGGAATCTAAAAAGCTTTCATACTCTATCTTGTTTTGCAATGGAAATCCTAATTATGTACACTATGAACCACTATACTACAAAAAATAGAGACTACCTAATTCCATTAACATATAGATGACTAACATCCACTTTCATGGATCTTAAATCCTATTGGGAAAATATTTCACATGAATTTGAAACCCATGGCTTGACTATGCCTAACACATAGTCATGTAATTATGATGAAAGCTTTTTCAAATCTATATGTCAATTGTCAAATTATATGTTTGATATACAATGTGTACATCAATATGATACATGATGGTTTTAAAATTCAATTATATCTAAAAATAAAAATGCACAATACTACATAAAACAAAACTAGGAGATGATTTAACTCAAAATACAAAAGTTGCGAATTGGCAAGGATACATTGTGAACTAAGGAATGCCATTCAAACATGGGGAAATAAAAGGAGATAAATTTTACCTATAATGGATATCCATGTTGATAAATGTGAATATCCACTTGTGGTTATCAAGAAACAAATACATAGAGAATATCTATTGTAATTTCTTACAGCCAATAAACACTTATAACATAATATTTTTCAAAAAAAAGATATATAAAATTCACTTTAAACCATCAACAACTAAACATCAACATCAAACTAATACTACTACATGTATTGAAAAAAAACTAACATTTACTAACACACCAAGAACATCTCTTTATACTTATAAACATATGAATTGAAATAAAACACATAGTATTGTAAATAATAACAAGTACAAAGACTCTAGAGGAATACAAAAATACCTAAAAGACATGCCACAAAAACCATGCAAAATTTGACAACAATTACACTTTAAATATAATATGACAAATTTAAAACAATCAGAAGAAGACACATATGCAAACTTGACAACAAATAATTGCACGTTTTAAAATAAATATGCCTAAAGTGTAATAATGTATTACAAAATGGACACATTCCAAAATTTGAAACACCTAAGAACATTAGGTTAAATACACCTTTGACATATGTACAAATTCTAGCAAACCTAGAACAACATATTTTTTCATTTTGAATTGTATTTGCATGAATTAGATAACTAGTATATAAAAATTCACAACTTAGATAAAATAGTGAAATTATCAATGTACTGTCAAATAATGACATAATAAAAAATGCATTTCTATGATCATTAGATGAAATCAATAATTATTATTGAACTAAAAAGGAAGTTAGAGTAGAAAAATACATACAAAGAAGGGAGAGTGCGTACAAACATCATTAAGCATGATCTAAAGCAATTTGTGTAAGAGAAAATTGTACCAATCATAAAATATCAAAATTGAATAAATTTAGAAATATTTCCTTAATGTTAATGAGAAAATTAATCAATACTATATTGTAATATCAGGTAATAGTGAATCAGACACTAATAATGAATAATAAATACCAAACGAGATAATGGTGTATGGATTCATGGATGAAACATTCATACATGAACTACAAGATAAAATAATACAAATTTCACAAACAAAAGGTCATAGACCACTTAAAATATTCAAAGACAAGCTAACTGAGGAAATGAACTTCCCAACACTTTTTTATGGAGATTCTCGCAATGATGGCATACAAAGAGATATTAATATACTAAAATTTTACAATAGGAATTAAAAAATATTAATCTCATATCATATCACAAATATATTATTCAAAGCAATGAAAATTATTATAGATCAAGTAGCTTGGACAATCTAGGTACGAATTAGAAAAGGACATTTGAAAGGTAGGAAGCTTAGAGCAAATATGTCAAATACCAATGAAATTAAGATAAATTACTAAAATTAGACATTAGGTATGTAGATTTTAAAAAAATATGAATATCATCAGATTATTTGCAACAACTAAGAAAAAATATGTATTTCATGATTCGTCAACTAGGGCCACTAACATTATTTGTTACTTCTCTAGTGCTAAACATAATAAAAAACCACTCACTAGTGCATTGCACAAATTTCACACCAAACATGAACAAATCCAAAATCCAAAATAAAATAACATGTTTAATATAGTTGATAATACTTACTTGGTAAGGAAAGACCCTGTTACATACAAAGATGAATATTTTTTTAGACCAATTGAATATCACTTTTTAATTATTAAATTCCAAAGAGCCTGTTACATACAAAGATGAATATTTTTTTAGACCAATTGAATATCACTTTTTAATTATTAAATTCCAAAGTCAAGGAAACCAACACACACATTTCATGTTATGAATAAACTAGGCACCAATATACATAAAGAATAACAATATTGACATCGAAAACTTTATTGACAACTATATAACTTGTGATAGACATACTTGATTCACTTATAGCTAAAGTACATGAACATCACCATATAAAGAGTTGTGAAAAACATGAAAAATGCATTATAGATACAATTTCCCTTTCCATACAATGATAATAATTATTATAGTTGAACCATCAAATGATACAAATCATCAAGTAGTCACAAACTCAAAACATATATTTTATACTTTTAAATCTAGTCACTATGAAAATTATGTGATATTTGACATGTTTTTGGCACCATTAAAAATTAATGAATGTGAATGCATAGAAGCAATAAGAAGCAAAAATAGACAATAAACAATATTTTTGAGATGAAAACCATCACAAGCATGAAATTATAGTTTTTCAAATAAAATACCCCAACTATAACAAGCTAATACATATGCATAATTCATACTAAATGCCTATGTTGCAGCATCCTACTGCACTTCTTACATGACAAACATTTATCAAAAAATGACAAAATAATTTGAGAGAATACAAAAATACAATCAATAAAAAAATATAGATTCCATTAAAATGATATATAACCTATATAAAACATTTCTCAATCGATAATAGATGTTTTCTCAACAAGCTCTGCACATAGTCCTATTATTGCCATTGAATACTTGCTCAAGGGTTTGCATATTCATAAACATAAGCCCATTAGATGAATACACATTCATCCTAAAACATCTAACACTCCTAATCCATGAACCTGATGAATTTTAGGACATCATGTGAAAATATATAATAGATTATTATGTGCAATGACCAAAATCACTAATAGGCATTTTCCTTGCTCAATTTGTTATAGAATACAATAAAATTGAAGAAAAAAATTCAAATAAAAAAAGGCCTATGTAATTCAATTTATAAAATATAATAAACATGTTGACATTGAAAAATATTCTATATAAATGCTATCATAATACAATCCTTTTATGGGAAATGAAAATAGCCGAAAATATGGATTCACAACTTGGACTCATATACATACATATAATGAAACTATAGTCAAGCACAATGAGGTTGAATTCAATTTTGAAATTGAATCTAACTAGGGAGAGGTAGATGAATTCCTTGACATAGATGAATCTGACAGTGACTAATCATTATTTATAGGATTATCTTCATTCATGATGAGGTATAAATGGAGGCATGTCTTCTATAGTAGTAAAAACTTACTTTAGGGAGAAATATTGGTCAGTATAACACACAATTTATTAACTGCATGCCCAATCAATGAATATAGATTCACGTTCATGTCTATATACGTGTATAAACACAATAATGACATTAATACATAATATTATAACCCAATACCTTTGAACTTGTAGTCAATCAGATGTATCCCTTAAGAGAAACTTATCGTTCATAAGGGGAAAATAATATGAAATTTATGCATCCATTCTAGGAAAATCATGAGGGGTATATAGAAACCATAAGATCTTATAGTTTCATGTAAAATTACTCTAAGGATAACTTACATTATTGTCTTCCACTTATAATGAGGAAGAAATGGTAGCTCATTTTTTCTTGTAGCTAAAGCTTGCTTAAGGGAACAAAATTTGTTCATTACAATGTATACTTTTTGAACCATGTGCCTAATCAAAGAGTAAAATTTTTGGTCACATATATATGGGTTTATGAACATAATAATGGCATTAATATTCAAATTTTTATCCCCTATACTCAAAAATTCTAGGTGTTCAAACACAACCCTTAATAGAAACTCTACATTCTTAAGGGGAGAACTATTACAAACTTTTCGTAGTCATTCTAGATAAAGTATGAGGGGTAGTGAAAAAATATTAGCTCCCATAGTTTCAATAAATATCAATATATTCATACCCTTAAGGATTATATTTCACTCCTAATGAGTAAGAAATAGTAGAACCTTTTCTCTTGCAATAAAAACCTATTATAGGGAGCAAATGTTAGTCAATAAAATGCACAACTTTTAAACCACACACCCAATCAATAAATCAGCTTAGATGGCACGCCTATAAAGGTATATAAAAATAATAATGGAATTTTTACACCCTATTTTTCACCCACACTCAAACCCTATAGGTGACCTAACACATCCCGTAAGATAAACTTCTCTTACTTATTGGAAATAATAGTTCAAACATTGTGCAGTAATTGCATGTAAACCACAAAGGGTAGAAAAAAATCATAAGCTCTTAAAGTTATATACATGAGTCCTCTAATCATCCCTTGAAGTATTATCTTACACTCTTGATGAGAAATAAATGATTCCATATTTTCTCTCATAGCCAAAATTTACTTTATGGAGCAAAAGTGGGTCAATATAATACACAACTTCTGAACCACATGCCCAATTAATGAAATATATTCATGCTCCCATATATAATGGAATATAAACAAAATAATTTTCATCATATTCTATATTTAATCCCCCATACTCAAAGTTTTTAGGAGGCCCAACACATCTCTTAAGTGTAATTTCTCATTCGTAAGGGGAAAATTAGTGCAAAATTTGCATAGCCATTAGAGGCAAACAATAAGGGTTAAAAATGAACAATGAATTGTTACAGTTGAATCCATGATTATTATAATAACATATTATGTTATTCTCTTACAATCTTGAATATTAAAAAACATAAGAACATTTTCTCTCGTAGCCAAAACTTGCTTAGGGAGTAAAAGTTGGTCAATATAACTCAAATAAAATTGAACTATATGCCCACTCAAGAAATAGGCTTTGAAATCAAATTTGAATGGGTATATCAATTAAATAATTAAAATTTTCACCCTATATCAAACTAAACACTCAAAACTTTCATGCGGTCATATGCATCCCTTATGATAAATTTTTCGTTCTTAAGGGGAAAAATAATATAAACTTTGAAAAATAATTTCATGTAAAATTTAGGGTAGAGATGAAACATAATCTCTTAAAATTGCATGGGAATAATATATGAATAATCTATAAGATTATGTTATACTCTTGATAGGAATAAATAGTGGCATGTTTTCTCTCAAAACTAAAACTTACTTTACAGAGAAAAAAATAGACATTATAATGTCCAACTCTTGAACCGTGTGTCCAATCAAAAAACATGATTCAAAGTCATGTCTTAATGGGTGTATAAATTAAATAAAAACCTTACTCCATCCTTCAATATCCTCTACACTAAAAAATTTAACATGGTCAAATTCATCTATTAAGGTAAAATTGTCATTCTTAAATGAAAAAGTAGTATGAACTTTGGGAATCCCTTGCATGTAAACTATGAGGGAAAACATAGGACATACTTTTGTTACCCATTGCACCAAGAGTCATCAAAACATCCTATAAGATTTTTAAAACCATAACATGTATTATGTTTTATTCTTATCTTTCTTTCAATAAGATAATCTTCTCAACTCACAACACCAACCAAGTCAAGGTGGAAGGTCATAAAGTACGACTAATCTACATTAAATGTGTTAGTAATGATGTCAAACAAAAATAAATACATAATGAAAAACATTTATGAATGAACTAAATTAAATATTAATCATAGTAATTGAAAATGTATCTTGCATTAAATACTAACCTAACCAAGATAGTTTAACATGCCATTAGGATCAACTCTATTTCAAAGTGTTTCAATAATTAAATAATGCTCATATTCAAGAAATTTCAGCAAACATTTCTTGTGATGCTTTCCATGAAATTTTATCAATTGAATATTTTTTTGATAGACAAATTTGAATAATGATGTATCACCCTATTCAAATCAAAGTATTCAAATAGCTGTTATAATTGTGATTAATTTATTTTTTGACTCTACTTAATGAGACAATTAGTATGTTGCATCATCAGTGTCTTCAGGTACGATTACCATGAAAACATACCCTATATTTGAAAGTGTAATAAAAATTTAAGGACTTATATGAAAAAAAAAAAATCACTAATGTTTAAGGCTACATTTATAATGTAAATAAAATTTAACTGGTTGCATAATATCTAAGATGTGGTCAAATTAAAATTTTAATGGCATTTCACAATTGCCTAGTGGTTGTAATGAATGACTTGTCTTCATAGGAATTAGGGGTCTACAACACCATTATTTAGATAATTATTTTGAATCACAATCATTCCAATAAAATTCCATAAAAACCAAATAAAATCATGTTGTCCCTAGTATAAATAGTCCAAAAACTAGAATTTAAGTTTAAGAATGAAAGGAAATCACTTGATCCAAGTATTATAATGTTGTATTCATACATTTACTTATTTTATTCCTTAATAGACTAAAATTATCTTCACAAATGAGAATAATTATCTAGTCAACAATAAATTATTTTAATTACACCAAGCTAAAATACTTTTAGCATCAATAAAATCAACTCCATACTTGTACTCTTTTTAAGGGATATTTTTACACATGCATTGACACCATAATGCTCCCCTTTTCCATGTCCACACTTAAATAACCTCCAAAAATGTTTTACCCCACTCTTCTTATGCATCCTACTAAACCAATAAAATATTTGAGAATTTTTAAATAGTCATGCACAAGGGTATAATAGAATTTAGTGTGTATTAAACATAATTTCAATTATATTCATATTTATATAAAATATATGAACAAAACATTGGATCAACTCTGGAGAATGAAATATGTCATTGCTCAGGTAAAAGTGGTACTCCCTAAAAAAAAGTTGCTATTCTTTATGATATCAAATGCATGTCTAAATTAAATATGCATGAAAATTCTAACTTGATATGAATTATAGTATGGGGATATAACTTCAATTTAAGGTTGTAGTGTTTATTTTTCAACAAAGTCCATAATTGAAACAATGGTCTTGAGTGGAAATTTGTCCTTCTATAAATTCAATTGATCACTTAACCATTTTGATTGTTGTGCATGTCTTGCATATTGGAAGATAATATTATTCTTTAATTCAACAATGAAATAAAATATAAATACTTGGGTCATAACTAACTCACATCTTGGACACTTTTCCATATTTTAATGCATACTTTATATATTTGTACTTCTTTAAATCAACTAGTTAATTTCCAATTTCATGGAAATTTACTTGCACATGTAGTTGGTCAAATGTGACAAACCACCATAAGTGTTATATAATCCATATAAAAATATTATTTGGTAAACATAAAACATCCCCTCGTGTCCTTGACACAAAAGACTTTGGATTAACTCTATTGACATTTTAGGTGGAGAAACCACCATACATTTATGTGTAATGTCATCAATATGTAAATTATAATGTATATGATGAAAAAAATAAAAATACATAGAAAATTCAAAATGAATCCTAAAAAAAATATGGTGCATGTTTTATTGATTTTGATAAAAAAAAAGGCTTGCGTCTCAAATTACATTTGGCTAGTTACCAATTGTCTAATAATTTTTTTAAGAAAATTCTTATAGAATTTTGTTTGGGTCACATCTGAGAAGTATTTACCATGTGGCTCATAGTTTTTTGAACATTTTATTCAATTACATATTTTATATTACTTGAGACCCTTGTGTTGTCATGCCAAAAAAATTCAATCAAATTTATTGTTCCTTCAACTAATACCTTGTGTTTTCATGGAATTCTGCCACTAAATGCCTAAAAATCTATGAGCAAAGGGTCATCAATTATTGTTATTCTTATACATATTTAATTAGATATTTCCTATTCAAATTCAACATTGTACTTGTTTGACTAAGAAATAGGTCTCTAGATTTTTTATTACTCTAGACTATGTTATTACTCATCTTGCCACATAACTATCTTTGTTTCAAGTTTATTACCTATTTCATCAAATGCATTTCTTATATTATTTACCATTGCATTATTTATTACCCTAGGTTAATTTTTATTAACCCTAATTATGTATCATAAGATGTATTTTTTGCAATTACATCAAGTGAACAAATAATTGACATCATTTTGTATGGGTTTTCTTCTCATAGGCACAGTTTGATACACATTGAGTGTGATGTTTAAATTTACATTTTGAAATTTTACATTGCATGGATTATAATATCTTATCATGTTTTTAGATCAAATACCTTGGTGTTTTTTATATTATCTTTGGAGGTGTGGGTGCAAGAGCTACATTATTTATTAAATTTAATGGTGTTACCAATTCAAACATAGAAGGGATATTCAAAATTATGTTAATATTAGACTCTTTAGGTGAAGTAAATTTCTATCTATTTGGAGAGAGATCAACTCATGACATTACATGATATTTATTATCATCATGCTCAAAAACTTCATTATGGATAGATATTTCATTATACTGTGTTTTGCCTTGTGTTTTGTCAATTAATTAAAATTCATTAATTACATGTTCTAAATATTGAATTTCATCATTCAACAAGGATTGATTAACTCTTATCTCACTTGAAGTTGTATGTAAATAAAATTCCATGTAATTGGGCATGTTATTTTCAATTGACATTTTACATGGTGTGGAAGAAGTACCTCCACATTCTATAGAAGATCTTATGGATGTTCTCTTATCTGCTTTTATTTTCTCTCTTAACTTCAATTTATTCATTTTTTAGCTCCTTAGTAAGTATTTTATGGTGACTACCTGACCCGATGATCTATCTTTATGATTTTAAGTCCAAGTAGGATAAAAATTGAATAAACATTAATGAGTTTAAACTAATTGAGACAAATTAAATGAACATTTTTTAGACTATCATCTATAAAAACCAATTCAAATCTTGTAAAATGTGAAATTATATAGTAAAAATCATGAATATAAGAGTTTGTATGAAATTATTAAAGAACTAAAATGTGCCATGTGCCATTTTAAATACTAAAAACAACCTTTATAACAATTTATGCATATGAAACTATGCATTTAAGTGCATGATTCATTCTAGGAAGGTTGTATGCCTTTTTAAGAAGGATGTACACCCTTTATAGGAGGTCATGCACCTTATTCTCTTTTGTAAAGGGTTTGTACCATTAACGAAGGGTGTAAGCCCTTATATAACGGGCATGCACCATTTAAAAGGGCATATTCCCTTTATAAAGGGCATTCACCATTTAAAAATGGTATACACCCTTTATAAAGGGCATGCATCCTTATAATGCCAATAAATTTCATTTTAACAAGTTTTCCTCCAAAACTTCCATTTTTTAAGGCTTGAAAGATCCAAATCTAGTCCAAAAATCTTTGAAGGATACATTTGAGTAGGCAAATTTATTTATTTTAAAAACATTATCTAAGTTTGTAGGTATGAGAACATAGTTTTTGAATATATAATTTTTTAATGTCAAATCATTATTTTAAATTATTTATTAAAGTATAATTAACATACCTCATTATGGTTTGTATATATGTCAATATAAATAGTTTCATAACTTTTTGACCATTAATAAACATTTTTTAAAACTTATATCTCAACAATCTACCATCATTGGACATGTTTTTTTTAAAAATATTAAGTAAAGGTCAAAAAGTTGTATTTTTACACTTTCGGTTTCAATTTTCTAGCTTTCTGACTTGTAAAATTGTTTAAAAATCATATATATATATATATATATATAAATTAAGAAAACATATTCTCAACACTTCAAAATTTTCTCTATCCGTATATTTCTATTTTGTACAAAAATTCATTTATTTATTTCAAAAATGTGTGTCCATATACAATCAATCTAATTATTTTTTTTACAAAAAAATACTATTTCATTGTCGGAAAGGCATCCATTTTCCATGATTTTATCATCTAGGTGTTTAAAAAAACTATACATTTATAAACTACATAAAAATGTCACTTATTATTTTATCATAAAAATATTTGTCCAAGTGTCTCAAAAAGTCTCTCTAATGTAAAGTATTATTTTTTTTAGAGAAAAAAGTGGCATTTTAGCATCCCCCCTTTGTCCTCCATTATCCGACACCCACCCTATTAGATGTTTATTATAGGTTGTATGGAATAAGCTGCACATTCAAAGGCTCTCAGAAATAAAAAGTTTGTATACACTCTGGTATTTTTTTCATTTTACTCTAGCATTGCACTTTCATTTGAATACTATAATAAAATAAAGGTATTTATACATACTAAAATATCATATCAACTACTTTGCAATGTCATTTTTGACCTATCTTCACCTTACATGACTTGTGCATACATATATAGCCCTTATCCACCATTTTTTAACATGTGCATAATTTTCATGGGTTTGATCTTCCCATTTTATATTAGTCACCTAAGTGAATTCCTTAGTTTATGCTATACTAGTTAATTACTATACTCAGACATCTCCATATCATCATAATAGTCTTTCTAAATTCTAGACAACCCATAAACTCATATAATTTTATAATTTCAATTTCATCCAAGTCTAATGACCTTTCCCTACATCAATTAATGTTTACTTTCAAAATTCAATTTATGCTTATAGATCAACATTTTTCATGTCAATGGCATGAGAAAGTACCCAAAGGGTCTCATAATACACAATATGTCTAAGCTTATTACCTATCTAGTAAGAATATATCAAGTATATTAAAACATTTCAATATTAAAAGGCACCATCCTATTATTCATAATTAAATTATCAATCATAAAGACTAAGGCCTAACCAAGTCTGAATCCCCTTAAGCCCAAGCCAAAGTTATCATTTACCAGGTATCAAAATTTAGATCACATGTTTTATACATTCAAGGAGCATTATTTCACACATTCACCTAATAGAGATAACTTCATACAAGTTAACTTTTTTATTTGAAGTATTATATACGTAAATAGTGCTCAACCATTTAATGAGGAATAATTTAGGTCATCTCAACCTACATTATTTCCATGTTTATAAACCAAAACCTAGTTTCAAAAATAGACCTAGGGTATTAAGAGAAAGATATAGGTTTTTGAATAAGTTTCTAGGTATTTCACACAAATTTAACCCTCAAAATCACATAGAAAGACAAAATATAAGCACACACATCAACTTGTGCCAAAAAAATAAGAAAAATATATAGAGATTACACCTTAAGATTTAGTCACAAGTGTCAACCAGTTTTGACCCTAGATTGATAGTTCTACCCAGGCATGCCCATAAGTTTAGTTTCCTATCTTTCCTTTTGTCTGCATTTAGTCTCAGACCTAAAATTTTTAGTAAAATTCTAATTCTCTTAACCCTTTCATAATTAGAAAGTGTATGTGTCAAATCAATTTATACCTTTAACATTCTAATTTATACTTAATTATAACACATAATATAATATGAATTAGTTTAAAGTTTTATAATTATTAAGATTCATTAATATAAAATAGACTAAAATAACCCCCATCTAAATAACCCACTAGTTTTGGTGGTATCTAACTTGACATACAAAATTTTGATTTTGGTGGTAGATAACTTGACATCCAAAAATTGTAAGTCTAGTATGTGTGTTTATGAGATCCATAAGATTAACCACTAAATATTTATACACTTAGTCACTAACTATCCTATGACTCTTCCTCATTTCATAGTGCTTGCAATTTCCAAGATAAAACACAATCCTACATTTGGGAGATAATTTACAACCAACCGAATATGGAAACTAACTAATGTTCAAAAGAATAGTATGAATAAAAAGTTATGATGAGCAATACATATGTAAGAATAATTTTATTAACAAATATTTGAATGTGATACAATAATTATGTTTATATAATTTTTGAATCCCTGATGATATCTCATGTGGATAAGAATTGAATATGGTATAATCAAGTCCATAGAAAAATTGTTACTAACATGGGAACGTGAACACAAATACACTAAAAATACAACAAGGTCTAACAAACTAATAACATTGATATACATTGAGTTTCAATAAAAAAATTTCAAGGAAAGGATCATTTCATATGAATTCTAGATGTGATTCAAAGAATAAATCCTAGTGCTATCAAATAGGAAGCCTTTAACTAAAACACTTATGAGAGCATGATTATTTTGTAATGAACATGATTAGATAAGTATTTTTAATAAAATTTTCCTTCATAACCAATAACATAGGCACTACAAGATTTATAACAATGATTAGATCATTTTAAAGATTAATTGAAATACATTTAATGAGAATGCAATGAAAACAATAGGGACTAGATAGATATATTAGATAATTGTTAAGTTTACTAGAAAAACATTGAAGATAGATAGTGTTAAATATAGATCATCGTGAGGTAATAATCATAATGAATTTGATTTTTATTCTATGGAAAGAAAGAAAACTATATGATTAGGTACCTTTCATCCTAGAAGGTGGGGTTCATTGCTGCCCCATGGCAGATTTGACATATCTCCCTATTTCAGAGACTCTATTATGGGAACTAGTATCCTATTAATGTTTGGGTTATTGATATGACCCCAGATCCCCTAAACAGTTGGGTGGCCTCAAATCCTCCTTCTGTAGATCCTTTTGCTTGGGTGTCTATACCTCTCAAGGATTGTCCTCCACCCCTTCCCTTAGGTGATACTGCTTGTGCTTAATATTGTTGTTTGATTTTGAGTGTTGTGTTTAGTCCACCCTTGTTTTATGTTCCTTATTGTGTTTTGAGCTAGGCATTTTCCTTTGTCATGGAGTTTGAGCCATGAATACTGACTGACTAATTTTATATGTAACCTTCATGTATTATTATTTTTTATAATATATGATACCCTAAATGATTATAATAGTAAATATTATTATTTAGGTAACTAAGTCTTACTAATAAATAAATTTTATTTCATTATATCATATCATAGTGATGGATACATTAAACTCATCAACATCACATTTGACGTAAAAGGTTTATTTTTATTAAACATATCTATAAAATATGTCTTCCAATCTATATAGAACATATCAAAGTTGATTCTTCTTAGGAATAAGATAAAAAATTAGTCAAGTTTACCAAACATATCTCATTGATATAATGGTAATTGTAATCAAAACTAAAAAATACTCATTTAAAGTTCAAAGAAAAGTATTTTATACACACCAAATGCGTTGAGATAAATCTTTATTTCAATATGTAAATATAAATAAATCAAGTTATAGATGGTTATTTAAACATATAAGGAACCAAGAAATAAAACTATCAAGTAAAATGAAAAAATAGAAAAATTAAAGTGAAAATTATAAAGAAACTTTTGCATTTATTTTTGGGGCCATTATTTTTCGAGGGGTGACTTATCTAGATGGATTTTAAAATATAATGTTTTAATTGTTCTTTTTTTAATTCCACATCATCACACCTCCCACATATAATAAAAATTTAATGTGAATAAGAGACTTGAGATTTCTAAGAGAGTTAAAGCTTCCAAGAAAGTTAGAGCAAACTTAAGTCATTTTCAAGCGATGAAATTATGCATTTGGTGAAAGTAACTATTAAAAATATGGAACTGAAGGAAAAAATACCATTTTAAAGAAAAATACAACTCAAATTTAAATGGGTAACCAAAGTGAGGTGTCAATAAGTGTTTAACATATTTATTACACTTTAATCTAAGTAACCCAAATCTCCTCTTATTTTAAAAATCCTTAACTACTCTTGTAATATTTGGAAATGTGTCACATTTTAGACCTAATGTACTTCCCCAATTTGATAATATACCATGTTAACTATAAAACATGTATCTAACACCTCCTAACTTCAAAAATTTAAGTCCCTACAAATGAATCCCATAAGCCCCCTTCCCAATCTCAGATCAGGTAGGAACAACTTCTTGTCAATGAAGCTAAAAATATTTCAAGTCAAAGGTTACAAATGGAAATAAAGAATTTAGGTATGCATCTTTATCAAATATTAATATATTAGCCTAAATTATCAAAGTGTGCATTTATGTTCTTGTATAATTGGTACCAACCTCTGCCAATCTGTGTACCCATGTACTGAGATTATTTTTGAGTACATTATTAATTATAACAAGGAAAATAAAAAATAAGATAATAAATGATGAAAAAATTCCAAAAACATCCCATGTGAAAAAATATATTTTTAGTTTCCCAAATTGGAACTTTAGCGCCATTGAGGATTACCAAGATAAACATTGGACTAGGGCCATAAAATAATATTCATATAAAGTGAGTTACACATCAATTTGAAAGATGAACCCATGTTTCCTATAATAATAAACACATTCAATACTAACTCACATAGGTTTTTGATAATGATAACATACATATATGGGTGTGATAATAATAATAGGGCCATTACTCAATAGGTTATGGTATTATGTGGTCCAAGGTTCTATAGTTCCTCAAACCTCATATATATTTTTATTTTATAGATTCATTACAAATAACATGAAATAGTAAATAAGGAGATTGTATACAACTTGTGGAGAGAGTATTTAAGGCTAATTAGCACTTAGAGTTTCCTACACCATTGATCTCTTACCAAAATTTAATCAAATGGTGGGAAAACTATCAAAAATCAATCTATTGATATGATGCTCCTGATTCATATAAATATTTGTGTTGAAAGATCTCTCCTCCAAAATTAAATATAAGGCTTGTAAACCTTTGAAACTCCTTATATTATTGATTAATTTTATCTAATGGGTAGGATAATTAATAATTCAAAACTGGCACGGCCCATAATGATGATAAGTTTCTAGAGCATATGTAGTTAACACTACACTTTGTAAAAGATTATTTTAACATAAATGGTAGTTCTTGTAATGTTATAAAAATGATAAAATATTATAAAGTCCAAAAAATAAAAAATCACCATTTTATAGTGAATGGAATAAAAGGAATGAATATTGAAGAGCTTCAAGATTCATTTTGTGTTAATGATGCACATATAAAAATTAATGCCTTAATGAAGATGTTTTGAGTGGCTTGGTTTCTTGATTCGTTATACAATTCCCTTAGGAACTCATTTTAAATTTTAATGTGAATAAGAACCTTGAGGTTTATAAAATATATAAATCTTCCAAGAAAATTAGAGTGAACTTAGTGAATTTTCAAGTGAGGAAATTATGCATTTGGTAAAAGGAACTGAAGCAAGAATGACACCAAAAAAGAAATAATTATTATAAAAAAGTAAATAAATCACAAGAAAAGGGGTAACCAAAGTGAGGGGTATACAAGAGACTCATATATTTCCTACACTTCAATTTAGGTAACTCAAATGTCTTCTTATTTTTAGTTCTTACATACTCTTGTAATGTTTGGAAACATGTCATCCATTGAAACTAATGCCCTTCCCTAATTTTAAAAATCCCAAAACTTATGGCAAGGTCTAATAATGAATATCATGCCAAATGTAAACCATGTCTAAATTACTTTCCAACTTTTTAACTTTTCACAAGTTCAAGTCCTTGCAAATGAATTTCATTATCCCCCTACCCAACATAAAATCAAAGAGGAAATTCTTCTTTCCAATGAATTTTAAGGTTTATTCAACCCAAAGGTTCCAAACAAAAATAAAGGATCGAGGTAAAAATATTTATAAATTATTCAAATACCATCAAAACATCCCAACATAGATGTTTATGGTCATGTAACCTTAGTAACATCCTTTTACATTTTGTGCAAACATGTCATGTTATTTTCATGGATTGCACTACTAATTATCATGAGGCTACTCACTAGATAAGAGACATAAATGGTGAAAAAGTGCCATCATATCCTAAGGGTGATATTAAACTATTTGGTGCCCCAAATTGGAATATCAATGTCATAGAGAACTACTAGTTTTAAAATAGTTAGTAGGAGGTGCCCCAATTACCTATAATGGTCAGGAATTTCAATAATAACTCACATGAGATCATAAATATGACACCCTACATATATGGAAATGATAAAAACAAGAGGGTTGATTCTCACTAGATTATGTTATAGTATGTCTTAAGGTGCATCAATGACTCAAACCTTACATTTACTTAATTTTATAGTGTCATTGCAAAGAATATGAATGCATAACTACATAGATTACCTATAAACAAAAAATTGGGTTTTCTACCCACTTGGACCTTTTAATTTGTATCAAAATATTTACTCATTCAAACATTTGGGTTTTAAAATCATAAACAGTAATGAAAATATTTGTGTCACTTTTAGAATTGACTCCCATCTCAGAGCAGAGCTCATCTTATAACTTTTGTTTGAATATTTCATGATGCATTTTATTATGTAGATCCATATAGAAGGAATCATTTTGTGTTAACTCAACATGTCACTTCATCCATATTTTTCTCTAGAATTACTATGATAATTAGATAAATGTATCACATATGTGGTGTAAGAAACAAGAAGAAGGAGCTATATCACATCACATTCAATTTACATTTAGACTCCCTACATAACAGAAATATCATTAAATTAACCCCATGGGTTAGACCGATTAGGTGGGTTAGATGGTTTCCATCAACCACACCATGGTTGGAATCTCAAATGAGTAAATTGGTAGTTCTAAGGCTCAGGGGTAGGAATAGTCCTCAAGGATTAGCCTATTAGACTCTCCATAAAGATGAATGCCTAAGTGTGTTGCCAAGTCATTGGGTCCACATTAGTATTAATGTTGACCAGATTTAGTGAGATAACTCGGATATCGAGAGAGAGAGAGAGAGAGAGAGAGAGAGAGAGAGAGGAGAGAGAGAGAGAGAGAGAGAGAGAGAGAGAGAGAGAGAGAGAGAGAGAGAGAGAGAGAGAGAGAGAGAGAGAGAGACCATTAAATACTTAGAAAATTAATTAAATAAGATCAAGTTAAATTAAAAAATAATAAATGGCCTTATGACCATATGGGTATTTGCCTATCAAAACTAGAGTTTTGTAACAAATACTAAAATAGAAATTAGGAGAGGCTTGATGTTGAATAACATAATAACCTTGAGGAAGGATAAATTCAAATTGAGGCACAATAAGAATTGGCCAAGGTATTTTAATATGAATATGAAAAATACCTTTTTGGGAGGAATTCCAACATAACAAAAAGAAATTTCAATATGACCCATACAAAAAGGACCACAAAATAAGAAGTGAAAGAAAGAAAAAATTAGAGAAGATCGATTACAAAAAATATGAAAGTAGTTACTTGGTGAAAGATCAGGAATGATAAAATAAATAGAATGGATAAATATGATGATAACACATGTGGTGATAAGTGGGATACAATTTTGGGTGTCATCTAGGATGATTATAATGAGAGTTTTCAAGAGGAAAGATCTTTCAAATATGAAGTATTCAAGCCACTAAATTCCTATGTATCCCTCATGTAAGGTTATTTATATTAGCTAGCTATAAAAAATGTGTAAAATGGGTTGTCATGTTAAAATTAGGTTTCCAAGGAGGAGGATAAGGACCACATAGAGAAGGGATAAAAGTCATAATTTATTTCACTCCTCCCTTCTATCTAAAAGTAAAATTAGGGTTGGAAACTAATGAGAATAATCTACTCTATTTAACTCAAAATTAAATTTATAACTTCAAAATAATCATAATGGTGACTTTATAGCCAAGGTATGACCAAATAAATCCTCATAATACCCAAAGTGCACAATCATCAAGTATAATCAATTAAGATGTCTTCGATGCATTTTTAAAATAATTCAAAAAGTAGACCCTCAATATGATACAAATAAATTAAAGAATACCTCAAAGGGTCAAGATATTAAGAGTAAAAGTGGGAACCCAAACCCACAAAAATATAAATAATTATAATGAGTTTCACATACCTGAACAACATGAGGAGGGTCTATTACCACATGTGCAATGAGGAGATGATGATGATGATGGCGATCATGGAAAAAAATAATCCTGGAGGTCTATGGGATTATTATTCCAAGGGACCGAATAAGGTAAATTAGAATGATGAAAATTATTATAAAGGAGGAAATAAATACCTCAAGGAGGATTAGAACCTAATTTCAAAATTTACAATCCTTCTCGATCTTATATAAGTCAATTGATTCCTCTTATACATTTTCTTCCTCTTATTCCTTAGTAACTATATTTTCGATGACAATTTTTGTCATGTGAACTATTCCCATTACTTATTCATCTCATGTAACCCTATATAGAATTTACCTCTCTAATATTTATTGATCTATAATTTCCCCAGTGTATTCTTCCATTGTATAAGATTTTATATATTCAATCACTTTGGTTACATTTGTATATTCTCAAATCATTATGCATCCAAATACAGATCCCAAAATTCATCCTACATACACATTTCATCACATAAATACCATAACTTATAGGATGAGTATATACTTCCATTATTTATTTTATAAAGGACCTTATCCTTAAATAATCATCCCTTTAAGGGGAACTCATCATCCTCCACACCATATAACTCATCTCTAAAAAATTACCTCTCCTTAAATCTCATCTTATAATAGTACAGTATAAATTATTTCATTTCTCCATTCAACCCTCCAGATTAACCCCACCCATTGTTAGAATAGTATGTATAATCAAATATATAAGCCAACATATGCATCTAATGACAAATTTACCTAATATCCAATGGAATGCCCATTGTATTAGACCAAAATGACCAATATAAGTGTATCATCTAGATTATTGAGCAAATACGATCCAATCAAATATATGATTCAATTTATAAAGATGGTCCCATTAGTTATAAACATAAAGATTAAATGGCATTATTTTGACTATCAAATATGGCATTTTCCTACTATCAACATGCACTTCATCCATAAATTCTAAAGATCCCAACCCATATAATGAATACAACTTGTTGATTAGACTTAGAGTTCAATAAAATTTGATTATATAAGTTTGGAAAAGGAATAAAGAAATAAATATGAAAATATAGTGGACTTGGAGAAAGATCTAAAGAAAGAGCAAACATAGTCCAAAATCTTGGACTTTCAAATATCCAACCTTGTTGAAACATTATGTAGTGAAATATCAAGAACCCTATATAATGCTCAAAGAGACAAAATGCCCCTAAATAAAAATCTTAAAAATCTTAAATTTATAATTATATAGATAGAAGCTAATAATGCCCCTCTAGGTAAATACCCCAAATAATCTAATGTTAACATTAAGGATCCCTAAACTTCATAAAATAGGTGTGCAAGTCCTATTGGGACATGATTAACTACGTTGTATCTCGATCATTTAGTGACATTCAAATGTTGGTGTAGATAATTAGTTTCACTTGAATTCACTTTAATTAGGGTTATGCATTTAGCCTAAGATAGTTATCTCTTATTTTCTAGGTTTTATAACGAAGAGAAAGCGATTTCCTTTAGATCAACCCCTAGGATTTCACCATTATCTCATCCAATTAAGTTTGCATATTAATTATTCAATAAAAAAGGGGATGGATACAGTAGTTTTATGGTAATATATCCTTCTCCTCACCTATACACATTTTTTTCATGAGATAAGAATATGAAAGTTGTGTTCTCCATTCATAGAGAGGATGAGAGTCTTTAATTTAAGTATTATATCTTCCAATGATTTATAGTCTCACTTAGAGGAACTTGTAGTGTTTTTTCATTATCATAATATAGAGTTTTGTTTTTATTTATTCATTTCCATATATGTTATATATTTTTTATTTTATGCAAAGGTGATCTAATTATTTTTTGTGGTTATTAGAACCTTCCAAAATGGTATCAAAGTCCTGCTTCTTACATTATTAACATGTTTAAGGAATAATTTTTTATATATTTTTTCAAATCCTACTCATAAATACTTTTATTATATAAAATATGTTTTTAAGTAAAAAAATATCATATGATAGGTCTCTTTGACTTTGGGGGTTTATATGTTTAGGGGCAATGCTTATTTTAAATTTTTGTTTGAAAAATAATTGTGGGTCCTAGAAAACATTTATGGGTTTTTATATGTGATTTGTGGCCCATTTTAGGGTGTTTTTAAAAATATTTTTGGGGTTGGAAAAGAGAAAATAATGTTACATTGAAATTTGTAATTTTGCATAATTAAAAAAAAAATCAATTTATTAGTGTTTTTTAACAAATCTTGGAATTTGGATATTTCACAAGGGTTTGAGAAGTCCTACATGGGGTTCAAAAGGGTTATATCAAAATTTTAGCCATTTTAGTTTTTAAAATAAGTTTTATATATATTTTAAAAACATTATATGGTCTATTCTATTAGAAATATTTATTCAAAAAATACAAATGGAATAGGTACGACCTTGTAGACCATGCCTTACATAATGAGATACTCACCTTCATCATCCTTTCCCTATATTTGGGGCATATTTCATAACCACCACTCTATTATTCCATGTCCCCTCCCCTATAATATCCCATGTTCCTACTCTAACCCTCCTTGTCTATATGTGGATCATGCTTCCCTAGACACCTATCATTCCCCACTCAACTCATATATAACCCCTACTCCCACCCAACCACCATCCCCTTAGTCCTCCAGATGTACTAAGTTATTCTAAAAACTTATCCTCCTTGCCTAACTTTCCCAAACCCAACCCTTATTTTTATCCCCAATCCTCTCTATGGGCTCTACCTAGGAAATGGTTTTTGTTGAGGTTGTACCTTGGGGCCATAAAGTTTATGTTGAGGAATATTCTAGATGATTTTGAATATTAAAGTGTGGGTTAATTTTGATAGGTGATCAAAATCCCCATAAAGACACACTTCTATTGACATTCTTAGGTTCCCTCCTATATATTATTCTAACTTTGACAACTTATATCTCATGATTTTTGGGTTGGATATAGGTGCAATTTTTAGAATTTTTTTTTTCAAATTATCAATATTTGATATCATATTTGCATCAAAATATATGTTATCCTTTTTTTTGAGAATAATCTCAATAAATGTTTTCAAAAAACTTGAAACTACCATATATATAAAATCATGCATTAAATTCACACACATTATTTTAAATTTCGATCACTCTCCAAATATCTACCCATAATTTATTCAAATTATATGGAATCAAGAAAACTTTGTTTCCCATTTTTAAGTGTATTATATAATCTAGACATTATAAACATATTGAATTTTTATACATCATTTCTAGGGAAAACTATTATAATAGCACAATGTTATAAAGTGATGGGAGCATACTTCATTTTGGCACATTGATTTTTGTATCATAATTTTTTAATCCATATTTTACACATAAAACATTTGTTCATGCTTGGTGGATCATTATTGGGACATATTTTGTTTCACCTAGAATATTTTTTGGGACTCACATTTGACACTCTTGAGGTGTGTATAATGCTAACCTTTTAGCACCTTAGTAAGTCCTCGTCGTATCAATTTTCTAATGTGTGCACTAAGACACACTGTGGTATCTTGATCTCTTTTTATAATTTTCACCTTGTTTGTGAACATGTGAACAACCTGTTTAAATTTTTTAGATATACTTTCATATACCATAATCATGGAATAATCCATTTCAGTAGTGATTTTTGAGTGGATTAACTATACACCTAATGAATTTATATGGGAAAAATTTTCATTGCATAAGGCCTTCATACTTTTCTGTATGAAGATATTTATGCTCCTTCACACCATGATCAATAAAATTAATTTATCAACTCTCTGGATATTATAGTTGTTAATTTGATGTTGTCTATTTCCATTCACCTCCACCATCATCTAGTTAACACATACAATCCCTTTAATTTTTGGACCAATTAAATCCATATCCCATATAAATAGAGGGGAGAGTAGGTTGGTCAAGCCAAGACCATACATAGTATGAGTCCCTCACTACCCTTCCCCTAAAAATATCATGAAAAAATACATAATATACAAATATATTTATATATAGTGGGAATTGACCATAGATATATAAATTCATGGCCAAAGAAATAGGGGCACTCTAATTACCACTCTAATTGTTACCCTTCAATCATCACTAATCTAATAGGGGTGAGACACTCTAATATTTACTTTACAATAATATAAGATTTAATCCACTTGATATTAAAGATATATATTTAATAATTAATATTTTGATAAATTTAAATTAAATTAATAAAAAAAAATTATTCTTTTATGAATGTCAGGGTAACACTACTATCACCTTCTTTGGCTAGATCTTCCAATATTTTCATATAGTCTAAAGCCAATATACTAATGAAATTTCCTTGAGGCATATTCTATTGGATAGATATACATATTAATATATTTATAATCATAAGATAGAGATAGAAATAAATTTTACTCTAGGCATAACCTATCATCCAAGACTGATGAGTATATAAGAAACCCATAATCTATTTCATCTATCTTTAGGTACTCTCCTAATGACCTACTCTATATAGATAGGGGATAATACCATTAACTATATATTTATAAAATATATTATGGGGTTAATTTCCATATCCTTTCATCATTTGAGTGAGCCAAAAAAAAAATATAATGCAATTAATCCTATTTGTCAATCAGGCACATGAATGGACTAAATTGGACCCACAAATATTTATGAATGAATTCAACTTATGCCAATGAAATAATACATGATGTATGTATATATATATATATATATATATATATATGGTTATATTTACAATATAAATCAAATATTTTTTAAGTTTTTCACGGTGAAAATTTGAAGAATTTACATAATTATAGTGGTGCAAATGTGGCACAAAAGTGAAGTAGCACCAACTTTAGTTACATTAAACTTACATGACATTAGCACCAACTTTGGGCCACCCATGATGTGGTATAAATATGACACAATTATAATTTGAAATAATTAAAAAAATAAATATGATATAATTATTCGTAATTACAAATAATTTTATATAATTAGAAATAATTATATTATATACATAATTTTAATTTTTTGTAAATATATTAATGTGTTTTTTATAAATCTTTTATATATAATAATATATATTATATTATTATATATTGTTTTTTATTATATTATTTTTATATATTTAATATTTTAAGTTTAAAATACATACAAAATTATGATATTGATACAAAATGAAATATTTAAAATATTAAATTGTTTTAATTGAATAATCAAACAAGGTAGGACTTAAATTTGATTTTTTTTTATATAATTTTTTTTGAGGGAGTAATTAAAGGTACCTTAAAATTTTTAAAACCAATAAAAAATATCTATATCCTAAATGTCCTTAGCCATTTTTCTCGTCTTTATCATCCTCCTCGTCCTCCTCTTGTTCAGCCTCATCATACCAGGAGTAATCCTCCTTCTTGATGGTAGATTGTCTTTGGACGTGCAAATGAAAAATGATAAAATTATATAGTGTTTTAATTTATAATTTAAATAATTCACATATAATTAAAAACCCCATGTCATATTGACACAAAGTCATTATCATGATCTAAGTTATTGAAGCTAGGTGTGTCCCATCCCATGATTTGTAATGTCACATGTGCTTTGTTTCTTGTAGGTTTGTCATAACACACTTCCTATAAAAATGGTTATATGATAAAATTATATATACTAATAACTTAAATTATATATATATATATATATATATATATATATATCTTAAAAATTTACTAGTAATTTTATCTATGTTTTGTCACCCCATACAATGAGTCAATAACTTCCTTTTTTACATTCTTGCATCGTAACCTTTTAGTTGGTTAATTTCATTGCTAAGTTAATTTAATATTAATAAAAATATTAATTAAAAAAACAAAATTATACATATCTTTAGTTTGGTTTACTAACCTACAACCCTATCTATGTCATCTTTTAGCCTTTTTTCTCACAAACCATTCCATGTGTTTCTATCTGTTTCAAGAGGTCAAAGTTTTCTCCTTTATTCATTAGTTTTTCCTTGGTATTGAACCTAAAAATTATTGATATGAAAAATTATAACATTTAAAAAATATATTTGCACAACATAATTAGCCTCAGATGCCTCTTTATTCTCCTAAATCATTATGAGGCATATTTTTTAAATAAATTATTCTTGTATCGATCACTCATGAAGTCTAATTCAATCACAACAACTGGTTTGGTGCATTTCTCAACTAGTATTCTATATCACTCTAGATGGAAAAATGAATAATTTTTTTTTTGAGCTTGATCAACTATTTTTTTCTTTTCTTGTAATACCTAAAACCAAAAAAAATGAATGTTAAATATAAATCATTATAAATTAAAAAATAAATATATTAAAAATAACATAAACCAATAAAATGAGAGAATGAAATACAATTATTAAAATAATCAAATAAAACATATTAAAATACTTACTTTACCCAAACATCCATTAATATCTTCATATTATCATTTACATAGAGGTCCATTTTGAGATCACCTCTCACTTGGTGTATATATTACTCACAAGTAAGAAAAGAGAATCTATCATATTTTGACCCTGATGTGGGTGGCCATACATCATCATTTTAATCCCCTCTAATTGCAGTAGGGAGTATCTCATTGATGCTAGTTGGGAAAACTCTTGCCATTAGTTTTTGTAATTTATTTCTTTTTAGAGTAAGAGAGTGTCCTGCACCTGACGAGGATCTACAATAAAAATTTAATATGTTATAACTGAGCTAATTAAAATGAACTTAAATAAAAAAAAGAATTACACCTCTATGTAATCAAGTCCCTTATAAAAAACAAAGGATGTCTACTTGTTCCAATACCCTTGTCCTCATGTTAGTCCATATAAAAAGTAGACTTGTCATAATCAAGTTGTATTAGAATTTTAAAATTAAAAAATAAAATTTAAATTTATACCTCTGTGTAATGATAATAAATATTTTATAATTAAAAAATAAAATTTAAATTTATACCTCTATGCTAGAGAATCCTTAGTAGTATATGAAGGACTTGTTCTCCACCTAACTCCCATATCCACCCGCATGTTTATGTGGAAAAAAAACCTATCATGCACAAGTTGTATTAGAATTATTCAATAAAGATAAATATTTAAACTAAAAATTTATAGCTCCATGCTAGGTCCTATAGTTCAAGGGGTGTCTACTCATACAAACCCTGATGTCTTTGTCATTTGGCTCCTGAAACTAGCTATAAGTAATAAACTTATCATTATCATATTGAATAATTAGAATTTTTCAATGAGAATAAATATTTTCAAATTAAAAAACAAACTATAACCTGATACCTCTATAGTGGATGCATAGAGGTTGATAAACATGTCACATCACCAAAATTTCAAACTTCAAAATTTGGTTTAATTGAATACATGAATAAAAAATCCAACATGAGATAGCTTAAATATCTTAAACATTCCCCCAAAATTAGAAAATATACTTCATTCTTGAATTACATATGTTAATCCATACTTAAGTCTAGTTTGGCTACAACCATTTTTGAATTCACGGTTAAGTGAGAAAATTTCACATATCTCATAGGAAGACATGATGAGTAAAGTAAGCACAACTTCAAAAATATTCTCAAAGGTATAGATACCATGATAAAAAAATGTTAAAGGTAAATCTTTATCAAACAAAATAAAGAATTGGACATTAAATCTTGTAACTAAGGTTCAACCCTTATAAGCTACAAGAACTTGCTTACTTCTAACAATGGTAATAAATCTAATGACAACAAGATTATAAGCCAAAGATTTTAGACTTAGCATTATAAAAAAACATTTACACAATTATATCCAGAAGTACTCATTGCACTCTCAAAATTAGTTTTGGATTTACTAGAATTGCCTCTCTTTTGTCTACACCATAATTAATGTAAAAATTGGAAGTAATATAATTTCCAAAATAATTTTAGGGTTTTTTTTTGCTAGTTGAGGTGGTAAAAAACTTCTCAATGTAACAAAACTATCAAATGATCTCCTAGAATAACCATTGTTTATCTTCATAGTGTTATTTCCTCTTGTAATTATGTGAGTACCTTCTCCTATGTGTTCTCATAAAAAAACCTCTGTTAGATTCTCTCTTTTATGTAAAAATACCTCTATAATTTATTGTCCTTTATATAAGCCTTAATCAACTCCAAGAGATGTTGAAACATAATAATAAATGGATGTAGTGGTGATGGGTCTAACTCAGTCAAACTTATATTTTATGAAAATTTATAATTAAACACCCATGGAAGTCTATAATCAATCCAATGTGTATGAATATTCTAGTTCTTATCCCTATGTATAAGATAGAAGAAAGTAGTAGATTCTATGTGTTATTTCACTATTTCTCTTGTGTGTCTCTCAAGTAAAAACTAATTCTTTTGAATCTTCATCTATAGGAAATATTTTAAATAAAATTAAGCACTATACACATATAATTTGACTCCATTAAGTAAGAACTAACCCAACTTCCATCTCTAAGAAAAATAAGTTGTTATGGGTCTGAATGACCCTATTATGGGTCAAAACATATGAAACATGGAGAAAAGCATGTGAAACATGGTTCCTACCAATAAAGTCTCTTAAATTCACCTTTAAGTCACGTTAAAGTTTCTTAGGTTTTTATTTTTGAATTTATAACCCTTAAGTATTATTTAAAGTGATATTTTTGAAGCACTTCTAGAGGGTGATAATAGGGTGTATTTATAATAATTTACTTTAGTAGGTGACATTAGGGTGTATTTAGATGTGATGTTAGGCTATGCTTAGAAGTTATGTTAGTGTTGTCTACACTACTTGGAATGGTAGTTTTGACCTACCTTCATACTACATGAATTGTGTGTACACATATGGCTCTCATTCTCCATTATTTCACACTTACATGCGTTCTATGGTTTCTACCTTCTCATTTTTCTACTAGTCACCTATAAGAGTTTTATAATTTGTTCCAAACTAGTCAATTATCATACTTAGGCATATCCAAGTCATTAAATAAGTCATCCCACCTTCTAAACAAAAATTTAAGACTTACATAATTCCAGAATTCTAGTTCTATCCAATTTTGACAGTCTTTCCCCACTCTAAACAATGGTTACTTTTGAAATTCAAATTCTTGTTATGTGTCAGTCCATATTTTTCACATGTTGGTGGAGTGATAAAGCTCCCAAAGATTCCCATATAAATACACATTAGGTCTAAGACTATTACCTATCTAGGAAAATATATCAATTACACTCAAACACATACACATTAAAATGCACTTCCCTATTCTTCCCAATTTAGTCATCAATCACAAGGAATAGGTTGGATGCATTCAATGAGCATTATTTCACACATATACCTAATGAGGATTACTAGATACAATTTGACTTCCCTCTTTAGAGTATTGCATAAGTAGGTAGAATTCAAACATTCATAGGGGAGTGGTTGATGTTAGCTCAACCCACCTCATTTCCCTTGTTACAAAAAAAAACCTTATATTAAAAGTAAACTTAGGGTTTTAAGAGAAGGAGACAAGTTTATGGGCATTGTAAGCATATTCAACCATCAGGATCACACACAAAGATGGAAAATAAGTAGGTGAAAAGGCATGTGCTAAAATAAATAATAAAATTATATACATATGAAAGCATTAAATTCAATCATTAGTGTTAATTGGTTCAAATCCCAAATTCATAGTTCTTTCCAAACATTCACAGATATCAATTTATTGATCTGAATGACTCAAAATTTAGTTTATTATCTTTCTTATCACCAAAATTTAGTCTTAGACCTACACAATATATTATAATGCTAAGTGTATTAACCCTATTATTAATTTTCATAATTAGTAAGTGTAAGTGTCAAATCAACATCTATCTTGTTACATTCAGTTAATGCTTAATTTTAACGTTTCATACAATCTGAATTAGCTAAAATTTTTATGCCTATTAGGTTTAATTAATCCAAAAGAATGTAAAACATATTGGAGAACCCTTTTATTTGTTTAATATAACCAAATATTATTTTACCTTAGGTTTTATTCCTTCATTCTAGGGTTTCAATATTTTGTCTTAGGGTTTTTATTCTAATTTTTTTTATTTTCCCTCATTCACAAATTACATGTGGCTATAATAGATGTACATAGTTTATATATTATAATTCATGCTATGAGTGTAATCATTACATATTGTTTACATGTAATATACAAAATATATAATGAATATATAATGCTATGGATAGAATTTTTATGCATTAATATGGATGAAATAAATAATAAATAATCTCAAGCTTACCATAATTCATGTTATTTTAATAATCAATTACATATGCTTCCTATAACCACTCGATGCCAAAGGGTCTTCATAACTCCCTTTATTCTTATTTATATTCACCCTCTTCATGGAACTTATATGATTAATTAGTATAACATTGTTCATGAAACACATATTATGGAAGCTATTAAAGGACATGAATATGTAGACTTTATAGATAGATTTCATGGAATTAATGAAAGTGAATTAACTAAATTTATTGGCATGAATCCATAAATGCATGATGCACTATTGTATGTAAAAAGATATGAACAAGAAAATTTAGATAGGGATAACATATCTGAGGGACAACATGATCCCTTCATAGATATTAATCAAACTTTTGGAGGTATCAATTCCACCATTTGTGTTTATACTATTACTCTTTCTACTATGCCTACATATACACATTTGGCTACACATGTGATGCTCACCCAATGCATGGGGGAAACACAAGGTTTATCTTTGATTAAAATGTACATGCCTACATAATTAATCTATGAAAATCCTATAATGAATACACATACTACATCATCAATATTGCCTATTGCGTGATCCCTTGAGTATATTGTTTTAGCTCTACATGTTAATATGTTGTAGTCAGAGAAAGGTGCTTCTAAAACTAGTCATTCAACATATTCATGATTTATTTCATAATTTATTAAACCCATATTTTTCATCTTATCCTTTACTTATTAATTTTTATCTCCTATTTTTCCATTATATGATAGTAAATGTGATCTAGAGCAACACATCCAATCCTTTCATGCAACATGTTTGGAATATGCATCCAATGACATATTGCTGACCATGTTATTTCCATGTAATATTAAGGAATATGATTTGAAATTGTTTTATTAGCTCTCATTATAATTATTTAATAAATTTAATCCTTTTTTAGATTAATTTTTATCACACTTTTTGATTGACATCAGTGAGAAACTATCTTATGATCAAATTTCCAAACTCGGGTAAGGATCCAATGAACCAATCAATGATTATATGCTTCAATATAAGACCATTTTTTCTAAGATTAATAATATGGACTAAAATGAGTTAAAATACATCTTGAATAAAATTTTATTTTTCCTCTCCATGAATCCATTGCTTTCAATTAATTCAAATCATTTGAATAATTATGCCATATAGTTAGAGGTTGAGAAGTTAAGCTCATGTCTTTAAACAAAATTAAGTATGCATATAAATAAACTAATAAGTTTATTTATATAAATAAACTAATAAGTTTCAAAATAAACTAATTTAAAAATTTAAATAAAATGATGCTAATAATGAGGCAAAGATAAAAGTTAATGTAGTATCATAGCCTACTAATTGGATTGACCTATCTACTACATAATGGAGGTAGTTTTTAAATTTACCACAACTTCCTCATATACTACTACCAAAGTTACTAAAAAAAAACATTATATCTCTCCTTCTACCACAATAGGTTGATATGAGTAATCCTATAGCTAGATGATATGATAAAAATGCATATTGTGAATATCATCAATGTGTTGGACATTATACAAATAGATGTTACAAGTTAAGGCATAACATAACAGATCTCATTAATAAAAATATTATTGATATTTTCACACTTATAAAGGCTTCAAGACCAAAACCATATACAAATACAAAAAAATCAAATATTTTATAATGCCCTTACAAAACATGTGGCAACACAAACTAAGGATACTACCAAGGTGCATATTGAATATAATGTACATCCTCTTTCCACACATAATCACCCATTGGACAGTCTTATTGGTATAGTTAAAATTATATCACTTAAACAACCTACTACAATTAAATTTTATGATGGTGAAATTTTAGAAGATGATTATTATTTAAAATCATTATTTGTACGAGTTTAAATGAATTTGTATATTATTCATATGTCATGGTAGATAATGGTTCAAGTGAAAATATTTACACAATGAAACTTATACATATTCTTGGATACACACATGAGGATTTGAAAAAAAAAACAAAGATAGTAAAATAATATGATGGAAAGAGATGAAACCACTTGGGATACATTGTGATACTTATTAAGGTAGGTACTAAACTATTTGCTACTCTAATCCTAGTGTTACTAAGCACAAGAATATTTAAAATTTTGTTAGGATGCCCTTAGATACACAAGCTCAACATTGTACCATATTCAATGCATAAATGTGTCAAGAATACACATTATGATAGAGTGGTCATAGTTTCATGTATTCCATATGAGTATCCTATTAAACCAAAGACATTTATTCATCCACCCATACCGACACTATATTTAGTTATTACACCAATTCAATATTATGTTATATAGGCAACTAATCGACATATTCAAATTCATGTTACATATTCAATTATATAACCTACTCAGGTTTATTCTACACATATAGTTCAAAGGAGAGTCATTTAATTTTATAAACAACCAATACTTATTTATCCACTAAATCATAGAGTCATTCCTAACTCATGATATCTAATACTTACTCCACATCCTAGATTACATTTATTTATAGTTCAATGTGTTCTAAATTGATCATAGGTAAATGTTTTTCCTACCATACAAAATATTTCACTAGATACATTTGAACCTCAAGATAATCATCATGCATAGTATACTATGAGTGATGATGATGTAGGTTATATTATATCATTGTATCCTTATTAAAATTTAGATTGTTTAACTAGTTAGCATCTCATTTAAGCAAATATTTAAAAAAAAGAAGAAGAGAACATTCAAAAATTTAAAAATTGGGACCAAAGCAGGACATGTTTGCTAGTTTACATTACTCACATATGTTTTTTTTATCATATATTTGTTAAATTACATATCCTCTTTCATATGTACATACATTTCATTATATACATGAGTGACATGTAAGGCATATGGATACACATGACACATGGACACATATATGCTAGACATTCATATACATATGATCCATGCCCTTCTAGGGTGTATCATCTTCCATAGGTCACATTCATATAGGTTACATATTTATATCAGATTTGCATTTATCATTTTGAGCTCCATTTATTACTTACACATGTATTATTATTTATCATATGTTCTATAGTGTTAGATTTCATGGATATGTTACTTTAATATGCTATGCCATTGGCATACTTGGCCAATATAGACTAGATTACTTATTCTATGCTTCATGAATGTTATTTCATTTTTGTATTAGGTTAGTATTTACTTGTCTAATGTTTACAAATCTTGTCCTTGTGTGTGTGACATTTACTGCTTATTATTTTTTACCATTGGCCTTGTGTGTGCATCATTTATCATCTCTTGCATGTGTCCCTTGGCCTTATGTGTGAAATTAAGTGTTTTTTTTGTGATTCTATTGTTTTCACCAAGGCAATGACATTTTATGCTTATGATTGGATTAATGTATGATTTTTATTGAGATTCATATGTTTTCTAAGTTTTTAAGTGTTGTGATCCATATCATGCACCTCCCCATTTATGCGAGATGTATGATTCATATCAATCTTTTAGTGTGTACTCTTATTAAATGATTATATTAGTGATGGTTAATACTATATGCATAATTTATATATCTATTTTGACATGAAACTTATATTCCTTACAATTTATGTTCATACATGTTTTGATGACATATCCATTGCTATGGTGACATATTATCCACATGTTGACATGATTATACATGATTAAAACTCTTACATAACATGATATATTTAACTACTTTTTTTTAATGAATGACTCACATGCCACATCCCTCACCTCAAATATAGGACACATTAGTGGGCTTAACTTAGAGACTTAAGCCTCCATGATTTACTCTATTCTCACTTTCAAACCTACAAAATACCACAATAAGGTATGCCTAGAATATTTACACCTTATCCAAGCTTAAATTTTTTTTGGTTAAATTTTGATCACCTTCAAATATTGGACTCTATAAGACACTGTCAACACAGTCTACTTGTATGCAAGCTTATACATGATTTAGTACTTATTCTATGTTATCTAAAAGTTTTGAAATGTTACCATGAGATTATATTCCACCACATTTTCATTCTAATCCATCTTCATGCCACATGAAACTCCATATCATTTTTTATTCAATCATTCAAATGATTTTCTTGACTGTCTTACCTAGATAAAACACTCATAGGTTGTAGTCTTGAACTCCTATTATTATTGGAAACAATAATAATCTCAAATACATGTAAGGCAACTTAATTGATTGGTTTTACCCATAAATATCATATAGACTCACACAATACTTGTTTTAGATGAATTCCTTCTTCATGATCCTCTTTGTTTCAATGAATACACAAAGATTCTTGTCATAATCCTGAAGAACACTAATCCTTGCAACCTTCATTACAAACTAATATTTACAAAAGCTTTAAGGCTATTAACACATCAAAATGCATCTATAAAACAATATCAAAACATAGTTATAGAGAGATCAGTTTAATATTTTCAAATTTTATTGATTCTATGCATATACATTAACAACTCTATCTTATGGATAACATACAGAGTTCTTCAAACCTTCTTCATTCCTCCTACTACTCCATACCTCTACCTCCATAACTTCTAACTGAATCCTTATAAATTATTAATGACCTTTTCTTGAGTCCATCACTTACTCTACTTACCAAAATTGTTGCATACATGGGAAACTACCTTTTTGATTTTAACTCTCATGACAACTACCTAGACATGGTAAATACATTAAAAACTCTTACTCTTTATCATTTTACTCATGTCATGTATGTAAGACACCTTATTGAATCCATCTAGAATCACTTAGATACTCTTACATTTATTTGTTAGTATGACATTCTTGTTAATTTCTCAATAGACTCCTAAACACAATAATATAATTTCAAATATTCAAATTGGAGTTTTGGTGAGAAAATCTCCCATGGCCAAGACATCTAATAATAAGTAACCTAATTAATCTAACACATTCCTAGGGACCCTATATGACTTAGAACAATAGACTAAACCAAAGTGATGATAAAACACACTTGATTACATTGATTTGCTTGATGCTCCTGCATTATACTCCTAGTCATGAAAGAACTTGAGGTCTAACGGACTGCTATACTTTTCTTCCTATTCTTCCAGTTCATGTTCCTTATATCTTCCTCCTCTATTTCAATTCCTCCATCATGCCTAAACTAATCATATTTTATCTCATGCTTGCCTCTATCAAAGACTATTCTACCTTCTTGCTTACACCTTCTAGAATTTGATATCTACTCTTACCTTGCTCTTTGCTTATATCATATGGGATACATATGCCCAAAAACACTACTAATACACTTGTAATTTCATATTCTACTGATATGATCTTCATGTTTGTAATAAAAACAATGGAAACTTATTACATACCTACTATCTCACTGAATCTCAAGTTTTCACAAGTCAATCTATTGTAATATTGCCACCAATGTTTCTTCTCCATTCTCTTTATCCTCATTCATGAGGTTCCCAACTGCTACAACTTATACCTTCTCTTCTACTTCTTCATGCTCTAGCTCATGCACTACTGCACTCTTCATCACATCATTATGCAAAGCCTATTCTAGTGCTACTAATTCTATCTATAATTACTCTTGACTTTCATTAATAAACAAATAATCAGATGTCATACCTTCTTTATTGGTTTGTACCTCTTTTTCTAAGCCTTCAATGATTCAACCTGATCTTATATTTTTCCTTCCAATCATCTATCTAGCTAAAACTAATGTCTTTCTTCTTATTCAAGCCTTCCTCATCCTTCTCAAGGTACTATTAATCCACATCTTCTTGTGTACTTTGATGATCTCTCACCTAAAACCTTTGCATCTCTTTCTTGAGTTGATTATAAATCAACCTCTTCTGCTCTCTTTTTTCTCTCTTAGATTTCCTCTTTCTTATCTTCATTTGTAGCCTTATTGGATACTTGATTGTCTTCTTCGTCATGACCCATCCATAGTGTGGGTTCTCAAGTTCCATCATGTGTTCCATTATGATCATAAACTCATCTAATTTTTGGCTTACCTCTGTCATCTCTTTTTATATCTCTTTCCTCTTGGTGGCTTCTTGCACCTTCCTCACTTTGTGGTAGCTCAAATATCTCATGAAAAATTTTCTCTCTTATTTTCCTATCTTTATCTTATCCTTCTCTCAAAATTTTGGTCTCACTTGGACCTATACTCTTTGACAAGCCTTCTCTACTTGCCACTCTTGACCTCTCACTTGGGTTTTTCTCACTCTATGACCTCATTTGGGTCTATCTCCTCTCTTATCCTTTTCCTAGGACTCCTTTCTCTATCTTCAATCTCTCTTTTATCTCACTCTTGATCTTTCCAATATATATATCTCTCTATTAAGCCTCACTAACTTCAGGGCTGCTTACCACACTCAATTTTTAATTCACATCTCAACACTATCTCATGAATAAATCAAAACATAAAATGAAAACTTAATCAAACATGTACCTCATTTTATATATGAATTTATTTCTCATCTTCCCAAATATATTAACACTCTGACACCAAATGATGCATAGACCTCCTCATTCTTTGCTCCTCCTGTTCACCTCTAGTTCTGATACATTCTTCTATCTCTATCTTGTAATCTCTCTCCACTATCTCTTCCACCTTAATTTAATCTCTTTCCTAACATTTGTTTCTAAAAACTTTAAAATACTCTTTGAATACTTATTTTTCACACGTCTACACCTTCCATAGGCTTCTTGGATCATATCTACCTTGTTTCATCTTAATTTAAAACCTCCTTCTTTACTTAGCCTTTCTTATATAATTTGTTCCTCCTTTGACTAAGGCTCATTAGTAAAAATGCCCAAAACTTGATTTAGAGTAATTTGATTCAATGAATATTATTAAAACCATCTCCTTTCTTGTTATATCCCACCCTAAATTTATCATCAACACACATAACCTCCCAAACACAACTCTTGAACTACTACGTACTCCTTGTTCTTGTTCTCATTCCCTAGTAGCATTTTTAAGGCATTTTTCACATGTATAGTCAAGAACTATTGAGAAATGAGAAGATAAGGGAATTTTAGGACACCTTCTATCATCTTATTTATATTAATGAAGTTTCATTGACCAAATCACTTGGATTCACCACTTTTTCAACTATTCTTCTTTCCAATTAGCCCTTTTTAGGCATAGTTACCCTTATTTACTAAATAGTCAACTTTTATCATATGTATGGATACCATACAGGTCTAAAAATTCCATAATAATTTACTCCATGCCAAGACACCTTTAACTACCAAATTTCATCAATTTTCATTGGTTTAAATGTTTTTTATTCCTCTTGTTGGATTTTAACCCTAAACTAGGGTTTCCCAGACTATTACAAGCCTAAGAGGCTTCTAATTTGATTATATGATTCTATTATCAATTTCAAACCTCTAAAATACTATAATAAGGTCTACCTAGCCTATTTATAACTTTTATAATCTTAAATATTTCTTGGTTAACTTTTGATTACCTTAAAATAATGGAATCTACATTTTCTTGTGTCAAAATCCTTGGTTTCAAACTTTCATTTTCTTGAGTCAAAATCCAATTATAAAAATCTAATTTCAAGTTAAAATTCAAGTCTAAAACTAATTGATCATATTTTAGTTTCAATTTCTTAAAAAATCAAGTCAAATAACCAACCAAGGTCCAACCCCCTTGAATTCAAGTACCATTTTAACCATGCCTAGGTACACTCATAATGGGGAATATTACAACCCTAGTTTTGAATAATAAAACTTCTCTAATCCTTCAAGATACCTTAGGAATTAAAAAAATAGTGAGGATGGTGAAGACCACCCAACTGTGTTTGAAGATCTCTCTCCCATTTTAGGATCTAGTCAAGGTCAATTTGAAAATCAAATCATGAAAGATAAATATGAGGCATTCTTAAGACAACTAGAATATGTATCCAATATCCTACCTAAATTCCCCATAGAGAAATTAAATACCATTTTTGGGGTAGAGGAGTCCCCTTAAGTGGTGATTATTGACCAAACTCAATGTATTACCCAAAGTTCAAAACCAATTATAACATTATCTAGTAAAGGGATGTGTCAACTTGTTGACCCATCCTAACATGGTGAGATTATTAATTCTAAAATATAGTAGATTATTCAATGGTAGATGAATAAGATTTTAACTAATTTGAAAACTTTTTTAGATATGACATCATTCAATACTGCCACATTTGTAGACCAAACCTAGTTGATTGAGCAATCCAATAACCCTTGGCCAATTCTGCATCTAATATAGATCCATTGGCACTTTTTGAACATGAAATTCTTATGAATGCTTAAAAAAAAGTTCCACTTGATACATAACATACCTTTTTAATCATCAAGATACCCTTTCTAATATGGAATAAGTACCTAACAATCCAAAATAAAAGTTGTAAGCAATCCACTACCATAATAATTAGTAGATGCCAGACAACATACATTACCTAATTCTTCTAGTTTGAAACAATGGAAGTTTATTGTAAACCAAGAATAGATTCCTTATAATCAATAATAGATCCCCTTCAATTCACAATAATAGATTCCTTAGAATTAGCAACAACTTCCTCTTAATTAACAATTTATTACCTATTCACATTCAAATAAAAACCAATAGTAAGTTCCCTATTACCTAAAAATTTAGGTTATAGGGTACATTTCCATAATATAATCATGAAAAGAGGGTTCATCCCTACTTAAGCCAACTCCAACCAAGCCCATAAATCCATGGGTACCCATAAAAATGGCGTCCTTTCATCCAAAATGTTCTCAATATACAAGAGTGGAATATAATGAAGGAGATTGTTTCATAACTTTAAGCAGGTAACCAAACTAAAAAGTATAAATTTTATGAGATATGCCCCTACCCTTTTGATCTTAGCATTCTCCAAGTGCCTTTCCTACCTCATTTTTAATACTGAATTTTGACAAATATAAAGGGAAAGGTGATGCAAGATAACACTTACATGCATTATTTTTCTCATTCCAAGAAGTATCTTACAACATTATCCATTTGACTCCATTTTTCTATGAACTTTGGGTGGACAAGCCTTAGAGTGGCTCCTCAAACTGCCGAAAGGATCGGTAACCACTTTTAATGACCTATCAGAAAAAAATTTCAATCACTTCTATTATAGCATAGAGCATGAGTTAAATATGGTTAACTTATGTAATGCTAAGAAATACAGTGGACAAATATTATCAACATTTTTACCTAAGTGGAGAGCCCTAGTAAGTCACTGTACACACAATCTACTAGATAAACACTTAGTTGGTATTTTTACATTGAATCTAAATTCTGAAGTTGCATATAATTTGAGACTTTATTGTGCAAACATATTTTAATAAATTTTTGATAAGTGAGTATAGATTAAAAATGTACTTATTGATAAGGGTTTAATAAAGATATACTCTTAAGCCCAATCTCCAGCCTAGACCTAGACAATGATTTAAGAAAGTGTAACTAAAGATCCTATGGTCTTCAACAAAAACAATAACATGGTTGGAAATGGGTTCACAAGAGCATGACACATGAAAATAGTGAAACCATTTCCTTTCTAGAATACCCAACATAATCCACCACTCACCCTACATAGAGCTCCCCTAGTATAGGGACACCTCCAAGATAGAGTTTTTAGTAATCTAGGTGAGCCCATTGAAGCAATGTTTTAAAAATTAGCTATAGATAATATGATTATTTGGCTAGTTCAAAAACCCTTTTCGAAGGGCAAACCCAAGTCAACATGGTATCTAAAGAATTATTTTTATGACTTCCATCATGTTATTGACCACACAATCTATAGGTGTGTGCAACTATGACACATTATCCAAGATTTACTAGAAAATGGAGAAATTGAGTTGGAGAAAAGAGCTCCCAATATTAATCAGGATATGGGAATTTGTAATAATTCCTTCACAAAGAAAAAAATCAACAACAAGGGAACAATAATAATCAAGGCTAGGCTCATAATAAAAATTAAGGTCAGGGTCATCATTATAATTAAGGCCAAAATTAGAACAAAATATATCATAATCAAGATCATGATACCCAAGCCACCCAAATTGGTTATCACAATGTTTTAGGGAATTACAAATAACTCACAACTATTATGGTCATTCCTTGTACACCATCTAACATTAATCCATATATTACCCCTTATATTTTAGGACCTCCACCATTGTCTATAGGTAATTTTACAATAAGTTAGGGTAGCTTAATTTTACCTCAACCTTAATGAATTATTATTATTAAACCTCAACCTATATTTTTAAATTCAAGTAACTCTTTTATAACTCAAAATTGTGAAGTCATAACTAGACATCCAAGATTCACCCTCTAAGTCCATTTTCCTTCTTCTAATACCAATTCCATTTTAGACTCTACACCTCCTCAAACCAAGCCATCTCACCCTGTTATTGAGAAGAAGCATAATACTGGTAAATAATTAAGCAAACCCCCTATGCATATTTATATCATGGATCTCTTACATATATTAAAAATTCACATAACAATATTTAATGAACTTATCTAATAGTCTAAGGTACCTAATGACATTGATCATGCCCAGTTTCAAGCACTTGTGGGTCATTTATCCCTAAGGTAACGAATTGATTTTGATAAATGTGATATGTCATCCCTTGGTCCCCTAAAAAATAATATTATGTATTTCAAAGCCATCATTTCCTATTGTAAAGTGAAGAGGGTTCTCATAAATAATGGTTCAGGGTTGAATATAGCATCATTGAAATTGATCTGCCATTTGGGATATACAATAGTGGATATGCATCCATATTCCATAAAAATAAAAGCCTATGATAATGAAAAAAAAATATTTAGGTACCATTTGTCTACCTATCATTATTGGGATTGTCACCCATGATACTCTTTACCATGTCATTGATATAGAGTTTCCCTACAATCTACTTCTTGGTCTTCCTTGGATCCATAAAGTACAAGTAGTCCATTGTACATTACACCCATGCATTAAATTACCTCATTTTGGGCTAGAGGTCACTATTACTAGTGATCTACAGCCATACTAGTATTATAAGAACCTAAAATCCTAGTATGGGAACTATAATTATTGCCTTAGTACTAGTTTTATAGGAAATAAGTATAAGAAAATACTACCGAAGTCTCCAAAATCTAATTACATTGACTTTAGTGACCTTCCATCCACTTCTTATAATCCACCTCCTATATCAATTTCCTCCCACTTTATCATGGAATAAGTTATCATTGCCACATATTGCATTTATGATGCTCTACACATTGGAAAACTACCTAAGTCCCCTAAATCCTATGGAATACATAAACCCAACATGATACGAAAAAGGTGTTAGAATTAAAAATATAGAGAGGTGGGTGGGGTAGGGGTGAATCAGTTGGATTTAAATAATCCTTCAATTCTACTTATCATTCATAAATCATTTATTCACTTACACACATTAACCAATACATAAACAAGCATTTATAAAAATAAACACCAAAAGAACACAAGAGATATGTGTGAAATCCTCATGGGGGATAAAACCCAATGAAATAGAACTTGGAATATAGTCCTATAATCAATGGATCAAAATTTTAGTGAGTCACCAACCCCACAAGGAGCACCAACCCCTCACTAGTTAAGCACCAACTCAACTAGTCCTTTAACAAGTTCCAACTTGAAAGGAGGATCCAACCCCCTAGGTAACTCGGCACCAACTCAGCTATATTGAACCTATGATCACATTTGGACACCTTTTTATCACTCAACTAAATTTTACCATCTTATTTTTCTCTTCTTATTCTTCTATCTCTCTCAAACAACCTATTAGGCCTTCTCTCTCAACTAGCCCTTTCTTTCAAAGAATTAGGTCATATGACCTTGATTATCACCTATAGGAACATATTTAGACATTTATGACATAATAAAAACAAATATATAATTTTATTTAATACCTATAAATGGTTTCTAAAAATTTATATAATTCTCTTATTTCCTAAATTTTCTAAGTAGTCAAATTAGGCCTATTGGACCTTCTCTTTATACTTGACTCCTGATCTCACCCATATAGGTCAGCCATAAACCTATACATAATTGTATAAAAATTATAATATATAAAAAAACACATTTAATGAGTTAAATAACCATTACATAGGTTTTTCATTACCCTTAAGTTACAAAGCCACCATTAGGCCTAATAGAGACCTAATGCAATTAGGCCTTCTCAAAGCACATGTTTTAACATGACCACCTTGGAACACTATGAGAATAAAAAATGGATTAAAAACTTCAAAAATTATTAAATTATACCAATTATAATATAACATTAGGTATGAAACACCATTTATCTCATTTCACTCCTTGAACCACACAATTAGGTCTACTCGCAATTGGGCCTTCTCACTACCATAAAGTCTATCTTGAATAACTGATGCATACACTCAAATTTTCCACATAAAACCAAAAAAAATAACATGGATATGATATAAATGACATAATTTTCAACATAATTTTCATTATAACTCACTAAATAGGTAAAAATACCTCAAAATGATCAACTTCTTGTGCTCACTCAGAACTGCATAAGGCCTTAAGAACCCAATCAATAGCCTTTAACTTTTGACACATTCATATGATTTTATAATGTATAAAAATGTGTTAAAATTAACCTATGGTACCTATATAACAAATTAATGTGAATTTTATTCTTCAACTCTATGCAAAATATTCAGGAACACCACTCTCACTTACACACAGAAAACTACGTGTAGCTCTAAAAATAGAGTTATGAAGATAAAGGTTTAAAACACATGTGTGAACACTTTTATGAGATTTAATTATACTTGAAAATTATTATAACATATTTTAATAGATATATTACAAATTTAAATATCAATATTGGTCTTACAGACCAATCTCATGTCTTCACCCTACATAGACTTCACTGTGTTAGATAGGTTACTTTGAGAACAAATTTTTTATTGTATATGAGCATCATAAAAAATTGTAATCAAAGGTAATATTAGTTATAGGTATTAAAAAATGACCCCATGTATTTGGATCCATCCATAATCCTTTGCAACTAATCCCTAATCTCATTCTCAATTTTACCTAGTTTTCTCATTATCTTGCTCATTATACCCTTTTAGTGATAGGAAAAATTCCATGATTGTTTTAGACTATTTAAGGTCTTAAAAATAATCATAAAACTACATGGAATAAAATAAAATTATCACACATCATACTCTAACCATTTTCATGCTTTGACCTGGTTAACCTTGCCTATAACATCAAAAATCTAAGAAAAAAGGGGTTTATTGTAGCTTCCACTCACTCTTATGATAGAAAAAAAACACCTAGAGAAACTTGGAAGATTACTTCACATGTTAAAAACATAAAAATAGATAAACCAAACCATTATGATACATAAACTATAAGATCTTTCCTATCAGGTCATTATGAGGGGTTTAGGAGGGTTTTGACTGGTTTCCCTTCTTAGCAATCATTCATAAATAATTACCCCTTAAGTCCAAAAATAATGCCATAAAATTAAATATAATAAAATTTATAAACATCCATGAAATACTTAGGATCTCATTCAAATTTTTCATGTTCTAACAACCATAAGAAAATCCTTCTTGGTTTTATAACACCCCATTTTGTGCACACAATAGACCTCAACATAAATTTTAATGATTTCAAATTCATGATATGTCCTAAAAATTAGTCAAAACACTTAAAAAAACATTTCACACCTTTTTAAATTATCTCAAGAGATTTGGCACGTTGAGAAATGAACTTGAACCCTCATTAGGCCACACTAGGTCTCTTTTCTCATTAGGTCTTGAACTGCCAATCATATTTAGACTTTGATCACACAATTAAAAAATATTGTACTATTATCAAAACCTCATTATCATGTCAAATGAACTAATAAATTTCTCACACACTACCACCCATCATCTCAGAATCATTATATTTCTTACCTCATCATGCTACCAAGCTTGTGCCTTCTCAATAGGTCTCTTCATGTAAGGACTAAGCTTCAAATTTAACCTCAAAACTCATCTGAAGGCTTATTTAACTCTTTCTCATGTTTAAAAAACTTTATACTCTCTATCATTCCTATACTGACATAATTCACCAAGCTTTACTATGCTTCATGCATACACCTTCTATTAGGGATAGAATAGGCTTCTCAAGACACCTAATACTCAAAGTTTTGGACTCAAACAAGCTAGATCTTAATGATATCACCCAAGAACATTCTTAAAACATGATTCTCTAAAGACAAGGATACTCTTAACAACTTTATGAGCTTATCACATCACAACATTGTGTCAAGACCTCATACAGAGCTCAAATATTATTAAACCATGTATGCTTACTTTGTATCTTGAACTTGACCTTGACATGTCATCAACCTCAAAGAAATTACCAAGTTTCCTTCAAATTATATCTCAATAGAGAGACAAAATTTTGACTTCAAATTTTATCTTTTCATAAGACTTCTTTGTCACATACCATTCCAATGTACATGGCCTTAATTATGACTTTGACATTAAATGACATCTATCTTGACTTTGACGTAAATTACAACAATAATGACTCAACACAAACAAAATGAAATACCTCAAAAATCTCCCCCTTTATCATTGATGGAATAAATTTACATAAAAACTAATATTTCACAACTCCCCAAGCTGGATCTTATTCAAACTGACCTTTATCCAAAAATGGAACTTTCTCCTCACTTGACATTAATGGAAAAGGGTCATCTCTTGAAAATTATTTGATCCTTGGACCTACTCTTAAAACATGATTGGATCCCCTTATCTTCATGAGCTTTTCATAAATTATCAATAATGTGACTTGGTTTGATCAAGTCATCATACAAACTCTTTGTAACCTATCTAGTGATCACACCTATAGTAGACTCTTGACTAAACCTTGGATCTAAATGACAACAAAGAACACAAAACTCCCCCTAAGACCAATCATCCTTCATGCTTCTGTTCACTAGCTGAGTGTCTCCATGAAGCCTAATGGAGTCATCTATTCTCTCTTGAGTACTAAATAACATAAACTTAGGATATTCCCAAATCTCCATGTTATTACTAGATTGAACTTTCTTCATGATCCTTTTAGGCTTGAATTCTTCAATCTTCATTTGAACACCATCATGACTTCGTCTATTTGATTTGAGTTCTTCATCCAAAATATGAACTAATAGGGAGAATTATTAACACTCATTTGTATTTAAATTATGCTCCACCATGGTAAATAGTCCACTTGGACTTGTATACTAGTCATTATTCACCTTATCTACCTTTGGTTTCCACTTAATGTCTTATCTTCTTTCTTGCATTCTAGGGTTCTCAACTTTCTTGTTTTGGCTTGAGAATATAGGTTTACATTACTTTTTAATATGACCAACTATTTTAAAATTGAAACACATTATTCCTATTTATGAAAACACACCATGATTCATACCTCTTGACTGATGACTCTCCTCATAGTTACATGCATATTCATTCTTGGAGGGCCTTCTACAATACCTTACTCTGTGACCAAATTGGTCACATGAATAACACTAACCATTTAAAGGGTTAACATACCTTATAGTATTAGGCTACCTGATAGTATTAGCCTTCATTCTACCAACACCCTAATTTTTTTTATTGATCATTGGCCTTTTTGATCACATTGGTGTTCTTATTTTGGTCTCCATTGAAACCAAGGCCTATTTTATCATTAACAGTCTTTTGACTACCTAGAATGTTATCTAGATCATTGGTACTATATTAAAAATTCAAAAAATAATTCATATTAATTGATTTTATATCTAACTTATCTCTCAAGGAATCCAAAAAAGTTACATACCTTGCACATTCTTCTTCTTTAGCCTTTAGTCTTGTAGTCACAATCTCAAGTTAAGTCTCCACCTGTTTGAATATTTCCTCTTGTTCCTTAGAGTTTTTGCTTAGTATATCTTCAAATAAGTTATTTGATCATTATATTATTTGAAAATAGACCTCATCATCCTATTATTATTCTTCACCATCTTTAGTTCTGCTAGATAATTAATCAACTCAGCCTCAAAGTCCACCTCATCTCTTTCTTCATTTGAATCACCAACAACACATCCAATCCATATGGAATCTTCTTGATTTGAATATATTACTTATTTTTCCATGAAGATAAATTAATTGACATAAATACCATCACCTTCATGTTCACTCTCAGAATCACTTCTCTCACTCTCATCAGATGAGCTATAATCTTCCTTGCTATAAAGGTTTCTTGTTTTCTAATTTTTTTTCTTATCATCATACCTTCTAAAGATTTTCTTACTCTTATTAGACCTATAGGAATTTTATCATCATCATGACCTTAATAATACTCCTAATCATCCTTTTCCTTATTATTATGAGGGAACTTGTTATCAAAGTGTCCAATCTCTCCACAATTGAAGCACTTAAAGGGTAGTTTACCCCTGTATTTACCTAAGATTGCCTTCAACTTTCTTATAAACATAGATATGAAGTCACCATCATCAATATCAAAGTCATCATTATCTTTAAATTTCTTACCTTATGTATTCTTATCCTTTGGATTATTTTCTACCTTGAATGTAGCTTCCTTGTTTGTAGGTCTTCTTTCACTTGTCCTCATCTCATAGGTTGTTAGGGTGCCATGAAGTCCATCCATCTCTAACTTATCTAGATATTGCATCTATTCAATAGAAAATACCTTAGAATAATTTTCTTAATTTAGAGATCACAATTATTTTTGAATAATAGTATACTCTTTCAATTCTTCACATAGGCCTCTTATGATGATGACTACTTCATCAACCCTTAACAAGTAGGCTATAATGGTCTCATCTTCATTCATCCTTAGGATTTCAAATTGTCTTCTATGGTTTTAAAAATTATAAAAATTGAACTTATATTATCCATCATGAATAGTATTCAAATTTTCCCACATTTATTTATTATACATATAGTGCATCACCTTCACAAGTTCTACCTTTGATAGGCCATGCATAATACCACTCATTATTTTTGAAATATTGTCACTAGCCTTCTTGCCTATTGCATATATAGGAGGAATAATGGGTGTATTATATCCATCCAAGATTGATTTGAAAACATCATGAAATTCATACATCAAATATTTCATCATCCTGACACTCCAAAAAGTATAATTAGATCCATTAAACAATAGAGCCTTGTAGAAAAACCACCTTGTGCTTGACTAGCCATCTTCGCTTCCTTAGAATCTCCTTTAGGATATTAAGCATCATTAAAAGGACATGATATAATAATAAATTTTTGAAGTATATATACTAAGATGTGGGAGTGAATTAGTTTCCTTGAAAAAATCCTTCAATTCCATTTATCATTCATAAATCATTTATTCATAGACACAAATTAACCAATACATAAACAAGCATTTATGAAATCAAACACCAAAAGACATAGGAGATATGTGGGAAACCATAAAGAGGGATAAAATATATTGAAACAAAAATTGGGATAAATTCATATAAGAAATTTATCAAATTTTAGTGAGGAACCAACCCCATAAGGAGAACCAATACCTCACTAATCGAGCACCAACTCAACTAGTCCTTTAACAAGCTCCAACTTGCAAGGAGGATCCAACCCCCTAGGTAACTTAGAACCAACTCAACTATATTAAATATATGATGAAATTTGGATTCATATTTCTCACTCAAATAAAAATTAACACCTTATTTTTCTCTCCTTACTCTTCTATCTCTCTCAAATAACCTATTAGGCCTTTTCGCTTAACTAGCCCTTTATTTGGAATATTTAGGACATATGACCTTGATTATCACCTATATAAACAAAGTTATATATCAATTAAATATTAATCACACATATATCATGTTATTAAATACATATAATTGGTTTCCAAAACTCTATATCATTCGCTTATTTCCTCAATTTTCTAACTAGTGAAATTAGGCCTATTAGACATTCTCTTTATCCTTGACTCTTACTCTCACCCATATAGGTTGGAAATAAACCTATAAATAATTTTATCACAATTAAAATATATAAATAATTTTTTTTAAAAAGTTAAAAAACTCATTACATAGGTCAGTCATTACCCTTAAGGTCTAAAACAACCATTAGGCCTAATAGAGACATAATGCAATTAGGCCTTCTCAAAACACACATTTCACCTTGAACAGATTGGAACACTATGAGCCTAAAAAAATGGATGAAAAACTTGAAAAATTATTTAAATATACACATGGTAATATCACCTTTTTTACCAAACACCATTTATCTCATTTCACTCCTTTAACCACACAATTATGTCTACTCGTAATTAGGCCTTTTCACTGCCAAAAAGTCTATCTTGCAAAACTAATGTCTACACTCAAATTTCAAAATTAAAAAAAAAAAAAACAAAAAAAACATGGATATGATATCCATGACCTGAATTTCAAAATAATTTTCATTATAATTCACCAAATAGGAAAAATACCTCAAATTGATCAACTTCATATGCTCACTTAGAATCGCACACATGCCTTAAGAACCCAATCAATAGCCTTTGAATTTTAAAACCTTCATATGAGTTTGTAATTTATAAAAAAGTTTTAAAATTAACCTATTATACCTATATAATAACTTTATGTTAATTTTATTCTTAAAATATATGCAAAAATACTCAGGAACACCATTTTCACTTGCACACAAAAAACTGCTTATAGCTCCAAAAACATAGTCATAAAGAAAAATATTTAAAAAAACCTATGTGAAATTTTTTATGAGATTAAAATTGGTTTTAATTATCATTAAACATAATTATAACATATTTTAATATATATATTACAAATTTAAATACCAATATTGGTCTTACAGATCAATCTCATGTTTTCACCCTACACAAATTTCACCATGTTAAACAAGTCACTTTGAGAACATTTTTTCACTTGTATATGAGAGTAATAAAAAATTATAATGAAATTTAATATGAGGTATAGGTATTTAAAAATTACCCCGTGCATTTATATCCATCCCTAATTCTCTACAACTAATCCCTAATCTCATTCTCACTTCTACTTGGTTTTATCACTATCTTGCTCATTAGGCCCTCTTAGCGATAGTCCAACTTACATGACTAGTTTATCATATTTAATGTCTTAAAAATAATCATAAAATTACATGGGAACAAAATAAAAGGCTCACACATCATCCTCCAACCATTTTCATGCTTTGACCTGGTCAACCTTGCTTGTAACATCAAAAATCTGAGAAACAAGGGGTTTCCTGTAGCTTTCACTCACTCTTATAAAATAAAAAAACCACATAAATAAAATCAGAGGATTAATTTAAAATTTAAAAACATAAAAATATATCATCCAAATGATTATTATCCATAACCAACAAGATCTTTCTTATCAGGTCATTATAAGGGTTTTAGCAGGGTTTTGATTGGTTTCCCTTCTTAGCAATCATTCATAAATAATTCCACCTAAAATATAAAAATAATGGAAATAAATTAAATATATGACCATTATAAAACATCCATTAATTTATCAATATCTCATGCAAAGTTTTCACATGCCAACGACCATAAGAAAATCCTTCTCGAGTCTACAACACCCCATTCTATGCACATATAAGACCTCAACACCAATTTTCATACTTTCTCCTTTAGAATATGAAATAAAAATTCGGTACACACAATTAAAACAACCTATAAAACATATATAAATGATATAAATATCTTTGGAACCTTGGGAAATTAACTTGACCCTTCATTAGGCCACACTAGGTCTCTTTGCTCATTAGGTTTTGAACTACCAGTCATACTTAGACTTTGATCACACATTTAAACCTATTTTAATACTGTAAAAACATAATTATCATGTCAAATGACCTCATACCTTACTCACACACTACCACCCATCATCTCATAAGCCTTATATTGCGTACCTCATCATGCTACCAATCATGTTCCTTCTCACTAGGTCTCTTCATGCAAGGACTAAGCTTCAAACTTGACCTTAGAATTCATTTGAAGGATTATTTTACTTTTACCCATGTTTAAAATTTTTTATACACTCTCTCATGCCTATAATAACACAATTAATCAAGCTTTACTATTCTTCATGTATACACCTTCTCTTAGGGCTAGACTAGGCTTCTCAAGACACCTAGTACTCAAAGTTTTGGACTCAAACAAGTTATCTCTCAATGATGTCACCCAATAAAATTATTAAAACATGATTATATGAATATAAATATAATATTAATATTTTTATAATATTTTCACATTACAACATTATGTCAAGACCTCATACAGAGCTCAAAGACTATTAAACCATATATGTTTACCTTGTATCTTGAACTTGACCTTGACATGTCATCAACCTTAGAGAAATTACCAAGTTGACTTAAAATTATCTCTCAATAGAGACAAAATTTTGCCTTCAAATTTTCACTTGTCATAATACTTCTTTATCACATGCCATTTCACCATGCATGGCCTCAATTCTGAATTTGAAATTAAATGAATCTATCTTGAGTTTAACATCAATGACAAAACTAGTGCCTAGACACCAACAACATGAACAAACCTTAATAAAAGGAAGACCAATTCTCATCAAAATTATTCACTTGTATTTGTAAAATAAATGTAACCAAACAACGATCGACCTGCCAATAATGGAGGATCTTGGTTGTATAGTGATAATTTTGTTATGTGTTTTCAAAGTACTAAATATCCCATTCTTAATATAATCATGGAAAATTTGGACTATAAAGGAAAGGACTAGGCACAAAGGCACAAGGTATTATTGAACCTATTCTTATGGTAACACATAATAAATCAATGTCCTGGATTCACATTTCCTGGGGATGACCCCATAAATTTTGAGAGTGATACTACTTTATAAATTGATGAAGAAACTCTTATAAGTGACACAACATCCCATTATAGAACATATGATGAGCTGTTAAAAACCAATTTATTTGATAACAATGCCATTTTTAGTATCACAACACATTATCCCCTTTCCCTCATTATCCTAACATAATGGATTGGGACCAAAAAGATTCTATCATACCATTAGATTGATTTTTAGAATGAGTCAATTATCAAGTTCATGGGTCTCAGAGATTGGTTACCAATTGGTGATCATAAATATGATTTTTAATTAAAATTGGACCCTATTTCCTACTTTAGAGAGTAGAAAAACTTCCTTATTCATGAAAAAAAAAACATTGAGATCCTTTGGTGAAAACTTCTTTGAGGTGCATTAGGATCAGGGAAAAAGTAAAGAGAAAGATGAGTCCATGGGTGGAAAATTGTTTTAGGTGACCTTGGATGGGGAAGTATACTCACATCCTTAGGAATATAAGTTTCTACCAAGTCTAAGTATTATATTTGGTTATAGCATCAGTTTAGAGGAACATAAAGTCCTTAAACAATTAGTTTAGGACTTTCCAGAATAGTTTGTTAATTGGCCACTCCCTGATATGGGTAATTTTGATTCTTCTTACATGAGTGACCTTGATGGATCATAATAAGATGAAAAAGATCAATATGTTTCATTATTGACTATTATTGAATATGGTTCTACACTCCCTATATAGGACATCACAAAGGTGAATAGTGGCACTTATGATGATCCAAAAATCATTCAATTAGGTGCGTCCCTCATTGTCGAAGAACACAAATTTATTACTATTATTATTATCACAAGGAATTAATTGATATCTTTGCATGGTCTTATGTGTACATGCTATTTTTATACCCATATTTAATGGTACATCCACTTTTTGTACATATAAATGCCAAATTGATTAAATGGAAGCTATGGAAAATGCATTCACTATTACTATCCTTATTAAAAATGAATTATAAAAACAATTGGGAGAAGGTTTTATTAGACCAATTGATTATTTATATTGGATATAAAACATTATTATAGTTTTCAAGAAACCATAGGGAATTCACTTATGTAATAATTCTAGATATGTGAACAAAGTATTCCCTAAGGATGACTTCCCTTTCATAAACATAGAAATGATAGTCAACTCAATGACAAGATACAATATGTTGTCCCTCATAGATAGTTTATTTGGATATAATAAGATAAAGGTTATAACTAAAGACCAACACAAAACCATGTTCACCACTCCATGGGTGATGTTTTGTTATCAAGTCATGGAATTTGGATTTAAGAATGCCCATTTAACTTATCAATGTGCTATGACTATCATCTTACATGATATTGTTGAACACTATGTCGATGGAATCCTAGCCAAATTAAAGGCATGTGTAGGACATCTTGATGTTCAATGAATAATATTTGAGAGACTTCATGAATATAAGGTATGCCTCAATACTGATAAGTGCATCTTTAGGGTCACTTTTAGAAAATTACTAAGGTTTATTATATCATATAGAGACATCAAATTTGATCCCACTAAGGTTAAATATATTATGGAAATTCCTCCTTCTTATAATTTGAAACAAATATGTAACCTACAAGGTAAGATTCAACCCATTCATCATCTCATTTCATAGTTGGTAGATAGATGTCATCCTTTTACTCACCTTTTAAAGAAAGGTGTCACATTTCAATGGGCTACATGTTGTAAATAAGATTTTGAAGAGTTAAAGACCTATTTGGTCAATCCTCTAGTATTGAAACCATCAACATCAGGTAGCCCATTTCTCCTTTTACATATCAACAACATAACATGCACATGGGACACTTTTAGTTCAGGAAGATACATAGGGAAAGAAGTACATAACATACTATTTGAGTCAAACACTTATGACTTATGAACACAACTATTCACCAATTAAAAAATCTTGTTTAGTAATGGTTTTCACTTCCTAAAATTTATGTCACTAAATGTTAAATAACAAGACCATTATCATTATTGGAGTGGATGTCGAGATCTCTAGATCAAGCGAGTGCACAGTTTTGTGATAGGCACGATTTAAGCATGTATACAACATAATAACTACAAGAAAATGAAATCATACACATGAGAATATTACATAAATAAGATAAGAGAAAAAACTAATCTTCCATAGAATAATATCTCACCAAGAGAGATATACAAATAGGAGTGCATGAATAACTCCCCCAAGAAAGGAAGTTAGAGAGCTAACAATAGAAGAGTAACTCCCATACCTAAAATAGTTGGTCAAGGGAGTTACTTCCTATTCATTTTTTCAAAATGTAACTCTAAGTACACCTAAACAAGATTATCCAAAAAATTATGAAAACTACAAGTGAGGGAAAAATACCATAATAAAATAAATGTGGGGAAAAATAAAAACCTTACTCTAACACACCCCATAAGCAAAGCTTAGGTGGGTAGTGTAAAAAAATGGGTCCTGTCAACTAGGCCTGATCAAATACCCAATATAAATGAAGAGGCTAGAATGCACACCGAATATAATTTTGTTGCTGATGTAGACCACACCCCAAGAATATATTGTAGATGAATGAAATTACTCTCAGTGAAGGGTTTAGTGAATATATCTGCAACCTACTATGAATACTATAAAAATCTCAAGTTGATGACTTGACCATGAATAATCTCCTCAATAGAATGCATGTGAATCTCAATGTGTTTGGTCCATTGGTGTTGAATTGGATTCTTGCATATCTAAATAGTACTCTAGTTATCATAATAAATGATGGTGGGTTGCCTAAAAGGAATGAAAAACTTAGATAGAATCCACTAAAGTTAAATAACCTTAGTAATTGTGTTAATAACGCCCTTGTACTCTATATTTGTGGATGATATAACAATAACATTTTGATTCTTGATAGATCAACTGATAGAACCAAAACCCAAATAATTTTTTTAACCTGAAGTGGAATTATGATTATGATTATCGCCAAGTCAACCTCTGTGCCAAATATATACTAAATATTGAATCTATAAGAACCCTACATGTAGTGCAAGATCCTCTTATATGATTTTTGGTGTAGCTCATGGGCTTCTTACATGAATCTATATATAAGTCCCACTACATATGAAATATCAGGCCTAGTATGAGTCAAATAAATGAGGCTTCCAACAAGTTCTTGATTCTAAGTAGAATCAACAAAAGGTGTAAAACAATCAGCCTCAAGGTTAACTCCTGATAAAAAGGGAGTCAGAGATGGATTACAATCAACCATGTGAAACCAAGGTAAAAGATTGAGATCATACTTGGGTTGTGCAAGTAAAATCATTGAATCAAACTATGTAATTTTGATGCAGAGGAAGTAATGCATAAAGCCCAATTTTGTCATGTCAAATCTATCTTGTAGAGATGTCTTCATCGATACAATAGATGATGAACTCCCAGTGATTAAAAGATCATCAACATAAAGGACCAGTATTAGTAAAGAATCATCCTGCCATAATAAGTATACATTGGGGTCTAAATGACACTTGGTGAAACCTAAATAAAGGAGTAAGGAATCCATCTTAGCGTACCAATCTTGAGGGGCCTATTTGAGGATATAGATGTATTTATTATGTCTATAAACTAAGGATGAATCCAAAACAAACTTAGGTGGATTTTCCATGTATATATCATCTTCAATGTCTCCATAAAAAAGTCACTCTTCACATCCATCTGTTGCACATCCCAACCATGTGTTGTAACTATAGCTAGTGTGAGTTAGATCAAAGTCATCTTTGTAACAGGTGCAAAGGTCTCTAAGTAGTCAATGTCGACTACCAATTAAAAACCCTTTATGCCCAATCATGCCTTATACTTATATACTGACCTATCTACTAAAAGCTTGTTCTAATATATCCACCTACATTGAACCATCTTCCTTCCCTTAATAAGTGAAGTCAAATCCCAAGTGTGATTTTTGATCAAGGAAGAATATTCTTTTTGCATAACAATATCTTACTTAGGTATGCTTAAAGCCTATTATAATGTCTTTGGATTTTAAAATAAAGCAATGAAATCATGTGGGCCACTATGATAATATGCCCAAGTACCTTTTTCATCTATTGGATCCCCTACCCAAGTGCATACACTCTCAAGTGTTTTCCTGGCCCAAAGGGGCCCCATTGTGGGTGAGTCAGGTGTTGACTACTCATCCTTTAAAACATGACTAGAGGTGGATGTATAAGACTCCCCATCACTACCCTTATTATTAGAGATAGAAGAATAATAAGAATACCCTAGCTTAGTAACTTTCTCTAGATGATCTAAGTTGGAATAAGAATCATCAAGTATAAGTGAATCCAATGAAAGAGAAGTGTCAAGTGTTGAGTTTGTGGGACTCTCCTAAAAGTGAACACTTATATATATTAATGACTCATGTGTGGTTGGATGTAGAAGGATATACCCATTAACACCATCTATATAACCTATAAAGATGCAAGGCTTGGACTGAGGTTCCATAACTTTACGTATCTTCTTTAGTATATGTGCCATAACTAGAGACCCAAAAACCCTAAGGTGCTCAACATCAAGTTTCCTTACATGCTAAGATTCAAAGGGTGTTATTCCTTTCAAATATTTTTGAGGAACCCTATTATAAATATAACAAGCACAATTAATGGCTTAGTCCCAATACTGAGGTGTCAAGGATAGAGAGTGAATCATATGGCTAGCCATCTCTTTCAAGGACATGTTCTTGAATTTTGCAATTTCATTCTATAAAGGACTGTAAGTAACTGTCCATTGCAAATCAATCCCCTTTGTGGTGTAAAACTACTCAAATCTATTGTTGACATATTCATCTCCATTGTTAGTTCAAAGAAATTTGATGTATTTATCATATTATTTCTCAATAAGTGCCTTGAAGTCTTGAAAATATTCAAACACTTTAGACTTTTTATTAAAAAATTAGACCCATGTATATCTTTATAAATCATCAATGAAAGTGATAATGTACTTAGCCCTTATAAAAGATATACTGGGAAAAGTCTCATATACATCACTATGTACTAACTCTAATGCTTGTCAATCCCTCCAAGATTTGCCTTTATCAAATTTTGATTTGGGATTATTTCCAAGAGAGCAACCCTCATAAAGTCCCTTAGAGAATTCGACTCAAGGAAAATCTATGGTCATGTCATTTTTGATAAGTTTTTCAAGGTAGTGGTAGTTAAGGTGGCCAAATTGCTCATGCCATAATTTTCTAACTCCATTTGAATGAGTCAATAATGCTGTCAGAGAAGAATCAAGTGAAAAATGTGAGAAGGTGTATAACCTATCTTGGTGATCTACCATACCCACTACCACTTTAGAGTCACTATGTAACTCCCTAATGATAATTGAATCTGGTAAGAACTCAACCCTCATGCCTTTTTTGATATGAGTGATTTGATACATTGATAGGAGATTGGTTAAAAGAGAAGTAACACTTAAAACATTATTGAATGTTCCTCCTTCCATTTAAACATACCCTTTCCTTGTAATGGGTACATAAGTGTTATCACCCAAATTAATAAAAGACATGCTACAAGGCTCTAAGGAAGAAAAATCAACTAGTGAAGAGCCCATGTGGTGAGAAGCACATGAGTCAATAACCCATGAAGATGTTGAAGTTGTAACTACTAAAAGAGCCTTTCCATTTTCTTTCTCTTTCCCCTTGCCTTTTACCTTAGTAGAATCTTGGTTAGATGAATTTTTCTTGATGGACTCAGGAAAACCTATGTTATTCTTATATAGGAGATGAGTTAGGTGATCTATTTGATTTTTCATGCACTTTATTTCATCATTTCCATTTTTATTATAGTAGGCAAAATTAACCTTCTCTTTCTTAGTTTTTCCATTGGAAGAGGATGCTTTAGTGTTGTTTTTGGTAGAGGCTATTTTTTTCTTCTTCTCTTGATCCTTGCTATTTTTTTCTTCTCTTTGTTTTAAGTCTTTACTTTCCCATTCTTATCAATGAAAGATTTAGGTTTATAGGAATTCAATTTTTCCATCTATATCAACTTGTCTTGATCCCTAGTTAAGTTGGTAATGAAAACATCTAAAGAAGGCATTTTCCATGCACTGCCCAAAGCAGTTTTAGTGGAATGGAAAGTAGAGACATAGACTGAATAGTCAAGACTTAGTTTAGAGGGTATAGAAAGAATAAGTTTTTTATATTCTTTATTTATCTGACATTATTTCAATTTCAATCTCAAGGACTTGAAATTAATGATTAAATCCCAAAGAGTGTCAAATTTTCAAGGGCTTAGGCTAATGATTCCATTCTCAAGCTCATGACCTCTCATCACATCTTGCTACCCAAATAGTTTACCTATAGTGGTCCTAAATCATGAGGTAATTTTTTAGGATCTAAGTGAAATAAGATATTAGGTGCTACCAAAATACATAATAACCCATAGGTTTCATCACTACAGTTATACCACTTAACTATCTCTGCATCATGATAGGTTTACTTTCATGAACCTTGGTTATCCTATACAAACCCTTACTCCTTATAATGATTATCATCTTGATTTTACATTAATGATAGTTAAAGGGAGCTATTGGGTTGATTAAAATTAAGTCCATTAATGTAGAAATTATATATAGTAGTAGTGTAAGTTAAAGTTGTTACATAAATGAAAGTGCAATCAGAATGCAAATAGTGACCCAAAAAAGCACAATACACCCCCCCTAAACTATGAAATGGTGAACCCCTCGAAATTTTTCAAATTCATGATCAAAAGATGTCAGACTCAAGTGATAGTGCATCTTGATAAATTAGTGTAATGAGTAAAAAGACAAGATTTTACAAATAAAAGAGGAAGTCAGACTCAACTGATAATGCATATCAGGAAGCAAGTACACTGTGAGTAAGTGAAAAACAAATAACACTTTATTTTTAAATATTTCCCCCAATTTATTATTTTATAGAAAATAATAAAAAATATCCACTAATAATGTTAAACTTAACCAATCCTCTTATGCATTACTTGTGTATTAAAATAAAATTAGCCTATTTGACCTTATTTTAAATCAATATATTAAAAAATGATTTTAATATGTTAAAAAAATTAGGTCAAAATTGAATAGACTTAGATTATTTTGGAAGAAAATTTCAAGACTTTGAAATAGTAGGAGTCCTTTGAGTTGATTCTTGATTAACTCACACATGAACTACATGTACGAGACGTGATCAAAGGCCTAGCTAAGGGGTTGTAGGGAGGCAGGTTGTAGCCCTTACTATAGTTAAAGGCTATTTATGGTGAGGATGTTAGGCTGATCTAGAAAATTTTACCATAAAGGTTTCATGGAAGGGTAGTTTTGACTAGTTGGAAATGAGATTAGTCTCAACAGGTGAAAATGTTATAGTCAAGAGTTATCTTGAAGAAATACAAAACTAGGGTCAAACATGTAGAACTAGCTGAGGTTGAGCATAGGATAATACTGGATAAAGGAGACTAGGCCCAAGGATATATGGAGGCACACAATATTTTTTTGTATAAAAATGCACCAAGGCACATAAAACATAGTAACAAATAAACCACAAAAATTATGGTAATGGTTGCCAATGAACCAGTTATGCACAAAAAATGAATCCACCAAAGACAAAAAACTTGAAAAATTGGATTGTGAAAATTAGTTTATATTTTTAAATAATAAATAACATGATTTCAAATGAAACTAATAAAAAAAACTAGACAATTGAATACCAAAGTGGCTCTAATACTATATCAGAGTGGATGCCAAGATCTCTAGATCAAGTAAATGCAAAAGTTTGTGGTAAGCATGAGTCAAGCATGTATAAAACATAATATATATAATACAATGAAATCACATACTAAAAAATATTGCATAAACAAGATAATATCCAAACATAATATTCCATTGAATAATATCTCACCAAAAGAGATGTACAAATAGGAGTACATGAGCAACTCCCCCAAGAAAGGAAGTGAGAGAGCTACTAATAGAAGAGTAACTCCCATACCCAAAATAGATAATCAAGGGGGTTAATTCCTATTCATATGGTCAAAATGTATCTCCAAGTACACCTAATAAATATTATCCATTAAAGTAATAAAAGTCCATGTGAGGTAAAAAACCCATAAGAAATAAATATGGGAAGAAAAGAAACCCCTACTCTGATAGTCATTGCTAAGATCGATCCCCTCAAATATTTATTATCTAAACTAACATTAACAAGTCATATGGATAAGTGTGCAATTTTTCTGAGTGAATTCAATGTTGAGTATCAAAATAAAAACTCCATTAAGGGTCAAGTCCTTTCAGATAAACTTGTCATAGTTCCTTTGCATGATATCAATTCCCTCATCTTTGATTTCCCATATGTGTCTATCCTGACCCTAGAAGAAGTGCCTATTGAATCCAAACAATGTAAATTATAATTTGATGGTTCATTCACATCTCATAGATCTTGTTTTGGTATTTTTATCATCACATCATAAGGGGATATTATCCCCAAGGCATTTCACATCAGCTTTCACTACACCAACCATATAGCTAAGTATGAGGCACTCATTTTAGGACTCTATCTTGACATCCAATGGGACATACAATAATTAATGATATATGGGGATTCCTAATTAATCATTAATTAGGATAAATACCAATGTTAAACTAGATTTGAGAAGCTTGTACCCTATAAGAGTATGGTTAACAACCTCAATTTTTTTTAAAGTACTCAGTTTGAGTAGATACCATGTGTCAACAATCGATTAGTCGATAAAAATGGAAACCATTGGGTCCATGATAGCAAAAAAAAGAAATTCCAAATAGTATTAATTTCTCATTGAGAACCTTTTTCAATGCACTTATATGCCTCTAGATTTTGATATGGTATGTGATATTTCTATTCCCAATCTCCCTTGGTATCAAGACCTATACAACTATCTCCAAGACCATATACTTCCTACTAACTTATCTTGAAACCAACTTAAATCTTTAATCCATAATGCTTATAGGTATACCATACTTGGTATTACAATCTATCATAAATTCTATGATGGAATGATATTTCATTGTTTAAATTTACAATAATCCAAATTAGTGATTAAAGATGTACACAAAAGAAATTTTTGGACCCACACCAGTGGTATGGTTCCTTCTAAGAAACTCCTTTAGACATGGTATTATTGTTGGGATATAAATGATTGTCAATATGTCAAAATGTGTGTGGCTTATCAAAGGCATGGTGATTTAATCATACTCCTTCCCTACATATCAAACTGATCACTACACCTTAGCCATTTTTTATGTGGGGACTCAATCGCATAGGGAAAATCAATCCCTATTCATTTGATGGCCACAAGCATATCCTAACTGATACATAATATTTTACTAAGTGGATAAAGTCCATTACCCTCACTTGTGTAACTATTAAGTAGATATCTAAAGTATTTTATTTTCACCTTATTTGGTGCTATGTCATTCCCTCCACCATTATATATGATAATGGTATATCATTCAGAAGCAAAGATGTCAAGTCCATCTATTACCAATTTACATTGAACAAAAAACATCCACACCCTATTTTCCTCAAGTTATTAGCCAAATTTAGGCATAAAATAAAATCATTGTTAATATCCTTAAGAAGATTGTCAATGATGGTGGTTACGATTGGCACTTATAATTATTCCCAACCTTGTGGGCTTACCATATTAATACCAACATGCTTTAAAGAGCCACACCATATTCCTTAAGTTTTGGTCCTATGGCCATTATCCCTATAGAGATCAAATTGTCCTCTTTATGCATTTTCTTGCATAATATCATTGATCATGAAGAATATATAGTTTCCATATTGTAAGAGTTGGAAATCTAGGATGATAAATTAGACCATTTGAGAACCTCTCAAAATTGATTGTGCCATAGATATAACAAACATAAATTTGCTAGATAGTTTAAAGTTGGTGATTTAGTACTGAAGGAAAATAAGAAGAATACCAACACTAAACATAAAAAGAAAGGCAATTTCGAGGCCAATTGGCTAGGTCCATATGTTGTCACTACAAAGTATGGTTCTAAGGCATATAGGATGGCTACACCATATGGACAAGAGCTTGAGGAGCCTATGAACATTTTGCATCCTAAATTATTCTATGCTTAAATAATTTGAACCATTGTCTATGAGAACCCTTTCTTAGGGGCATCTATTTTCGCTTACACCCATTTCCCTCATTTTACCATTCCCTAGACTATTATTCTCCTCCTAATTTCTATTACCATCATGATATTGATTATGATTGATAGGTGTTATGTACATATTCAAAGAACATTTCCAAAGTCACTCTAGATTAATTGACATCAGTAACCTCCTTGCAGATAGATATATCAGGGTATCTCAACATTATGTTACCTATTTCATAGTTCTTTGAGGCATTCTCTAAATAATTTTCCATGCATTGTTTCCCCATTGTGTGCCTTCCTATTTTGATTCTATTGTTTCATGGTATTTCTATTTGCCTCGAGTTCTACTATTAGTTCATGGTTAGTATTGTTACATTTGATTTAATTGTTGTTTGAGCTCGTACCTAAGGTTTTTTTACCTTTTATAGGTGGTTCCTTTTATATTTTTAAATATTTCCTTGATTTTTTTATTAAAAAAATCCTAAAAACATTAAAAATATATAGAAAAATCCTAAAAATAAAAAATTTGAGAAAAAATGGCTTAAAATCTCCATGAGAGATATAAAGTCATAAAATATATTTGTTTGTTGTGTCATTTTGTTTATTGATTACTCTTAGTCCTATTTGAGGGTTAGGGGGAACCTTTTCTCCAATCCTAATTATTTCTACTTATCATTATCATTCCTTCATTATATCATCCCATTTCTTGGAGAATAACATCATCCTAAGGTTCACATGGACTATGTAGGCAGTGCTTGGATGCATGAGGCATATTAGGTTAGCTCAGCCACTCTTCATTTCGAATTCCATTCCCATTTTTATTTACCATTATCTTACACTCATGCCATTTTTTGAGAAACTTGTGGCCTGATACTCTCACCATTTTGTGATCCCTTCCTATTTTTCTTTTACAAATAACTTATCTCTTTACTTATCATCACTTTTCTTCTATCCCACATCCTAGAAGATCTACATTTGGCATTATATATATATATATATATATATATATATATATATATATATATATATATATATATATATATATGCCAAATGTAGATCTTCTATGATATATATATATATATATATATATATATATATATATATATATATATATATATATATATATATATATATATATATATATATATATATATATATGGACTATGTAGCTAGCATCCATTTACATGAAGCATTTAGGGGCAACTCAGCCACCCTTTCTTTATTCTTCTATTCCCCCTTTCTTGAGCCTAATCATTGATTTATCCTATCCACCTTCCCTTAATTTGGGGGTAGATTATCCAAGCTTAATACCTTATTATTTTCACATGCACACTTATTGATTACATAGTTCATTTTATCTTCTTGCATTATGTTTTTGTGTGATTCCTTACTTGTTTGTTTATGTTTAAATGCATTTTATTTTTACACCTTCTATATTTTTAATATCTTAGCCTTAAGTTGTTTAAACTTGCATTTAAAGTATTTTTAGTGTGTCTTTTGTTCAAATTCATTATGTTTTACACTTACGTCTTGATGTTCTATATCATCATTTTATTTTATAAATATTTGCATCTAAATTAGTCTGTACATAATTGACATATAAATATATCATAGGTTATTTATATTTATGGTGTATATTATCATTTAAAAAATTGAAAACAAAGTGTTCAACTCTTATATACAAATTTTGCACCAAAAACATTTTTCTAATCATGATCTAGTTACCAAACACATGAGCAAAATGTTAGTTCATTTCCCATAATAACATCTCTACATTATATATATCATCTAAGAATATTTATATGTTAATTAAATATGTTCATATCCTAAGTAAGCATATAACATCTAGTCATACACACATGTTACATCCATGAGGCAACCATAAAGTACAATATCCAGTGGCATGAATAATGATAGAATCATGGCAAAGAAAAAAACATCATCTATATTCTTCTAATCCAATTAGATCATTCTTAAGCCATTATCATTATTATTCATCATGTTTTTCATTACCATTGAGCATTCTCATGCTTGGTTTTCTTGTGGTTTGTTCATTCATTAAAAATTCATTATACCATCACATTTACATTTGCATTCATCTCATCTATAATTTGTGTAATAGCTTGAGTTGTGATTGTCAATCAATCAATAAAATCAATTAGACCAATAAAAAATCATAACCAACTTGATGGGGTAAATCATTATTTAATCAGTCTATCTTTCTTCAAATTCCAAGCTCTATAACTTTCACCTTCTTTGGAAAAATCAATGTGTGCAACTTGTTTTAGGATTGATCATTCCCTAAGCTTGTAGATTTCATCATATTTTGGGTATGTCTAAGTGTTCTACTTATTTTCAGATGCATCCTTTCCGTACCTTGGGGTCAATTTAATTTTATTACTATTCATCATTGTAAATCAACATGTGCAAACATTGGCTCATATAGATTAATCTCATCCATGGGTTAATTTCACTTTTCTTCTTGCCCATTTTCTTATTTTTGAGGGCATGTCCATAATTATTATTTTTTGGTCACTCCCTCAAGGGGAAATCATGGGAATTCAAAAAAATTGTTTGGTTCTTCCTTGTGAGATCCTTTTTCCATAAATCAAATAAATTCAACAAAAATGGAACGAAATCATTTCTTCTAATTATGATAATTTTAGGCGACATTTTTATTCTTTGAAAAGTTTTTTTTTCATATAAACATATAACCAAACCCTTTTAAATAGGTTCAAAATGTGTACATCTAATTTTCACCAATGCCATGTCAAAATTGTAAGTCAGAATGACTTCCTGCAATAATGCACAAACTAGACCAAATACCACTGAAATACTTTAATTCATCTACACACATCTTGTGTAATTTTTGAATCATATTGATGCATCCTTAATTAGGGAAATACATAATAAATAATTATCACCTTCCTCTGATTCATCTCCATTCAAATTATGACCTAGTAAATTGATGTTTTCAAACATTTATGCATGACAATTTATTAAATTCTAATAATTGCAAAAAGGCTAATCAGGATTACTTAACTAAGCAAATCCAATTAAAATTTTAAGTGAAAAATTCATGTAAAATTAATGAATATATAATTTTATAAAGTTGTAGATTCAAAAAAATATCTAATGTGACATTAACACGACATCATCAGTCACAAAAGTCATGAATCCAAAAATATCAACACAAATAGAACAAATATCTAAATTTGGAAAGTCATGCCTATTAATTACAATATTAACTCTATAATTTAATGCCTTTAGTCCAAAAAATTTGACTCATCTTGGGCCATTTATTCTCATTCTTGATTTCAATGATTCTCATCACTTTTCCAAAACTATAAGTACAAGGGCCATCATAGATCAAACACATGCTTTATTGTGCAAAGTTATTATGCATAAAATCCTCCAAAAATATTTTATTCTCCTCTAATTGATCCAAAATCATAATATATAGTGATTGGGGAAGTGTTTTATGGCTATTGAATCACAAAATTGCTAAAAACGTCAAGCTGTATATTTGAGCACAAGCATGTGGTGAGCCGACTTCAAATGGAACATCCAAACAAAAGGTAAAAGCATATTGTTTATCTTTTTAGTTAATTGTTTGTTGTTTCAAGTCTTACCCAATCCAAGGAACATGCTTGAGATGTTATGTTATTTATTTTGTTAACTAACTAATGAACTAACCTATTATATATACATGTGTGTTTACATAAGGCACACACAATATCTCTCTCTCCCCCTTTGGTTTTACCTTTTTCCTTCCATTTATCTTGGTTGTAAATTCCAATAGAGTTTCCTCTCTATTGTGCATCCCACCCCTCTATAGGTCACCTAGTTCCTTATTTATAGACTCTTATGAAAGCTCTCAAAGATCTTTCATACTAATTGATTTAACTATTAGATTAGTTTCAAGTTGGTGTATTTAGGGTAAGTCAATGATTGAATATTTGAATCCAATTAAGCCATCAAAATCCTAGCTAACAAATTTGTTACATTTATTATTTTTCTTTCCCTTGATGCTAACATGAATTTAATTCAAAATTTGGTAGTTAGAGTGACGTGGTGTCCAGTCAAAATGCTTTGAATTTTCACTAAATTTTGTATCTTATCGCATGCTTGTGTCTAAGGCCTTTTATGCATGTGCACTTTTTTTCTACACACATGACATGCTATGTGTCATTATAATCCTACCTAGGTACCTTCAAACTTATGTTAACATGTGATTATTTGTGTGTTCATAAATTTTCTCAAAACTCATGCATCATCATTTCTATTTGAACATCCTTCTTTGTTTATGCATGCTTTACTACTTTACAAAACTAAACATAGAATTATAAAATGATGCAAAATGGTTCTACACCTAAGATGATTTTGCATCATTTCCTTGTTTCTCTTTTATAGTTACATAAAGGTTAAGTATTCATCTATGTAATAGTGTGAGCCTCTCATCATACCTCTATTTCTTAGGATTCTTATTTTATCCTCAAATTTAATCAATGTGACCTAGGTATGCCTCTATTAGGTTCCTTCTCTCAACTTACCAATTTTACTTACTTGTCTGAGTTTGCCTTCCATTGTAACTAATGCGAAAGGATGTACCTTATTAAGCGACTTGTCTCCTTCTATTCTCTATATTATTTTATCCATTTGATGTTAATATTTGATAAGTTATCATGACATTCTCTTTCTTCTATCATTTGATTATTAACTTACCTTTCTATCAACTCGATTTTGTATTCCCCTTGGTTCCTTTACTACTTGTGCCCATGTTTTAACCTCTTCCAATTTATTTATTTCCTAATTATCTCTTGTTTCTATGTTATGAAGTGTCTCTTGAAATTATTTTTTATTTGTGTTTCATTATATTTACCTCCTATACCTTGTCACTTATTAGAGTGTGAATGGTTTATTTGAGGGATTGTCATTTGTGTTGTACAACATCCAAAAGATTTTCAAGTTTTGTCACTTGTGTTTTAAGAATGATGTTGTCCTCTTACACTAATCACTTGGCACTTGATACATCTTTAATTTCAATATATTTTATTTTTTTTCTCACTTCCATACCTTATAGTCTCTCTTTCAAACTCATTAACTCATGCACATAGAGCTTTGGTGATAAAATGAATGGAGTTATTGTAAAACTGTAAGTTTCCTCACCATCTTGGATTTCCTCTTAGTGACATCTACCCTTAATGTTATCTGTTTACTTATTTCCTATCATTATTTTTTTTATCATCTTTTACTCATTTCCCTTAACCCACCTATGGTTATGGTTGAGATTTTTATTACAAAATATGCAAGGCTAATGGTTGTTCTTTACTATCAATTTAATTTTGATTATGGTTGCGTCTCCTTTATTTATATTTATTTATAGATGATGTCCTTGCTTGATATGTTTTACATATTAATACTTCCCAATACTATTTTTCTTTGAAATATAATAGTTGTGATTTCACTTATGGTGGTGTTATAGTTGGTTGTGATGATGATTTTGTATTGTGAAGGAGTCATATTCATCAAATATATAAATGATTATGCTCCATTAACCATGTATGCTCTAGTATTCCCTCCATTGATAGGCTTTATTTTTATGTATGCATGAAATAGGTGATATTATATTATACCTATTGATTTTATATTTATTTATGATTAGGCCATATTTCAAAAGGTAGGACCTAAGGTTATTTGATCACAAATTATAGTTGTTGTTTCACCTTTGGCATGTTCTTCTTTAATGAGATGTCTTCCTCTATGACAACCATTTTAACCCTAAATTTTTTTGTGCCTTTGTGTTAACACCTAACAATACTCTTTTGTAGCTTTATTACTTTTTAATACCCTTTTCCCTCTAAGAATTTACTATTTTAATACTTTTCTTTCTTGCCTTCCAACAAAAACCTCTAAAATATTACTCTGAACCTCAAAACCTTATCATGACCCTTCCTACTTGAAACAAACCACCATGATTAACCATACCCTCTTATAAAAACAACCTGCTGGTTCAAAACATATGGTATATAATTTAATAGGGTTTTCTTGTCTCATGTTCAAATATCAGTACCCAAACCCTAACTAAACACTTTATCATAATATATTATTTGAGGCAACATAGAAATCAATAACTACACATAAAAATTTTAGAGGTTTTATATACCTCGTACACGCTAAATACATGTTGTCACACTTTTATGTCTCATGTTCCCTACCTTTTGGGTAATTGTTTTGTATTCTACATTTTATACCTAATGTGTTCATCCATGCATTTCTCGTATGTCCCTGTGTTTCATTTATTTTCCTCTATCTTCATCCCTGTGTTTCCTATGTTTTCCTCTATATTCATCCCTACATTTCATTATACCTATGTTTCACCAGAGTTCAAGTAAACTATTTAACCTATAATAAACCAAAGAAGAAAACCACAAATCCCAAAGAAGAAAACCATGGATCTTGGCACACCAAATCATGTTGTTTAAAAAGAATTATTATTAAAAAATATGTCAATCATACTCATATTATTAATTCAACAAACTCATATTATGTTCTTTATTTTTTGAAATTGGAACAAATCAACTCCATAAATCATGATCTACTCATTATTCTTGATAATATTAAAGAACAACTCAAAGTGTTGCAAAAGAAATAAGTTTAGATTCTCCAATTAGAGTCTTCATTTGATATTTTGAGGTTTTGTTTTGTTTTATTTTCTATTGTTTGAGCCATTTTATCATTATAGGCATTTTTAAGTAATATTAGTTGGACTTTTCCCATTATAGGGTCTTTTTATCTATTGGGCTTTTTTAGCTTGAACTCATTTAAACCTCTAATTCTTATATTATTAGTCTATGCCTGTAGGGTACTATAAGAATCACATGAACAAATAATATTTTTACTCTAGCCAATGAAAATATCTCACAAAATATAATATTTGACCAATTATAAAATTTAGCACATAAATATTAAAGAATACATATTCTCATGAAATATTCTATTTATATCAATGTAAAAATTAAAAAATTATTTCAAAAGTGACAAACATGACTATTTGTTTGCTCATCAAAATATTAATAATGGGTGGAGAGAGCATTGATTTGACATATAACATTATTATTAATTTAATTTTTTAACTATATATTATCATTCTAATATTTATGGGTAGAAAGAGCATTGAGTCGATATATAACATTATTATTATCTTATTATGTTTATTTTTAATATAGACAAATTATTACACAAGACACTTATTTAATTGAATAAGATTAAATTTATTATAATCATTATATTTTATTATGTTTATTGGATAAAAAATATATTTAACATATGTAATTATATTGGTTTAAAAATAATTATTTTAAATACTTCAATATATTTAAACATGAAAATATGTCCTATAAAAAAGTAACATTTATTATACAACTTATATTATGTTATTCTAATAATTATATTGTAACCACTATAATTTCTTAACCGGTTACCATATAATCATTTATCTTTCCTCATATGTAAATATTTACAAAATTTACTTATAATTAATATAACATTATTATAGAATAATTATATCTAGAGGTCTCTATACCCATCGCCCAATGAGTGTCTAATATTTTTGAATGCAACTTCTTTATGTTCCAACCTTTATCACAATTACTAGATTCTCTATGTTCCAATGTTTATCAAAATTACTTTCAAATATAGTTATTATTTTTCTACCATCACAATTACTTTCAAATATAGTTATTATTTTTCTACATAGTTGGATTGCTCATAAATTGCCTATAACTGAGATTACTTCTAGTATTGGGGGGTGTAATGCTATTTTTGTTTATTATTCTTTTGATTGCACTGTGAAATTTGGAGTGTAGGTTTGGAAACCCATTTGAGTATGCTCAAGTTGCCTTGTGGAATAAACTGTGTTCTTGTTGATCCCTTTGAACATGCCGTCTATGTTGGGGCACTAACGGGAGGCTCTATGTTGCTATTCTTAAAGTATATTTTAAAGGAAATAATGGGATTAGTGATGAGGATGAGGTAATTGGTTACTTTTTTTTTATCATAGTGGACCCATATCAGTATTGGATTTTAGCATGGATATAAACACATTGGTTTTGGCATTTGATGATTGTAGTATTCACTTGTGGGATACTTTCTCTAATTATGTTGTTATTATGTTTAATCACAACAAGGGTCCTATGAATGGTATTTTAATCTTGCCACTATATCCATAAGTGTCAAGGCTTTCCTATTATGGGTCATAGTTGACTAGTCATGATCGTTGTGTTGATATGGGGAATACAAATTTTAGTGATTGTAGCTATCTCAAGGACATGCCATGGATTTTTATTACCAAAGATTGAAAAAGCTAACATTAGTGTAGAATCATAGTGCCATATCATTGGAATAATGGAATGGTGGATAAAATAATTGGAGGCCATAAAAGCAAATTTAGGAGTAGTGAATGAGGATCATCGATGTGCTTTGGATATGTTTGATAAATCAATAGAATCTTTCCTTGATTTCATAGGACTTTGCACGTGTGAGGCTATAGCAAGAAATGAGAATCCACATATAGAGGAATCATAGGGAAAGGATAGTTTATTATGTTTTCAGAAAAGCATAGATTAGAGTTATCGTATGTTGCAATAAATTATAGTATTTGGTTTGTCCCCAAGGTGTAACACAAAAGGTGAATGGTGAGTGATTTGTTTCAACTAGATGTTTAGGTTTATATTTCATATGAATCACCACATTTATAGGTGGTAAATATCATGCTAATGTGATTATTATACTTGATCAATTTCTTATCATACTCATGTAAATAAACTATGGCATTTGTATACATGTTTTACATAATTTTTTTGTGCATCTCCCTATTAGGGAAGATGAGTTATAATTTCTTTGAAAATATATAAAATTACATATCAAACCAAGATGCATTAGGATATAAGATGTCAAAATTAAGAATCATAATTTTGGCACTAAAACCCTATTGATTTTAGAAGTTGATTGTTAATATGTGTTGGGTAAAGTGATATATTTGAATTTTCTATATTAAAAAAAGTGGGATCCTTTCAATAAAGTAATATTTTGTATTCAAATACCATTATTTATATAAATCTTGATCAAGAGATGTCATTTTAATATATGATTTTTATTTCATGCTAAAGTTTGCCTCTAGAATGATGTTCATCTGCTCTAGTTAGTTGATGCTTTATTATAAATCTCTATTATTTTCTCAAATATTTAGACATTGATATGGAATATATTAAAATCATGTATATTTGAGTCTCAAATTTCTACCTCATATGACAAATAAAATGGGAAAGTATTCATATTCTAAATTGATGACTCATAGTCTCCATAGTGGGATGTGATAGCACTCCTATAATGCAAAAAATTTAGAATGGATGTCTAATGTCTAAGTTTGAGGTATTGGATATTCAACACATTTTTCCAATAAATTGGTATCACCACCAACAATAAAAATTTATACTTTATTTCCTTTTCATGGAGCCTCTTTTGATCATCCTTCCTTTCCCTTGGTCTTTTATTTCCATTGATCTTCTTCTCACATCCAAATATTTCTTGCAATTAAAATTAGTGTAATTACTCTCCTTTGAAATATTCTAAAGATAATTTGAATGCAGTCATAAATATGAATATTCTAACATTATTCTTGAATAGTTGAATTTTGAATAGATCTTACTTGTTATGAATGGGCGAGCTTAACCAACATGCACTAATGAATGACATCTTGGCATTAACTACCAATATTATCCGATCTTCATTGCATTGACTTGTCAAATTGACTAACTTTTCAATGGTGACTTAACACTAATGAAAACTAACCAAGCCCACCATGGTTACCGTTCATGCCACCATCAAGCATGATCACTAATACTTACGACAATCTCCATAAATTATTGTGACATCACCATCATCTCCACTAACTGTCAATATGTAGAGACCATGAACCATGACTACGTAAGTGTCAATAACCGCATCATATGGTATGGACCCATCATGGCATATGAATGATTTAATGGTAAACCCTAATTATCATGCATTGTTATCATTAATCATTAACCTCCTATGGGAAGTTATCATTCCTCATGAACCTCCTACTATTATCTAGGTAAAGTCTAAAGGCCAAACAAATGTAATTTATGATTTTATCACTATTGGATCCAAGGTTGAGGGAGATAGCTCAAGCACAAGTAGTTAGAAGAAGGTCAAAAACTTCTATATTTTATCTCAGGTTTTAAACTAGTCCATTATGGTAGGTTTTAAAATTTGATAAAAGATGCGCATTTTGATAAAATTTGATAAACCAATCAATAATCTTTTTGAACGAGTCCATTTTACCAAGTTTTATCATTTTGACATAGTTGTTCATATTTGTGATCATAATAGATTTAGGGATGTATAAAATGTGCATATGTTTTAAGGTTAAACTCAGTGCATTAACAAATAATATGGTCCATTTTATGAGTTAAATGTGCATATGACCCTACACTAGGAATTTGACCAACAGAGGTCTAGAATGCCATCCAAGATAGAGCCTCTATTTTGATAAGGGCAAGTGGAAATTGAATATTACTAACCAAAGAATAATATGAACAAGGAAATAAATAGTAGGGGTTTTACAATATGTAAAAAAACCAAATCCATAACTTACTAACATAGATAATATCCATTCACATATGAAGCAAGAATAGATATGGGGGAAAAAGGAAAACACTTCACGTAATCACATTCATAGTGTGTTCATAAGCCTCATTTGCATAAAGGTGATAAAGATAATAAATTATTAATATGAAAATTCAAAGAAAAGCAGTGAAGATTCTAATAAATCCTTTAAAAGGATATCTATATTCAGTTTACCTATACCTACTATTTCTTGAGCCCTATTTCTCCTCGATAGAGGCCCACGATACATAAGGTTAAGCTCACCCAGGATTTTGTCTCTATTAATATGTTATTTTTATACATAAGGAAAATATCTAATAAATAGGGTCATATGCACTAGGAATTTAATAAATAGAGCTCTAGAATAGAGTTAATAGGAGCCTCTATAGTATTTTCCAAGCTTTAATATCTTGATCGCTATTTTTAATTCATATGTTTTTATTCATTGTTTCATGTGTATTTATGCTTGAAAGTTCCTAAATATAATTTATTATTGTTTATGAGGTGTGTAGATGAAGATTCATAGTTATTTGTGATGGGTTCATCATGTATGTGTGATTTTAAGTACATTGAAAGGGTTATTCTTATCATATTTCATGTATTTGTGTAGACTTCCACTTTGTAAGATTGTGTCAATCCATGTTTACTTTACTCCTATTGTACTATATAGTGTATATTTATTATTGTTGATTTATTCAATCAAAATGTTCATTAGGATTATTAAATATTACCATAAACCTCTTTGATATAAGCTCCAACTAAAATTAATTTTTTTGCATAAAATCTCCATGGACTTGATTGTACAGGCTTAAAAAATATTATTTCCAACCTTTAAAATTTACAACAAGCATGTTTTGATTCTTTCAAAGTTTTTAAAATTGAATGTATCCATTGTATTTTCTCTATCTCATCTACTACATACAAATGTCTTATTGGCTTGTCCTTGAATCACCACATGAGGCATTGTCATATTATATAGATTGTTTCGAAATGAATTGGTATGTTATGTTTCTATAATGTGAAAAGACAATCTATGTTTTGGAATGTTACACTATCTAGAGAAAATGTGATGCCTTCTCATATGTACATTTCCTTGTTGAAGGATCATAATATATAATTTCAATATAGGGGGTCAATTGCATGAAAAATGGTTACCATAATTATTCCATGACTGCTATGTTATGCCAATGCCAACTAATTGGATTATCCTACTTGCTAGAACACCATTGTACTCTCTTGGAGAGCTTTACTATACTTTATTTAAGTAGTTCATAGGTAAGGGCTAGTGCTGTAAATCATATTATCAACTTATTTTAATGTAAGTTTTTGTTTATTAGAAACTAATACTATGAATGTTAACTACTCTAGATTTAAGATGGATGACTAAGAATTAGATGATTGTCTCAAACAACTTTATGCTAAGACTGAACAAATTGTATGCATGTTCAGCTACTACACTCGAAGGTGAATTTAAGTTGTATTATTTTTTTTGTTGATGCTAATATATTGTGCCATGAATTATGTTAGGATAAAAAATCTATCAAAATTCCTTATTACTTTCAAGGGCTCAATTTAGACATTCCCCTTACCCCCTCAGATATCGAATAAGGGAGCTATATGGAGCATCAACCAAATGGGATGATATTCCCATTGTTTTGAGACAACCATTCCCTACCTGATAACAACTAGGGTGCAATCCTAGTGTGAGATTAGTTATTTAGAAAATAAATATGAAGACAAGGGGACACCATAGGTAATTTTATGGATAGTATGTGTATTTTTAATGTTTGATTTAATATTCTTGTTGCATATGTAAAATTCTCAAAATTTATAAACTTTGCATTTGTATTTTGATTTGTTACATATTTTTTAATACTATAAGAGGATAGGATAGAGCAGATCGAAGGTGAATAGGGTGTCCATAAAGCACCCAATGACTATATATCAAGAGATGTACAAGAACCTTTGGCTAACTTTAATGTTTGATTTCTCCTCATGTTAAATAATGTTTCTTTCTTCCCTCTTACAACAATCAAAATTAGAATATTTTTGACACACCATATGTTTTTATATGTTTTTTTAATGTGTTTTAGCTGGAAGGGGGGATTGGAGCCACATAAATCTTGGTGATAGTCACCTGCATAATGATTTCATCCTTAAAAATGTGTGTATTTTTTGTACTCTCTCTTTCATTTTCCATGCTCATACATTTTTATTGTTCCATATATGTTTGGAGTCACATATATATGTTGACCTATGTGGTAGGAGGAGGTGGAGTTATATGACCTTGATGACAATGACGATGAGGATGTTGATGATGATGATATTGACTAGATTATAGATATTTTGTAATCTAAAATGGAGGAGGAACCAAATGCTATAAGAACATTTTATTGTCTTTAATGATGTTATATTCTATTTATTGATTTATGCTTTTAACATTTAAATATATTAGATGATGTTATATTTTATTTATTAATTTATGATTTTAACCTCACATGTCTTCATTATTGAATGATAGTATGTGAGTATAGTATCGAGGATTGGGGTATTACGAGGTGAAATGTGCACTTTTGCTTGTTGAGGCCATGTGACACATTTAGAGATGATGGTGGCCATCCATTTTGGTCACAAGACAGACTTAACACTTACCATCATAAGATTCATTATTGGCAGCCCATTAAAATAAGGCCACCTTAGCTTCTTGAAAGTTGGAAATAGAAGTCAAAGGGAAGAGAAATCATGAAAAGAAAAATAAAATAGAGGCCAATAGAGATAATCTTAAAAAATAAGAGCATTAGTAAGATATATAGGCTGTAAAGATTATGGCTCTCTAGGGATAATATCTCTTGGTTATGTTATCTTAGCGAGATAGACTAAGGCTATCAATGATGAGATGGGTGCATATGATTTGAAAGAAAACTTTGTCATGAAGAAGGAAATCCTAAATTCAGTGAAGAGAATATCATAGACAAATAGAGTGAGAAAGAGAATGGGTGGAGCAATAGCAAGGTGCATGTAATAATGGACCTCAGGTTAAATGCATTTTGTTAATTTGTTTTTATGAAGTTAAAGTTAAGTTTAATTCAACTTACTCAATATTTACATTGATATTTTTGATTTAATCACCATTCAGATTTTAGAGGGATGACCCTCAAGCCCATTCTAGTGATGATGATCACATTCCTTTGAGATAAATGCATCTGTAGAATGGTATTTATGTTTATTAGTGGGAGGGTCATAAGAAAATAAAGTGCACATGATAGGTTGCCTCACAAATTGATATTGTACTTATTATGATGAATACATATTATATGCACTCTTCTTTATTCCTCCTACCTTTATTTCAACCCTAGCATTAAATATTTTAATAGTGTTATATATTATTATTGCATATAGGCTTTTATTAGAGATGAGTTGGCACAATCATAGTAATGTATGGACCATGTTTAGGAGGTATGATAGTTGCTTCCTATTTACCAAAACTGATAAGTTTATTCTTCATGTTGGTGTCTTATTCTTAATTTTTGTCAAGATTTATAAAGTACACATTTTCAAATGTAGGTGTCCAGGGTGACATATGCATATACATGCATTCATGTGGTTGACCACTTCCACTTTATCCTTTTGAAGAGGCTTAATGGCTAGGGCATGAATGTTGATATTGTCTTGCGATTAGCTTTGAAATTATTATTTATATGCATCCATTTTGGTATAATAGGTATGACATGTATGATGTATGGTTAAACATATTATTTGGAAAATCTATTTAAATACAAGTATTTAATTTTTGGTTTTTTTTAGATACATAATTTTTTTTATCTATATACAATTTAAGAAATGGTTTGGTGGTTAATTTGCATTTACCAATATATTACACAAAAATGCATGGTTGAATGATTCAATGCTTTTCCCAAGTACTCATCAATTTTTTTTTATGTGTATGGTATGTGATGTTGTCAACAAGTGATCAAATGTATACCTTATTCTCCTTTTATTGTTTCACATGTTGGTGACAAAGTGCACATGTTTGCATGTCTCTATAAAAGTAACTGTGGTGAGGAGTGAAATATAATATTTTTATGCATGGATTTTTTTCCCTAACATTCCTTTGTCTCATATCATGTGTTTTTTTATTCTATCAATCAACATAATAACTATCAATGTCTATGGGCCATGGTTCAAGGTAGGGGAGGAGGGGTGAGAAGGATTAAAATAGTCCAACACATCATAATAACCATGGTAGAGGTAAATAATAATTCTATTCTCTTTTGGTTTTTGGTGTTTCAAAGTAATTTACAAATCCATCATTAGTCATTGTAAAATGTAGTACTTTATATTTCACTTGCCCAATTTTCTCATTTACCAACATTTTGCTAATATAATGATTTCATTGTTCTCATTTAAGTTAGAAAACTCTATGTGTGTAAGGAAATTATTCATAATATAAAAAAATTAGATGTTCCTAGCCTTTCAATATTATCAAACAAGGTATTAATCTCATGGACCCTCATTTATGTCTAGATTTTTTTAGCTTATCAATGCTTAAAAAAATGAATGATATCATTGAATTTCAAATGTAATTTTTGTAGATGAAGTCCTGAATCCAGAAGAGAATGTGGCTTCTCAATTTCCCAAGGACACAGAAGAACTTATCTCAAGGATGAGATCCAAGAATGAAATGGGTAAAGAAGATATTGGTTTACAACTATCACTAGAGGCTCTAAAAAAAAATCACTTGAGAGGGAAAACTGGTTTTTTATATATATTCTTAACGGTGTAAGGGCAAAGGTTATGAAGTTAGAAAGTGTGTTAGATGAGAAGACCAAAGAGGTCAAGAAGTTTCATCGTACACTTATCACATAAAGGGATGAGAATATGGACACTAAAATAAAGTTTGTCAATCTAGAAGCTACCCATGCATATACATAATCACTCTATGATAGAAGGGTGGAGACTGTGTGGTCCATGCAATTAAAGCATGAAGGAATAGTTTCCATATATGAGCACCAACTATAGATTTTGAAAGTAAAATTTGATATCATATTTGCACAAGACAACAAGATGTACCCAAATAGATGTGATATTCCCTAAACAAACAATGATAATTAGTTGTGTGCAATGACTTATGTGTCCAATATTCTATGTACACTTATGACTTTGGATGAAAATCAATTAAAACACTTGCTTATTCAGATTTTAATCTAGAAAATAAATTTTGATTTTCCACCAATTTATTACTTGATCTTGTGTATTTAAGTTGTTTATGAATGAATGAATGAGTAGGCTTTCATCCTTATTGAAGTGATTTTTAACTTGGACCAAGACTTATAATATTCAAAATTTTACTACTCTATTTTTCTAAGAAGACACAATTAGGATAGTCACTTAAGACACATGTAATTTAATACATGAAATGAATTTGAAGATTGGAATATTTTAAGGATTCTTATAATCCTCTATTAAAATTATTAGAATGATAAAAAATGTTACAGGCTTCATGAACAATAAAAAAGCTCTTGGCCTGAGTGCAACCTGATAAACCCTAGAACAAGGTTTGGAAATGGGAAAAGAGCCATATCTTCATTTGTAACCAGTGAAAATCTTCAAATATTTGAAAATAGATGATATAAAGTGTTTTGGATCCATTCCAAGTATTATAAAGTGGTGAGATGTCTAGTAAAAGAATACTAAGGTGACTGTGTTAAGAATTTACATAGGTGCATGTTAAGAGACCTAGAAAATTATGAAAAATGGCTATCTAGCAATATATTTTGACTCTAAATCATGTATAAATGTATTTTAATGCTATTTTATTACCATAAAATGGTTTTGTAATGAATTATAAGTGATTTTAGGTTTTATAATGTCAAGGAAGTTCATTTATAAGTTGATTATGTAAATTGCAGAATATACCTAGAGGGGAATGTGAATTGAAAATCTACTTCATTATTTGACTCTAAATCTTATTTGAAGGTGTTTGAATGTTGGATAAGCACTATATAATGGTTTTATAACATATATTGGGTCATTTGGTGACTTTTTCCATTCAAAACCTATTGAAAATTTGAATTAGGCATACCTAGGCCTAGAAACTTTTGTGTTATTTTGGATAGTTTTTCTAAAGAAACTAATAAAAAAGGAGTATACATCAAGATTAAATTGACTTACCATAAACTAGTAGTATCTTTAATTAATAGAATTGAAGTCAAGAAGTATGTCTATGAGGTTATATCATTCATCTTAAATCTTTCCTAGGCCTTGTGAGTTGTTAAGTCAAGAGAGTGAATAATTAGTTGCTTAAGTGCCACAATCAAGAGCCAAGTGATAGTCAAAGTGAAAGTTGTAGACTTTTGAGAACGAATATATTGAAGATTATAGTAAATAAGAACTATTTATCATTAGTTTATCATCAAATTAAATAATCTATAATACTTAATAAAGTCATTCAATAGGTTATTGAGTGAAAGTAGGACAAATACATTCTTCTCAAGACTAAATAGAGCACTCACATACCTAGGTATTAGTCCGTTATTGACTATTTAAACACTCATAATATACCATATGAATAATAAAATAGAAGATAGATCATCGCAAGAAGCATGAAATTAAAATTAGTAATTTTTTGTGAAACAATATACATCAAACAAATATATAAACCTATTATCTTGTAGTATAAGCCTAATAAAGATCATATTTCCTAAAAGAGTCCAATTAGAGTTGGAGGAGCATAATATAGGGTTTAAGTAAAAAAAGGATATAGATATCTATTGGTCTTTGAATACCAATATTAAAAGATGATCTTTTTGATGTAGGAGCATCAAGAAAACCACATTATAAACATGTAAATAAGGTCATTTGTGATGATAGAGTATTGTATAAGGTCTTAAGGGGTATTATAGGAGTCAATAAGGATCTTTAGATGCTTCATTAGTCTTTAAAAAGGTTAAATTTGGATTTCTCTCCAAAATTAGGGTTTGAATATTTGGATAATGATTTAAATCTTGTAAGCCCTTTTAAAGGGAATAAACCTATGTAAATGTTAAAATACCTTATCACCTTCTAGATAGGTGATCTCCTATTTGAAAAAGACCAAACAAGGCATGTGCTAAGTTTGGACAAGGATGTTGAGAGAAATTTGGACCTTTTTTATTATTAAGAACATATGTTTAGACATTTGATAAACATTAAAAGGTTCATACCTATCAGAAAGAGGACCAATAAAGGCACATGTACATAAAAATAAAAAAGTGGGTGAGGAAATAAGATATGGACAAGGGAAGAAGGTCTGGATATAGTCTAAAATAAAGGTCTGTACATGTCTATAAGTGTGTATTGGTATTTTGATTAATTAAAATAAAGTGTTTCTCTTATTTGGAGTAGTTAATTGTATTTTCCTATAGGTTTAATGAATAATTTTAGATGATCTTATGATGAATACATGCGTAAAGTCATTAAAATATTGACTATGTATAAGAGATACATAAAATTACATGAAGGAAAGTATGTAGAGAGGAGGTCTAAATATTTTTAATTTTAATGAAGGTTCAAGGATCATGAAAAATTTAAGAACTAAGGTAACATCATCTATTTGCATTTTTATTTAAAATATATCAATAAAAAACTAGTAATTTTTTACCAATAGTGATTTGTCAGCTTTAGAACACAATCAAAGTTACTCAAAGTTGAAAACAATCACATATAACAACGTCTAAATATCATTTAAAGTGATTTGGAGTTAGAGTAAATTTTTTAGTATGGATTATCAACAATTGTATTTTCTCACATCTAGGTCTTCCTAAGGAGAAAATAATAAATTAAGTGTTTGAATAGAGTTCTTGTCTTATTAAGAATTGTAGAATTTTGTAGAGTATTAGAACATCCCTACTATAATGATCATCATCAACAAGAAATTTTTAATATTTTTTGAAAGGGTTACACATTTTTATCCCCATTAAAGACAAAATTAGGCCTCTAAGCCTAAAGGCTCAAAATAGAGTTAAGTGAATTACTAAGGGATTAAGAATAAACCAATAGGAGGGATTGGTTTCCTAATATCTAAAATTGAAATAGTTATTGAGGAAGATCCTAAAAGACATATTATAGTCTTGAATAGGAAAACAACCTTTTCATATAATCCCAAGGATCTAAATATATATAAGAACTAGTCATGATAGATTTGGGATAAAGTTTAGACATGAATTCTATATCTTAAGGTTTTGAAATTAATATCGGTGTTCAAGAACTCACAAATAAACCTTAATAATTTGGAACCTTCTATTGTCTCATAAAATTCCATTTATTCATGATCTTCAAGAATCTAATGTAGAATTTGTAATAATTATAGACCTAAGAAAGAATAAGGTGAATAAGGAAATAAAATCTATGCAATACATATATTTATTATGTTTTTCACCAAAATATGTATCCAAAGTTGATAGAATAATAAAATGAATTCAAGAGGAACTTAACAACATAAATATGCCTTCATAATGTTAATATACATGTATAGACCTACTTGCATACTTATGCATTTTCATACATAGTCATGGAAATAGTGCTTGAGAGCACATATAAACACTCACTTTATATACGACAACAAACAAAAATATATAAAGGAAAATTCTAAAATCCTTTCCATCTGAGGAAACCCTTTTATTCATTAATCAAAACATCAAACACTATTACATACCTATGGTAAAATATTAGAAAATTCTAGATCAATATGGTTACATGCAAAATAGAAGGCATAATTTCAATGATACAAGTTATAATTAGAACTTCAAGTAATAGACAAACAAATATTTACTTTTTTAGACATAAACTAAACATGTTCAAACATAACTGATTACAAGACTATAAACTATTTATCAATATTCAAAGATAATTTTATATAATTATACTATTCACTTTGGGAACCATCACTTTCATCTGATGGGTTGTAGTCACCATCGTTGTCATCATCTACAATGGATGTGAAGAAGTACAGTGGTTCTATTCTTAAAATCCTTTGCCTTGGTTGGATGAGAGGAAAATTAACGTTGTGGGAGATTATGTACCTCTTCCACAATGCTACATATGGCTAGGATGGACAAAGTATGAAGGAATTAAAGTGGTTATTTAGAATGTTGTATAGTTTAAAATGCACTTAGAATGTTAGTTTCCCACTAATGAACGTATTTTGTACATGATCTAGATGCACATACATATCTATATAATTTGACACCTTTATTGGAAATAAATTATCCATGAAGGGCCTTAAATAACCTAAAATGGTATCATGAGTATCCCACACATTGAACAAGATGGCATCATCCTCTAGCCATTCATATGACCAATGTAGGTATAAATCAGTATCAGGCCTATCAATGAATGTCACATACTCATAACTCACCATAAGAATGTGGTGAGAAGGATATGCCATGTTTTAATTCATAATAACATTGACCTATCACAATCTGTTAGGATGGATGAAATTTTTAGTGTATCTAAGAACCCTCAAGTTGATGGAAGTGGCCAACATAGACGAGATCTGGTACATTTTTTCATATTCCACATTTAGCTCCTCCAATATATTATTTTTTCTAGATGAATTTGTGGAATTCCTCTTTGGTTTCCACAACAATCCCGATGTTTGTAATATTAATGCCATATACCACATAATTATAAAAATTATTTAGTGATAATTTCCAAAAAAATCACAAACTATAGTTAATTATTTTGCATGTAGTAATCAACATAGTTAAATGTTATGGGTAATCAACATGTAGTAACTACCATAGATAATTACTAAAAATTTCACAAACTACTATATGTAACTAGTTAAATTTCAAGTAAATGAAAATGCTTTGTACAAGTGTTGACTGCTGGACAAAAAAAACAATGATACAAAGCATCACTAGTTAGTTCAAGTGTTAAGCATGTAGCAAAATCTATAAGTACTTGGCCTATAAGTGGAAATTCTATGTTAGATTGTATATTCACCATGGATTTAATATAGAAATGAGTATTGAACATATTTTTGTGTCTAGTGAAGAGAATAATGCAAGTAGAATAATTGAGGAGTCATGGCTTCACAATGAAGTATTTTGTTTGGATTTGGGAAAGAGTTCAAGAAGTAGGTGGATGAATACATAATAGATAAGTCTTGGAGATCCATTTAATTGTTTTGGGGATTAGTAGCATTGTTCTAAGATTAATAGAATTTTTTTGTGTTAATTATGATGTTTTAAAGTGTAGTTTCAATCAAAAGTTCCCCATTAAAAGGACTATAGTAAGGAGAAGCCTGAGTTATACCAATTTGTATGTAAGGAATCTTGAAATTAATTCTAGTGAATATAGGATTTTGATAGGTTATATTGAGTTTGGATAGAAATTAGATAGGTCTTAGCTCCATAGGAAAAGTATTATTATTCTTTGAAATGCAAGAGACCCTTGACCCCTACACCCGTCCTGTTTTAAGCCTAGAAATTTTGCATTTTATCTTGGTTGAGGATGTTTTTAGGGTGCTTGTAAGTGTTTAATAGTGGTAAGGTATGTCTTAGTAAAAATCAGGTGAATGTATACATGTATTACTATTGGAATAACTAATTAGAGTATAAAGGGTTTGTAGATGTCATACAGGGTGTCTTAGACCTCTTCAACATGAGGGTGGCAAGAAGAGAGTCATTTTTCATGTTTTGAAGGATATCAAGATTGAAATTACATATTAGAGTGGGTATTTTTGATAGTAGTGTGAAAAAGGATATTGGAAGGAGAATAAGTTCATAGGAGGTTGAGATATAGAGCCAAGAAGACCAAGAAAAGATAAAACAAGTTGCAAACATTTATCCCCTATTTATAAGTTTTGTATAGGATTGTTCTATATAATAAAGAAAATAATAAATAAAAGAGTGTTATTAAGAGAGTATGGTGATTATCTTGTACTTCTTGATTTTTATCTATTCCTACATTATTTTTCTTCCTTTCAATTGTTGGGATTTTTTATGACTTGCCTATAGGTGTGAAAAGACAAGGGAAACCCATGATAACTTTATGTCTAGATAGATAAGGATGATAGGTAAATCACAAGTAGTGATGTGTGTTCAGAGGTGATAAAATGGTAGTGGAATAAAATAAATATAGAGATTTTTTTTAGGTGATGATAATCCCCTTAGAAGTTTGGTAAACCCTTAGAAGTGTACAAGTTTCAGTTGAGTCTTTAATTAGTCTTGAGAGTACTCAAAAGTTTATATCCATGCATGTTGAAACATTTAGTGATGACATATTAGAAAATATATATTGGAGGGAGTTTAGTAAGGTTTTGGAAGACATTATCTAATCTTAAAAATTGAGGTAAATTATCTAACAATAATTGGATACCACCTTGTTACTCCTTGTGCTTGCATAGTTTTAGTATTCATCAAAATTTGGTCATCTTTTCCTTTTGAGATGTTGAATACTTGATTGACAGAAAAAAACCTTTGGATATGTTTAGTGGTGAGTGGGAAGACTTTACACAAGCTTTAGATCCTTTTTCCATCCCATATTTCTATTAGAAGTACAAGAAATAAGTTAATTGCATACATATAGTCTTAGGAGGACATTAGAATTATACATTCTTGCTTATTGAGGCCTCCCAAGGATTGAATAGGGATAATTAACTCTTTAAAATGGTTAATAATGTTGGTATAGACCTGGGGGAGGTCTTAGAAGTGTCAAAAAATCCAAAAAGCCTTTTTAATGTGTTCTCAACCTTGTATAGGCCTACCAAGACAAAGGTTAGGGTTTAGTTATTACAACTCCTATAATTTTTTTTCCCTCTATAAGAATTTGAAAAAAATTGGAAATATTATGTTTTTAGAGGTGATTTATAGGATTCATGAGGTATTATGATTGAGTGATATTGTACAGTATGGTCTATAGTGTTGTGTAAATAGATTGGACCTAAATAATCGTAAAGGAGACCTACTTCCAAAGAAAGAGACTGAGTTCAAGGGGTGTCTTAAATATTTAAGTATTGAAACTATTAGAGGAGATAAATGGACTAAAATGGTGTCCAAAAGTGTCATTATTTGGTAGAGATGATCTATATATCCTCCTATATAAGGAGGTTTATATGTTTTAAGGGCTATAATGAAGAGTAGGTTTGTATGAGAATTAGGGGCATTCAAAGGTTTTGAAGAGTGTGTGGATAATCCAAATGAGTTGTTTCCAGTTTAATATGATAAATAGAGCCCATATATAGTGATTTATTAGTTTCATTTAGTTCTAATGAAGTTTGAGGTGTTAGAGCAAGGAGGAACTAGTGAAGAGAATAATGAAATGGAATGATTAAGGAGGCATGGCTTAGAGGTGAAGTTAACTATTTTTAGAATGAAAAGAGTTCAAGAGGTAGGTTAATGACCATATGAATTCATATTTATGAGTTAATAACATGGAATAATGAATGAGGTCTTGATGTTAAGGGAGATATATGAAGATTAGCAAGTTTGGTACAAGAGTAGAGATTGAAGATGTGAAGGTGATGGTTGAGAGAATGGTTTAGATGATGGTTGTGTATGTCAAGGAGTGAGAGAGAGTTTTCATGGATGGTATAAGGGTGATATATTATAATATAAATAAAATAGTGTATGCATATGAGAGTCTTAAGTATGTATTGAAAGTAAGAATAGGCTAAAAGAATGCACCAAACAAGCAAGTATTTACAGAAAAAATCCAAAGATAGATGATAGAAGACATTAAAATCTATAAATCATAAAATTGAGAGCTAAATATGATTTAATACATTAAAGGAACGTCATGGAGTCACTTTTTTTTCATGTGTGAGGTACTATTGTATGGAACTTGGCCTAAAAATGACTGTTACGGGCCTAAAAATGTAGTTCTTGAAGGATTTTCATGGAATGTGACTAAGTGAGACCTATTAGAGTCCCTTGGAACCATGAATTAAATAGAAAAGGCAAGGGAATATGATTCTAAAGCTTCATGAGGAAAGTTTATAGTGATTGTAACATCTTTTGGATAGTCAAGACACCTAGTGTTGAGCAAACATGTTATCAACAATTCTTATCATGCCTAATGCACATGTACCTCAATATTGAAGATGGTTTTGAGATTTAAGAGGGGTGGAATGAATAATTATAGGGATATTTTAGAGTATTAAATCTTTGATAACAATCCTAATGTGAAAACAAGGCATAGGATAGAAAGATAGACTTGTTAGGGTGATGTATCAAGAAGGCTTTGGAGTCTAGTGGAAGGTGAAATATGACAAGAAAATTCAAGAAGATTTAAAGTAGTAAAATTTATGAATAATCCATTAGATATGTAAGAACGAGATTGACCACAAGTATCAGATTAAAATACATAAAGAAGGAATTTATAGGCATGTATATTTATTTAAATAACCTATGTGTTGTAAACTAAAGGTTTTTTAGCATACATGTAAGTTGAGAACAATTTTGACTTGTTGTATTTGAAATAATGTTCATATGGGTACCTAATTGAAAGTGTGAGAATGTGAATAATGTGATGTACTATTGTTAGCTTTTAATATTTTTCACAAAATCCTTTAATAGATAGTACATTTATGAAATATGTTCCCACATGTGGGTAGTCTAAGAGAACTATTCACCTTCAAAATATGCTATTTATTTCTCCTTGGTTTCAAACATAATTGAAAATGAATCAAATGAATACAATTACATCAAAATATATAACAATAGAAAATTATCACTAATTGTACATGCATTTATTATTATTGTGTTATCACTAAAACCTACAATCAAGTTGCATTATTTCTATTATGTCCACCCCTATCTCACCTCATTGCCCTATTAAGATCATCATCCCAGAATTATAATTTTGGATTGTTACGAGGTGGGTTTGGATAAAGTGTGGTCTCCTATGACATGCTATGATGTCTACATCTATTCATAATGTCTATGAAGTCTTTTTATCTATGAGTGGAGGTTCCATGCCCATCTTGCACTTTTTTGAATAGACAACCCATCAGGTGTTGTGAATTCAATATTTCCTTACTCTACACCTTGTTTTAAACCTATGTCATAGAATTTTTTAAGAATGACATGGTTTCTACACTTCTATCTACTTCATAACATTTCTCAAATATCTCTCATGCTCCACATATTAAGGTGTCAATATCATCAACTTTAGTAGTACAAAGGACATATTCATAGAATTAAAATCATCTAATTCAAAATGACAAAAAATATGAAAAACATATGATTACAATTAGTTACTATACTTATACTATTAGTCTCCCTCAGCTAGTTTTCAATATCATTCACCAGATTTATTGTGACACCTTCTAGTACATGACATGATACTTATATATCCATAGCTGATACAATGTACATTTGGGTGTGCAAACCTATGATATTCATGCTTTGTTCTCCCTCATTTTCAATTCAAACTCCATTGTCTATGATCTTGGAAATGAAAATGTATTACACAAATGATAGTCACCTCAAAACCATGAATGCATATAGTATGGGGGGAAAAAAAACTTACATGGTACTCAACATCAATGTTGTTGATGCTCTCATTAACACCATGAACTCTGGTTACATCCTCTAAAACTACCTGGCTTATCATCTTTCTAATTAGGTCAACCTTAACCACATGCTTGCAAGTGTATCCTTGGAGTGAAAATGAGCAATTGCACATTGACATGGAAGGTTTTATATTAAATACACGATAATGAAATGTCTCATATTTCATAATTTAAACCCATGCCATACAAGGGTCTCTATTTTCAAAGGTAACATGATAATATGGGATTTACAAAGCTATTACCTATGAAATATTTTCAAATCTCTCTACTTTGAAGTTCCTATAGAAGTCAGTGTCCTTACATAGTTGTAGCCATCAATAATATATGTAAACTAATATTGTTAGTTGGTGAATTAACCAATCCACCTTGTGATTTACATAAGTCATTATTGTTCTTAGGAACAACATTTAAAATGGGAATGGTAAGATTCTATAGTTACATTGGTGTCTTTCCCAATATGTAGAAGTGTCTAACAACATCGACACCACATTCCAACCCTGTTTGCCTAATGTTGCTCCCAATATTTGACAAAAGTGGATTGAGAGGAGTGATATATTTATAATTTTTTTTGTAATACCTTGTATCCATGTCCTAATTATCACAATTATGAATTATGAACCCTAACTCAACAAACATCTTACATCATCATCTTTCACCATTGCTATCAAATTCTTCTACCATGAACAATGAACATGCCAAATACATAAGTAGACCTCACAGTTGAATGTCTCCATACATAAAATAATAGTTTTGTATAAGTTAATGAAATAAGGTGGGTATTTTGTCTATGAACATCCAAATATTAACTCCATGATGCATGTAAGAATAATGATTATGTATCTAATAGATTTTATCTCTACATTGACATCATCCACCATGGAGTCATTGATTATCCATTTAATGTCTTTCAAATTCACTCTTTGAAGAAGAATTTGTATCTATTATCTTATGTCGATAGTATAGGACCAAGACATAATGACCCATGAAATGGGAACACCTTCATGTTTGGAATCAAATGCCAACAATGTGTACAATTGAAACTGTACAAAAAAACATTATAATAGCTACTATTAGTACAAACATAAAAATAACTAATATTATCAACTACTCTTATAAATATTGGCACAATACCTTCATTGTATTTGTCCCAAACATTACATCCATCTCTAATAAGCTATGCTTCCCAAATCTCAACAACCATTCTAGATGTTGTGAGAGTTGGATTCCCAAGATGAAGAGGATTTCCCCATCCCCATCAATCTCTCTACCATTATAACCCTGATAGAAAAACCAATTTTCAAGATTCACTAGTGCCCACTCCCTAACACTTTTATATCATCAACATTATACATGTATTTTTCCTTCTTGATCAATCGTTATGTGTTGTATATGTCATCCTTTCTCAATAAATCACCACATTGTGTTTCACCATTAAAAAATACAAGTTTATCATGCACCATCTCTTAGTGTTTAAGGTGGTTAGAATTAATATAAATTCCTAACAGTAGTATCCTATGGACCCATTCATTAAGTTGGGGGATGATGTAAGGAGAAAAAAACATTTCTCATTCTTGAACTATTCATATTATTGGTCATGGTAATAGTTGTGTTCATTATCTGTGTGTTCTACATGATTGTATTTGAGAAGCACATAATCAAGTATATAGGCCGTACATCGTGTGTTGAAATGATAATGACAACTACATCCTATATACCTTTAACCCAACCGATTGCCTTTTCTAGACTTGGGAATCAAAGACTTCTCTTTTGGCATGCCATCAATTTCATGAAATTCATCAGGTCCATATGAACACCAATAGCTACATGATTATGGTGAACAAATAAACATTCATGCAAAGTGAAAAAAAGTTTACATTAACAAAACATAATAACATTTGAATAGACACTAACTTGTAATCTATAGTGTGAGCTGACTTATATGACATATTCAGAGGTGGTAGTGATCCTTCTATACTTTCTAGTAACATATGATTTTCTCTTGTGATGTGAAATACAAAAATTTTTAGGGAACAACTCCCTCTTGATTCTCCTTTGAGGAAGTCATCAACCCTGTCATTCTAAACCTAGGCAACTCACAAGTCTTCCTTGTTGATGTCAAGAAAATTGTCCCATTTGATACAACTACAATCAAATGGACCCTCACCTATCTTATATAGTTCAATCCACATTATTTATTCCCAACTTTTTTCCATCTATTCCAACCTATAAGGAGAATATTTTGTTGATTGAATTAGCAATGGACTTTTGGTATTAAGTGAACATAATTTTATATGTATTACATCAGACTTTTTTTATTGATTGAATGTTATCTGACATATATTGTAATGTATAAAGGACAAGGATTGAATAATGCATAAAATATAAGCACATTTTGGTCCAAACATCATTAAAACATCTACACATCATCGAAATGGGTAGTTGGATTCATATGCATCGACAAACTTGACAACACCCTTTTTGGAGACATTTCTTGTACATCTCATTCAAATATGTTGTTTTGAATGCACTATTCCATTTAAATCATATTGGGCCATTTAATATATAAATCTATTTTACAATTGTCATATGTAAAAACATTAGGAACTTCATGAATGTGTTTGAATATTTTAAACACATCATGCCTCTTAACTAGTTTTTAAGCTCTAAACTTTAGGTCATGCACAATGTCAACAGAAGAAAATTATGATTACAATCATAATAAGTAAATAATGTTACAATAATCAAGAGAGCATCTGAATGACATATAGACACCATATAAATAGTCAAAATGAAGTATTTTTTTTATCGACAAAAGTGAAATAGATATACCAAAAAAAAATTTCATGACATCATTTCAACATTACATCCAGTAGGGGAAGATAATGGAGAATAGTATAATAGCTAAAAACATGAACATTATACAAGGAGTAAATGAGAATCATTGCCTGTATAAAACCATGTTGACTAATGGAAAATCAGTCAAAGTATCAAAAAATTCATTCACAAGAACATATTAAAAATTAGGCATGGCAAATGCATCCATTGTGATTTATCACATTTCATTTCATTTTTGCCCTGATGATGCTTGTTGAAGATGTATATTTGTGTAATAAATGTGAATATATGGAAATAACCCATACATTAAATTTTCAACATCATGTATCTCAATGATAAGACCTCTAAGGACATCCTTATCCCCTGTCATTTCATGATAAATGTCTTCAAAATCGATCTCTATGCATTCAAGTATTTATTCACATAAATACAAACATAAGCCTAACCCATCTATTAAATCAATGTAGGAGGCATGATGTAAGACACTTAATCAAATATTAAAGTGCCACATTACCATATGATTTGATTTTTAGGAAAAAATAACATGATTTTTATATAAATTTATCTTCCTTTCCATTCAGGTGTAACCAATAAACACACGTGTTAGTCAAACATATTGTAAATAGAAGCCATGAAATGTACATATAAATGAAAATATGATAATTAAAATTGCTTCAAAAAATATGATAGAAAATATGAACAAAAAGGTTAGAAGAATGTATAAAACCTCATTGAAATTAATATAAAAACCTTCATAAAACATATCAAAATCAAAGCATGAAATCATAAAAATGGAAAAAATAGTGCATATACGAGGGAGTTGTATTTATAGATGATCTTAAATGGAATGCACTAAATTCATTCTTCTGTGTAGGGCATGGGAATGTGATTTTTCCAAGAAGCCCATAGATTTAGGAAAGGGTTAAAAAAGTGAAATAGCTATGAAGTCCATAGATTCAATATAGGGTTAAAAAAATTGAAATTGATATGAAGCCCATAGATTCAGGAAAGGGTTAAAAAATTGAAATTTATATGAAGTCCATGTGATATTCTAGTTTTATATAAGCTAATCATTCAATGTATTGAATTTGAGACGTAGACATATTGGTATTTATGGACACTACATGAATGGAAATGCTAGTAGGTGACACAACAAAAATTTGCATGACATGTGTACATTAAAAATTGTATGAGCCCATATGGGAATGAAATTTATCCCATTAAATTATAATGGTAAAATGCCTTATCACCCACAGTAAGGTCGGGGCATACCCCATATTGAGATATGAGAGCTTTAGTATAGAAAAATAGGTTGACAATTTTTTTAAAATGATTTCCTCATAGACCACCACTACCATACTTCACACCTAATAGACCATAATTATTGGCCCCTAAATTTAGGGAGGCCCATGAGATGATAGAACATAATTATCAAACTAAATGAAAGCTTCTTCTTTATTACATGTAGAAAATTAGACAAAAATATCTCATCTCCATCTCGCATAATATAGGAAAGATGTTCAGGGCTCCAGATGATGAAGCAACATTCCACTTACAAAATTTGATTGCCACTAAATACATTAAATGCCATTATCTAAGATTTTATGGACTAAATAGATTGAATGGTAGATAAATTTATTAAATTATTTATATACCACTATTTATTATTATTTTTTTACAACTAATCTGAGTAGTACTCATCATGTTCATGAAAATTTATATCATCCTCAAATTCTTGTGATGGTGTTGGAAAATGACTTCTTCACCACATTGCTTCTTGGTATGTAAGATATTAGAACATGTGTTTAGGATCTAATTCAAGATTTGAATCCAGACAATTCCATAACTATAAACAATTTTCATGAAGATTGTCCCACATTGAAATTTGAAATCTAATCACAAGGTGATATGTACAAAATAATATTTATGGTAAGAATGCTACATAACTAGTTTTATCAAAATATCTATCGAACAAAATTTTCTTCATGGGATTCAAAGATATTTCATACTATAGAATCATTAATTCTGATAAGATATTAGACTTAAAAATTATTTCCAACATTTTCATTTGATGACATGACCAATTTCCTTTTAATAACTCCCATTTGAAAGCATTATTAGTATTCCACCAAATCCTAGCAATGAGATTTTCATGAGTAGCCCAAGTAGGTGGTATCCAATATAAAATTTCATTTAATTTGATTGAAACTTGATCAATGTCTCTTCTTGTTACATCTCTGAGTTGGATAAGGGAATTCCATAAGTCATTAGAATACCAAGTGGAGGGGGGCTCTGAAAACATTGGCATACTACAAATAAACACACAAACCACACAAAATAAATTTTATAAATTGTTCACTACATATTTTACAACAAATTATTTAATATATTTATTATCAATCATCCAATAAACTTTTTATAGATTGTCAAAAGATTAAATCATTATCATTCTACAAAATTAACTTTAAAAATATGCTTCTAAGAATGTAGTTTTGAAATATATATCAATTATTTTTATAAGACCACTATACAGATTGAATATGCAAGAGGATATTATTCAATTTATAAACACCTCTAATTTAAACATCATACTCTAAAGTGGTGTCATACAAATATAACAAGCCAATATGACAAATATCATATTAACATTCAACACTAGTACTTTGCAAGTATTTTATGTTCTCCATACTGAGATGAAGCCATAATGTTCCTCTCATTTCCTTAAAGTATCTTGTTTAAGGTTGGATATTTTTATTTTATACTTATACCAAAAAATACAAAATATATATATGTGTAAATTTCAAGCTAGGTCAAATGAGCTGCCATTTTGGTATCATCCAAGCTTGCAAGCCATCTCATTTCTAGATTACCATTTTTTTAAGTTTATAAAATGTATATGAAGCTCTAAAGATAACAATATTGTCTTTAGACACAAGGCCATTTAAAATTATAATTTTTTTGGAAGGATAGAATAAATCCTTCATCAAAGCAAATATGTACACTAATAGAATTATTATTCTGGTTTTAGTGGATGCCTCTATAAAATTAAAGACTTGGCCATGTATCTGCACATCAAGTTTGTAATTTAACATAAGGTTTAATGTCATTTAATTTTTATACCTTTCCTCAAATTTCTTACTAAAATGTTGAGGATTGACCTCTCAAATATTTCCTTGAAAAGTCTTGATAATCTATTTCTAAAAAATTGCACTTCATAAATTCTTCAAAATTTAATACGATTCACCATGGATTGTTGCAAAATTTATGGATAAACATTTTAATAAGGTACTTAGAATTCAAATAAAATTTTAATATATTAATTAAATAAAAATATCTCTTGGATCCAATTTTACTAAAATATCATACTCTTCCCTTCATTTTCGGCTTACAATGGAAATATTGAGAATATTACATATACAAATTTGGAGTATGAAGATGTACATGTTAGTAAAGGTATGGTTACCAAGTAAAAAATTATTGATGCTTATTATCAAATAATTTTTCACATAGGCATTATTTTATTATGATCATCCCCTTTTTCACCAATCGGTGATTTTTGAAGACATGATTGTAAATACAAGGAATGAAAACATAACTCTTAATTGTAAAATTGGGTTCAATATGATAAATTTAAATTATTAAAATGATATAAAAAACAATTCAAGTGAAAATTGTGTCTAATGATGATGTTTGCAAAAAATGTTGAAGATGAATAGAGTTGTGAGTCCCCAATGTCACAGTCCAAACAAGACATATTTGGAGAGGAAACTAAATGAAAAGACATTGAAATATGGAATTAATACAATTTATGAAAATATTATTTATGGCCCAAAAATATCAGATAAGTGGATGAAAAATTATATCAAACTCTAAATAAAATTAAGTAACTGGAAAAATTATTTATAATTAGTATTGTTAAAATGAAAAGTGATCTCCTATAGAGACTTGAAACTACTTCCGTATGGATGATTGATCCAAATTATTTTTCATTATTTTATACATTATGCACTTTTGTCAACGTATGTATAATTGGTCCAAAATTAGCATTAATGAATTTTCATTGTGAGTTTTTATAGCTAGAAAATTATTTCCCCTGTTCTTATGCAAATCCCTCTTTTTATTTTATGATTATCATGTCTTGTGTTATGAAGTATGAGATATGAAGAAAAACATATTTTTATTGAATACAAAATATTCCTACAAGATTTATCATTCAATGGGAAAATTGTGTTTATCCAAATAAAAATTCATAAACACACCCTAAAAACATGCCCTATCAATCCTACTGCAACTGATTGTGATAAAGAGCTATTTTAAGATAAACTATAATAAGTGAAATATATTGGAGAAAGTACCCATAATAATAATAATACAACTATATTAAATGAAAATTATAAGTATCCAATGAGAGATGTTTCATTTTTATCATATCTTGTGGGAAGTAATACTTTCTCCAAGATCTCATCTTTGAAGCAAACAGATGCACAAAATTATTTCAATGTAGGGAAATAAATACAAATGTAGGGAAGTAATGTTGATCTCAAAGTCCTTCTTGGATAAAATATTTAAGGAGAAGAAAATTTTAATTATAGTTGGAGGGCATTTCATAATTCATTGCATTTAGATGCCTTTAGTAAGCTATAATGATTAAATTCTATGAGGCATTTTAATATGTCTTTATGACTTTGCACAATTAAACAAGAACAATGTAAATAGCAACCTGAATGAGAACTAGAAGCTACTTTCACCACAAGCTATAAATGCAATACCATAAGTTGGAAACATAACATCATAAGATTGAAACATAATGCTAACCTGATACCTCTTTGAAATGCAAAGTGAGCTATATGACAAGTGCCAAATGAGGTGAGGTTCAATGTTAAAGTTGGTTTGCCAATTTTTAAATCTCCAAATATTTTATCCCACTCTTTTATCACTCACTACCACATTGGATGAGTCAATGTATCAATTAAAATTTATAGTTGGTGGTCTTAAGGAGATAGTAGTCATTCGCCAATCATAGTTGGCATTGACAGTTTAGTGGTCCTCACAACTAGTGTTAAATGTAACTATAACCATCACATAAACCATAACCATGCTTGATGTTTGACAAGTTGATGAGGATTAGTGAAGACCATCATCTGACACCAACATATTGGTCATTAGTACATGCTAGTTAAGCTTTCCCGATACGAATATTTTTTTAGGCCTATGCTATGTCCTGTCTAATTGCTATAGGAAGTAATTTGATTTCAATAAAATGGTATGCAATATTGTTATGATTAAGAACATTTTATATTTAATAAGTTTGTTTGAGGAATTTTATTCTTTAGATTATTTTAATTACTTTGATATCCACATGGTTTATCTAAATTGGTTCATTAAAGGATAAATATGTGTCCATAGCTTTGTTATTTAATATAAAAATTTTATCTGTGGATTTCAAAATTTATCTAAGAATACTTAAGAACAAATTCATAATCATCAACTTGATGGCTTTAGACTTAAAATAGAAATGAATCTTGGGTAAATCAAATCAAAACTATTAAATATGAAAGAAATAATAGAGAAGATAGTTATTATTCCCTGACATTTAACTAATTATTCTTCATTGAATCATATCTTGAACTGCTTGTGGATTGCACACAATATGACAGATGGGTTCAACTAGCACTTTTGAAAGTCATCCAAACTAATTTCCCGGGGAATGTGATGTTGGTCATGTGATATGTATTACTTTTGATATGGAATTTATGTAAATCTAGTGCCTTATGTGTCACTAATATTCAAGTTAATACAAAGTTTCATAAAACATTCTAAACTACTTCGGAGAAGTTATTTTGATCATTCAAGGAATGCATATTTGGTAGAATGTTCTTGTAATAAAATAAAATTTAAAATCAAAGAGCCTCATCCCTCATTTTGATGAGTTGCTTGAATGTTCTCTAACTATGATGAGCAAGTATATTTTGAATTTGAACTTACACAATTAGTGGAAATCAAGGGAAAATAATGATTCTAACTTTTTGATTAAGGGAAGAGGAAGTGCTAATGAAGAGATAGGGTAGTTTATTTTGTATTTGGTTGGAAATCTATGATACTTTCATGATCCTTGTTTCTCCTGATGGTTGAGATATGATAGTTAAAATTCAATCTATCTTAAATATTAGAGAAAAATAACCCCACTATCAAACAATAATCAAAAGTTGGTTGCTTTTGAGCTTCTCTAATAGAATAATTTATGATGCTAAAAAATTATTTCCATTTATGGTTTTAATTATTGGTGTACATTTGACAAAAATGACTTAAAAATTTTTAGTGCTATTGAAATATAGTTCTCTTTATGTCATTCAAAACAATATAACATTCACTTCTATGCTTAGAATGTATGCATCAAATAAGTCTACAATAGCATTGAATAAGCTCCTAGTGTAGATTATGTTCCCATTTATCAAGGGATGATGCATACAGTCCCTTTTTTTCTCTTTGAAAAACATCTTCAAATTTGATTTATGGGCTTAGGATAGGCATCTACTAAGAAGTGTGGGGTAGAATTTGACCAACTTGTGTTACCAGCTCAAAATTGAAGTTATATTTTGGTATTCAAGTATTTTTTAATTGAAAGAAAATTTTTAACTTAAAAATGATAGTGTCAATTGGTTGTATTTTTTTATTTTGCATAATACTATTAAGGATTAATTTTAGATGCATCGATGGAACATGAAATTATAGTTAAGATCTAGAGCATTATCTTTCACATTTCCTTAATGCATTTGATTTATTTGATACCTTAATAAGCCTAATTTCTCTACATGGTCAAATTTGATAGTATAATTCCACTTAACATAACTTCACTTCATTTCCATTTATAGAAAATTTGTGCCTAATAAATATGAGGAGCTTAAAAAATGCAATATTTATGACTCCATTGTCTTTGTGTTTGATGGGGGAAATGTAGTCAATGCTAAGTAAAATTGGGTTTATCTTCTATTATGTTAGGAATTCCCCTAGATCAAAGATCTCATGGCTGCCAGACCTTTAGCTCAAAGAGATGTAGGGGAGAATTAATTGCTTCTTGACCTAGTTTATATTCCTACATTTTTTGCTAGATTTCCCATGGTATATCTATTATTAATGTTTGGTCTAATTTGTTATTATCTATAGCATAAAATAATTTTCCATTATTTCATTTCTATGATTATAAAATGGGCGTAATAAGTTTGGTGTAGCTTGCATCCCACTAGTCTCAACAACTCAATACAAAACAATTTTTTTGAAATTCAAGTATTTGCCAAGGAGGGGGGAATTATGAACTCAAAAGTGATAACTAATAATTTTTTGTCTTTGTTTATTTTACATAAACTCCTTATGTAGATTAATTTTCCTTATAATAAATGATGCATTGCGAATCTAGAGCTAGATCAGTTTCATTCGTGGTGCATTTTCATTATTTATTTTCTAGGCCTCTTTGTTCTACATGGTGGAGCTGCAAAAATTTGATTTTCTATTTTTTAGTTGGATATAGGTTCACCTTTTTCACTTTTGAAAAGCATATTTACAATTCATTTGTATGATTTTTTATATTTGAGCATAGATTATCCAACTCCTCTTAGCCTTGGCCACTTTCTAGAGGATATTAATAGAGTCTCTATTGGCATTTTTAGGGTGATTGATGGCCATAGAGATCCATCTTTTTCTACTAGAATATATTAAATATATTTATGCATTTCATTTCCCATGATAGTGAAAAAATCTATTGGGAATTACATTTTCATATGTAAACTGTGACCTATATAGGTGTAGGAAGAAAATAGATATAGTGTGATCAGGGGTGCTCATATAAAACTTAAACACATAAAATGTGCATGGATGATGGTTAAAAAAATTCAAGGTAAGTATCAAGAGCCATGGAATCTTGATAGTTGTGATTATTTATGAGGTTATGGCTAGATATGATTTTGTTGTAAATCTTTAAATTGGACTTTATTCTAATACAATTAAAATTATATATCTCATTGGAAATGTTTGATATGTGATTTAGGTGCATGCTGAGGCTGATCTTGTGGATGTAGCACTTGTGGATTCATTGATGGAAAAAACCAAGGCTTGGGAGGAAGACGTAATAATAACACTCTTATATGATGAAGTGAACAATGACTCCTAAATTGTCAAATCTCAAGGATTTTGTTTGTGGTACAAATTTGAATCAATCTCAAAATCTCATGATGTTTATAATGGAATTGATTTCACTTCATCATTTTTTTTGAATTCCATAGGTGCCCCTTTTGGCAATGTTCGATGAATACTACATGTGAAGGTAGGAGATGGAAGAGGAGCAAAAGAGGGAAAGGGTGTGAAAATGTTATGTTGGGAATTGCTAAGCACTCTCACCTATATGTTTTTCATGTATCAAAATATTTTAATTAATCCATGTATCCTTCTTTCGGATAAAAATGGATTCCAGGGGTAATTGACAGTTGAACAAGATTTTTTTTGGTGCAAGGCAGATTTCTCATAAGCAACTTTTTAGACAAAAAGGTATAGGACTATGTGTGAATAGAAACTATATAATTGGAAATCCTTTGAATATAAAATTATGTCTTAGCATCCAGAATATAGGAAGATTTAACTTCATAAGTTTCTGCCCATGGCTCAAATCTATTCTCCTCTTAGAACCAAAAATATGTTAGTGCAATTCAAAGATGATTAAGGAGAGATATGTGGAATTTGTAGTGGGTAGGGGGGTGTACTTTACCAAATAGATTAAAATAGTGAGTGATTAATCATTATATTTTTGGGTACCATGTGGGATTTTTTTTGAAAAGTGCAGGTCTCTCTACCTTTGCCAAAGTTAAGTTTAAATAGGATTCATCTTGATGTATCACAAGTTTTTGTAAAGAATAGTATTTTATGGTGATTAAAAATGACTTACATCAGTGGGCTTGGTTCATATTTACTTATATGAGGTTATTATTTTTTGTTTAGTCCTAAAAAATAGAACAAAATTATCTTTGTATAGTAAATATAAATTCAATATTGTTTATATAAATATAAGGTATTCGGCATCTCACCATCAAAGAAAATCGACTTTAGTTTTTGCTAAGGAGTTGAATTTGTGGATTCAATAAATGAGGTTTTGTAAATCAATGTGAATGTTAGAAGCTTTTGTTTTTATTTGTTGAATGTTTTGGATTCAATGTTTTTGGAATACTATAATATACTAAATTTGTATTAACTCAATTTGCCCTTAGTTTGCTTTTGCAAGTTTAGATATAAATTTGATTCTCATAAGAATAGAACAAAACTATTATGAGAAATATGGTGGCCTAATTTTAGTGGGATAAATCCTTCTTAATTTCTTTTCTTCTCAATACTCTTATCATACATAAAGGGTACTCTCAACATAAATAAATTGGTAAGGTTTATACAATTCTTAGGCCAAGCATTAGAAATTGAAATTCAAAGGTACAAAATCTAATGAATATGTAAAGCTTAATTTTAAATAAAATAGTCCACATCATATTGGTGTATCCATTGTAACTTTGGTTGCAATTGCCACTTCATTACCACTGATAAATAAGTTGCCTATGTATCACTTTTCTTTCTAGTTCACTTGCAATAATAACAAGGTTTATGAACCTTACTAGATAATGGACATTATTGTTAATTACTCCTATAATAATACTAAAATCATAAGTAATCTAGATGATGGATGGGATATATGCTACATAGAGATAAGGCAAAAGGCCCTGTGTGACATCACTAATACCACTCATGTCTAGGATTACAGAGTGTACCAATGAAACATCATGGTCCAGGGGACACACCTAGATTACTTGATAATTTTTTCATATTTTAATTTCTTAATTATCAAGAAAATAAACTGATAGAATTATTGCATTTCCTTTGACATCTATGAGTTCTTGGGTTCTTATGTACTTTAGACCAGATTCTCTCTTTCTTTAATATATATTGCACTTGGCTGAGGCACTGAGGGTATACTTAATAAAGTAAACCAAGCATTAGATTATAAGGTGTAAATAAAAATAATATTCAGAGTTATGATTCACTTACATTATGCTACATCTATACATGTATATGATGTATAATGGTATTTAGCTACTACCAAAATAGGATATGCCTTATAAATTAACTCTCTAGTTTTGTGCACTCTAAATTATGGTACACTATCTAGAAAACTTGATATGATATTCAGTACCTCCTTAAAGAAGTTGTGGTATTAGTTTTTGTCTCCCAATGCAAATTCAAAACCATTGGTATACCCTTGCTTGTAGGTTGAGAAAGTTTGAATCTCAGCCTTAACATTGTAGTGAGAGGAAAATATCCCTTAGGCACCCTCAGCAAGAGATCTCACTCCAAAGTTGGGTTGTTTAAAGGGACAAGTTAATACCCTCTAAACTTTGCCATAATTGTACTTAACTATCTTTCATACTTGATTGTAGTCTTGATTTCAAGTACTTCAAGGCAGATTATAGTTGTTTATTTCCAAAACCACATTGTTAGACTCTTCTTTTAATGTGTTAAGACTGAAACCCTAGAATTAGTGTTTGTGAACATGTTCTTACCTTGATTTTTGATCCTAGCTATCATAATTACAATTTGGTAGTGATCTTTAGTGCAAGTCCAAGGGAATGTCTAGTGAGTTTTGCTTTCGAACCTTGTAGTCAGTCTGGTACAACTAAAATATATCTCACTCATAGTTTAGTAATGACCTATGATAATTTATCTCTCTTATAATTACTGACTAAAATAAGATCTCAAATGACCCTAACTATAGTATAGACCATGAACCATCTTGGATGGGTAGTAGAGGTTAGAATATGGTAGGTGGTCTTAATGTATCTTTATATAATTAAAAAAGAAAAGAAAAGAAAAGAAAAAATAAAATCCTATTAATGTCCACAAATGACCAAAATTAGGTCAATGGGACTGAAGGATATAACCATTAGCAATAGAAAGTTCTAGAAAGAGAGAATCCTAAAGGTGAACCAAATAAATTAACTACAAAGAAAAAATAAAGCAATATGTCACTAACATAAATGGCAAAGAAACCAATACAAATAGTAATGAGGGGTGAATAAATGCCCCAAGAGCATGTGCCAATGAATATTAGAGGTAAATCTCATTGAATGTCTTTGTCTATGCCTAAAGTAGAGGAATCATTTGAGCCATTATTAGTCACTATGAGAGATTTGATATAGGGTTGGAGGAGATAGGTTGGGGGATCATAGGAGGAAGAAAAACACTTCCTCTAGAAATTCCCCCAATATCCAAGAAAGACTATTTCATATAATTTGGACTCATACCCACTAAAGTGGAGTGGAAATTTTTTTCTCCAAAATAATTTTCTTATGTTCTAAATAAAATGGACTGTTTCAAACTATTTGGGCCATAAATCATTTTGAATAAATTGGAATATTTTGAATAATTTGGAATTATACCCTGTAAAGTAAAGTGGAGAAAATTTTCTCCAAAAAATAAATTTCATATATTCTAAATAAATTGGAGTGTTTAAAACCATTTGGAAATAGATCATTTCAAAAAAATTGGTCATTTTAAAATAAAATGGACTAATAACCACTAAAGTGGAGTGAAGAGAATTTTCTCCAAAAATAAATTTGTTATATTTGAAATAAATTGGACTGTTTTAAATCATTTGTGCATAGATCATTTTGAGAAAATAGGGTTATTTTGAATAATTTAGACCTATACCTATAAAATAGAGTGATTCAAAAGAAGATTTTCTCCAAAAATAAATTTTATTTATTCCAAATAAATTAGACTATTTTAAACCATTTGAGCATAGATCTTTCGATTAAATTGGGCTATTTAAATAATTTTAAATTATAGCCACTAAATTAGAGTGGAGAATATTTTCTCCATAAATATGTTTTTTATATTATAAACAATTTGAATTATTTCAAACCATTTGGGAGTAGATCATTTTGAATAGATTGGATTGTTTCAAACTTGTGGCACCCCTCTAGGCCTTCATATCGATCATTGATCCTTTGAAGTAGCTTCCATTGTATGGACACGTGACACCATTTGACTGGCCAAATTATGGATGAAAACATGTTTAGAAATCTAGTTCACCTACATAATAAAATATCCTAACAATTGTTTGTTGTTCATTGGGAAGATCTTCTGAATGATCAAGTGTTAATATACTAATTCAACAATTTTAAGGAATCTCCAACTATAAATCAAATTGCACTAATAACCAGAGCAAAGTAATTCTAAATTAGAATCGATTATTTTTAAATTAATTGAAATATTTTTGAAATAATTTAGAATTGATTTGTATGAAATTTGATGATAATATTTATTACTAGAATTATAGTTTATAATCAATAAATACACTTTCAAGAATCAGGTGAAGTTACATATTTATAAACATTGGTTCAAAGTTGCTAGCATGGATTTTTTGCTTTCTCCCAAGAATGTTATGATTGATATATTTTTGATTCTTCAATCCTTTTCATCTTTCTGACTTCCATTTCTAGTATATCTACTTGACGTAATATAACTCATTTTCAATTTTTGATTTGTAACACAATTTTGAGAATTACAATCAATGAACAACGTGTTGATAATTAAAAAATAATCTTTGAAGGTCCCTTTGAAAATAATTTCATCCCATTTCTTTATGTTTATATTGAAGGGCTTAGAATATTTTTTCCCCCAAACAAACATGAAATTTGAACTTGTGTAACCCATGGCTTGAATGAGTGTCCTCAAATGATTGCCCTCTATCATTGACCAAATGCCAATGTGAATAAAAGACTACAGTGCTACCTTAAAAATTTCATTGGAATGATCTCAAATTTAGTATGACATATTTTCAATTTTATAATTTTATTTTTTTCCCATATCAAGCATTTGCATATCTTTTATTTTGTGCACATCAAATAATAAGTTATCCAACCTCAAAATCAATAGTTTTTTAGAAGTTAGTTTTAGTTCCTCCTTTGAAATGTCTATAATTAAAAAAAAAAAAAATGAATCATTTATTAACAATATTATATTATAAGAGATATAACATAAAAATTTTCTAAGAAAATGTTTTACATGTTACTAGACTATTCGTTGATGCGATTTTGATTTGCATTTCTTATTGTAACATAAAAACATAATGCATCTCATTTGATTCATTTTTTTGCATTTATTTAAATATTATCAAGATTCATATAAACACATATAAAAATAAGTACATGCTCATGCACATTATAACTATAATTCTCATTATACACAAATGTACCATTTTTGTTGCCAATTTTGTAGCACCCATATGTATATAAAAGTTCATATTGAATCCTTATAACTTGAACATGAATGTATCATAATCTAAATTAGTCCAATTTTACCATAACTCATTTCTCATAGATATTGATAGGAATTTAACATTTATCAACTAACATCTATATTATTACAGTAATGAAAGTATCAGCTATTCTTATGCATATCAATACATATTTATATGTTTATGCAACCCATCATAAAAAACATAATAGGATTTAATCTTCTAAGCCGTAGTTCACTATCACTAAATTCAAATGAATATAATACACTCTAATAGTTGAACCCCCTTCATATACTTCCAATAGGACACATAAAATTAAAAATTATTTAAATTAATAGCAATATAATTGTTTCTAGCACAATATACTTTATTATTTTTTTATTGATAAATAACACATGGATACTCTGCATCAAAATTTATTGTATTGAAGACATAGTATAACACATATTGTGTTATTTTAAACTGGGTAAATTAAACATGTAAACACCATTGTAATGGGTAAATTAAACTAGTAAAAAACATTTTAATGGGTAAATATAACCACATTTAGTCTACATAATAATAAAATGAACCACAATTCCAAATCCCAAGCTGATGCAAGCCTATATTTTATTGTCTTCTACAATATCCTATCCATGAAGAAAAATTCAATTATAATGTGTTTAAATAAATAAAAATAAATAATATATTCTAAACTTGTATGAAATTATATAATTACACATTTATTGAAAGGGGTTTTCACCTTTTTTTTACCTTTTTTTAGTTTGTATGGGTGCACTCTTTCATTGAAGCTTCGGTTCTTTATTCCCTACAAGGTATTATATAATATAGTAACTAAAAATTCTCATTATTAATCAATTGATTTGATATTTGTATTTTAAAAATGTGTCTTATTGTAAAGTTTTACCTTGTGTTGTTTTCATGGAGATACCAACATGTAGAGCTGTGTCATGAGTTGTTGTGTTGTAGACACAAAGTGTTAGAGCTACATTGTGAACTGTTTTAATTGAGACATAAATAGATGAATAAATATTCTATCAGTATTATGAATCATTGATAAATAAAAAATTATATAATTGAAAAAATATGCATGATCTTAATATGTTACCTTCTTCAACTTGTGAGGTGTCATATTCATTGATATGATTTTACATTATTATTATTTCTTCACTTGCATACAATTCCATTGGTGATACACACCAAAAGATTGCTAAGCTGTTAGGTTTGAAAAATAAAGTGTACACATCAAAATATTGTTAAGATGTTATATTTGGAAAATGAAGCATGATTATAAAATAAATTAAAAATGTTATGCACTTGGTACTGATCGAAGCGGTTGTTATTATATTGGTTGCTTTGAATTTGTCAATTTTTTTTGAAATTGAACATTAAAAATCATTTGTTCTTTAATTTTTGTAATGCAAGATAAATTTATTTTCAATTTTATATAAGCACATACCAATCCAGCTCTTGTATATACCCCTAACACATCGCATGCATTCAAATCATGGAAAATAGAGATAAGTTTCTCTCAAAAGATGGTATCTAGTTCATTTTTGAATGGCCTTCCTATTTTGTGTGAACCAATCATTTGAAATGTTGGTACATCTTTATATATGTCAAAACCATCCTCTAATCTACTTTGTTATGAATGGAATTAGAAATATTGAAGATAAAAACAAGTTGGATCCTAAAAAAAAGTGATACATGTAATATATGTCCAATCAAATCCATAACTATCTGGACCCCATAATATGACACCCATATCTTGCATGTAATGAAAATCATGAACACAAATATTCTTGAGAGAGGTCTGAATGGCAGGCTAATGTTCTAGTTTGTGGATGATGAATACATTGAAGGTCTCAATAATAAACTTTTCAATCAATGCCTAAATAAATAGGCAAAGATGTTCTTCCTTAAAAACTTTAGTGAGATTCAGAAGATCAATAATTATCAAATCGGTGTTCATACCAAGAATGAACATTTTACTAAAATCTTCTAAAATGAATGGCCAAAGACAAGGGGGCCCATAATGGAATTTGAATCTTTCTATATCTATCTTGGGAATCTAACCTCATCATTATGTAGATAAATTTTCAATATGATTAATGAATCTTGAGATAATGCTTCCCAACCATTTTTTTTGAAATACCTTCATTTAGGACACAAATCATCAAAACTTTTCTTAGAGATTTTATAATTCTCTATTACCTCTTCAGGTGTGATTGTTTAGTCTGGTGGTAGTGTCATATCATGGTTTCTAAAATAATCTATAATTTTTGATAATATGTTACTTTATATCTTCACTTTTTTGCACCAATTATCCATGATGTTTTACCTAGGGGGTTTTAATAAGGAAATATTCTTTTTTTCCAATATATTTGCTAGTTCTACTTTTTATTTGTCTAAAAGCCCTTAAATATTTATAAGTACTATTGTACCAATTTGATTTAAATCTTGTTTATCTAAACTAGGTAAAGTACCACTTTTAAACAAATCAAGCACCTTATCAAAACAATCCCAAATGGGTTGTTCCATGAAAATAAGGTATTTTCTCTCCTACAGTTGTTGTGTTGAATAGTTCATTTGTGTGAACAAGTGTTTATCTTGTTTATGTATTTCTTCCATATTTTCCTTCCTTGTTTCAAGATTCTTCCAACCTATTAGTTTGATAAGGTCACATGCAGATTAAACTCTTTCTACAAATGAAGCCTTATAAATTATTTCATTGGCTTCATTATATTGATTACATATTTTGTCCACAATATGAAATGGAGTACAAGTTTGCAGAAATCTTGCCCTTTTAACACAACATTTATTTTTCAATGATTATGAATTATATTCCTCCTCTAAAAGAATTCTCTATTGTGTTGTAATTATGTGTTGGCCATCTACAATTTTGAACCTTACAATTTTTTTTCTCCATCATATCTTCTAAGACTTCCTTTGATTCAATAAAATAGTCAGGGTTACTTGGGTCAAAAAGAATTAACAAAGCATCCTTCATTGGAACCTCAATATGTTTCAAAAATGAATGAATTATATTATTCAACCATCTTTCATTGATATTTCTTATTTTGATATTTTCATCCCCCAATTCATAGGGCCCTACATGAATGTTCAAGGTGTAATTTCTAGAGAAAATATACCATGTAGAGAATTCATTGTGTGTCTCATCAGAAGTTTATGTCAACAAAAGTGTTCCAATATTTTGTTTGATCTTATTTTTTTCCACTAGTGTTAGTACTTGTATGGCCTCTTTCAAATATGCATATAAATATGTTTCCCTTGCTTGTCTTATTTTCTTCAATATTTTTTCTCTCATGTCTATAGGGTATCTTAAATACATGTTTGCATGGTGGCAAGTAGAATAAGTTTTTTCCCATTGTTCATGTTTATCTTTCAACATGTTTTGTATTCTAATGACCACATTATCTATCAACCCAGACATTTGAAGTTTGTCATAGCTATTCAAATGAAACCCAAATGTTTCACAAGAAGGAGAAAAATTAATTTTGTCAACTCCATTTTACTGGGTGTAAATTTATTAAAATTAGTTGTAGCTCGATGAAGAATTCCCTCTTCTCTATTCCATACTTCTAGTTGGAATTCAAGGGCATCTTCAAGTTCATCCTTATCACAGGCTAGGATTATTCCATCAGAGAAGATTCTTTTCCTGATGTAGTGCTAAACAAGTATATATATGGATGCATGTTTGGTGGACTAAACAATTTAAAATGCCAATCAACAAGAATAATTTTGTCACCACCATAAAATGGAAGATGTTTATGTGGATTTAATTTTAGTTTTAATATTTTATAATAAACTCTATCCAAATTCTCTTGGAGTGAGGCTTTCTTCTACCTTTTAGCCAAATTCTCTTTGAGTGAGGCCACCTTCTACCTTTTAAGTGTGGTAATTTTTTTTTTCCTGAAGACATTCTAAAAAACAATTGAAATTATTTAAATATTGATGTTTTGTAAAATTCAAGTTACATATTGCATTGGTGCATGAATTTTTTTGTGTTTGAGAAATGATTAAATGTATCTTAATTCTAAACTACAATACAAAATACATATACAATTTTTGTAATATATACATTAAATCACAATTTAACTAATAATGCATGACCAAATTAAAAATAAATTATGTGCACTAGTGAATATAATCTGATGGGCAAAAGAATCCACAAACATTTGTTTCAAAGGAGAAAGATGAAGGGAAGTATGTTTCTGATGTGTCAAAACATCCATCAATAGGTACATTAAAGGTACCTTTCAATCATTCACAAGAGTGATTTTTTCTTACAAGAGTGAATTTTAGGTCCTCCTATGCACATGCTCTTTCCACCTCAATCTAGTTTAATAATTTTTCCCTTGGTGGTCCTTTTAATATCTTCAAAGTATTTCTTAGGAGATACCTTCAAGTTACTCATGAATGTTTTAGAAGGTCCTCAAAGGAATATCCTATTGAATACCTCAAGTGTGAACTTGCCCAGAGTTATTAAGTTTTGTAATTTCTTCAAGGTATCTCTTAGGAGATACTTCAAGTTATCCATGAAGGAATCTCATAGTCGATACTATTGATGCCTAAAACTCTCACTTTCAGTGAATAGTTTCCTATAGAAAGCTTTACAGATGTGGGATGAAATTTTGATTGCTAAGGTTGTAGAATAGAAAAATGCTAAATTCTACTATCCTAGTCTATTACAATGATTGTCCATAAAAATAAGAATGCGAAGAAGCAAAATGATCATCAACCACCTCTTACAAAAGAAATGAGCTTTGAATAAATAGGAGAGGTGAACAATGAAAGAAGAGACACCTAGAGATTCCCTCTCTATGATCATGATGATAACATTGCAATTGAAAGGAAGTCTTAGGCTCATGATTATAATTGGCCTCTAGATCAATTGCATTATTCTATTCAAACCACTATGCTTTGGAGAAGTGATGTAGTGCCACATGTCTAATCTTGGAGATGTCCCACTTAAATTGTCATGTAATGATGCTTTTTAAATATTGATGAACCAATATAGCTCTAAGGAAAGCATGAAGATGACACATGTTATGTGGGTGATTCTTCAGAGCAGTTGGGGACTTCTTTGGTGAGTTCAAGCATGAAAATGCCATGTGTTGAAGGTGGCTAAAGGTTGAGACCTTGTTAAAATTGTAAAAGGGGGCTCGGAGAAGAAGCATTAAAAGGGGATCTACCAGAAGGTTTCAAGGAATTGTGTCAATGCTGAGTGAGCCTAAACAAAGAAATGAACTGCTCCAAAAATGAAAAAAACATGGATTTTGAATCCATAGTTCTTGGTGACTCACAAGGGCATCTACATATGGGCAGGAGAACCCAAAACTCTAGTACTCAGACCAGATGAAAAAAATCTACAAACTTTGAAGGGATACCTACAAGGGTGCCCACTTCTCCTCTTTTGGATGGGTCTTTTATTGAGAGCCTCAAAGGCTCTATATATATCTATCATCTCCCTAAAGGAGATGTTTCCCAAGTCCTCAACCATCACCAATGTCTATAACTCTAAATGGGTGAGTAGGTGTAATATTTTCCACCTCAGAGGAATCATGCATTTGACTGAGAGCTACAAAGATGGTTTGGTCATCCTACTTTTGCTCAAGTAGTGCCTTGATCTAATCTTTAGGGAGGACACTATTATTTTTCAAGAAAGGGGAGGGGAGTCCTAGCTGGACCAATTGTTCTATATGTACCTACCTTTCTTGAGCTACTTGATCCAAGGCATTAAGAAATGCCTTGAACTTATTTATTACCTTTCTTTAGCTTAAAAACTCATTTACCTTTGCTGTTACTTGCCTCTAGTCGATCACCCCTTCTAACATTAATTCTTTGAAAGAAGTGTTATAGATCTTTTGAACAAGGCTCTAAAAATATGGGACTTTTAGGGAAATGAAAGCAATCATATAATCAATAGATGTGCTCACCTGAGAGGATAGATTATACATGTCTATGATAAAGGTTAGTGTTGTCTTTAGGTTTTCTATCATAGCTTTGATCTATTCCCAATAAGATCTTTTTAGCTACTGGACTATGGGAAGGATATCGGTGGCCTTGGGGTGAGCTATGAGATAATTTTTCAAATTTTCAATCTCTTAGTCCTTGACCAAGAAGTCCTACTATCCCTAGTTCTACAATAGTTGATATGACTAATTTACATCATAGAGCTTCTAGCGGATCCCATCTAGCTCTATCTCCTACTCTTTCAACTTAGTCTCGATGGTTTTACATGAATTAACTTCCACTTAGAAGCTTTCATTTAGGATACTTCCCTATAACTATAGCCATGCCTTATTGAGGTTAGTATCTTTAGCTTTATCCTTAATATTGAACTGGTTGATCATAGATTTTACTCTTGAGAGATCCAACTTAGTCTTCTGTAGCTGACAGGCCACCTTAAAATAGTCCATTGTCATGGAAATTTGTGTTTCCTTAATAAGCTCAACTTTGCTAGTGGGCTAGGCTTATTTGAGGTTAAGGTAGATATCTTGGATAACGTATTTCCTCAGTTGCATCTATTCAATGGGTTTCACTACTTGGGGATTCAAGTGAGTTACCATAAGATATTTCTATATTAGGTCATAAAATGAACACATATGAGGCTAGGCATAATCCTTAGCTTGTTTCCCCTTTTCTTTTGCACTTGAGCCTTTTGAGCTGCCCTTGTTACATCCACCTACTACTGGAACTAGTGTGACACTTGAATGATCTCTTCCATAAAGGGGGTCCCTTGTAGAAGCATGAATGCAATAACCAATTTCTATTATGAATTAGTGGGCCTTGCACCTATGGATGTGAGTGAATGAAAGTAAAGGGTTAAAGGGGAGAAATATGGGAGTCCACAGGGTGGGGTGAATGGGGATTACATCACTAGGGGGATGAGGTGAAAGATGAAGATGAGGGGGTGAATAAAGGGGTGTGGGAGGAGATAGGTATAAAAAAAGAGAAGGGGTTAGGCTTGGTGATAAGTTGATTGGATGAGGAGGAGATTGAAGCCAAACTGGTACCAATTTGAGCATCAAAAGGTAATACAACCTATAATAGGGATATTAGGGTAGATGATGAAGTGATAAGGGGAGCTATAGAGCTTGGCTGGGTAGTAGATGATGCCATGACCTATTGCAGAACTATAGAGGAAGACAATGTAGTGGAGAAAGATGTAGATGTGGAAAGTAAGGGATCTATGAAGTGGATATTCTTCTAGGGGGAAGATGGTAGAGGGATATAAATGGGTGCCTTGGTACATTTGAGCTGTGATGACCTAGCTGTGAGGTGCCCTAAGGTGCCCTAAGGTATCCTATTGTTGTTTTGGGGTTGAGGGATTTGAAGGTGTGGGAGTCAACCACATTGAAGGACCCTAGGTGACCAATAACTCCTCTTCTTATGCTTCCACTTCTAGGAGTGTGTCCCATGCTTCCTCCATGGGAGTGTCTTTTTCTTCTTCATCACCCCCCATCTCAACCTTGGGAGTAGATTCTTCCTCAGACTTGACCTCTTTTAGGTGAAACTCATCCTAGAGCTTCTCAAAATTCTCATCTTGGTCATAATCATACAAGCCCTTGGATGGCTTTTTGGTTTCAACCCTATATTTGATGAAGGTAGCTTTCTTTTTAATGCTTCAAGTTAATTGGGCAAGTATTCCCTTCATTCTCTTTGATAAATTTTAGGTCAGGCCATATTTTTGGACCTTGTCATAAAATGACTCCCATGATTTAAGGGCATATTTTGACATCTAGACTAGATCCACATGATTTTGGGGGACATCCTCTGTGGGTGACTTCTTTTGCTCTAAATAGGGCCAAGATTAATGCTTGGGAGAGATGGTAGTCTTCAAATAAGCTATGTATCATTTCAAATCATAGTCTCCTCAGTCATTTATCAAATCAAGGCCAATTTCTACTAGTTTAGCTATGAAGAGGCACCCTTATGCCTTTTTTACACTGTGATGCCACTCCTTATGAAGGGGACATCATATACAACATTTTTATTCTTCTCAACCCCATAGAAAAGGTCTACTACATCAAGTTGGTGAGCCAACTCAAGGGCTAAGGTTTTGTCTGTCAATACACAAGGAAGCTGGAAGGGCTCTTATTTGAAACCATGTACTCATATTAAAGAGAAGTGGACTCCCCAAAACTAGTTAGCTGGGACTTTTTTGGTTGAGATCCAAGCTTGTTGATAATTCACCATCTTGGAAGTGTTAGCCATTTGGCCAAGATCTATATGAACTAGAATGATGAACTACTCTAAGAAATCATAGTAGTCCCTTGTCTTTGACAAAATGTTAGTGCATACTTTTACGAGGGCCTCTACATGGGGAAAATTCTTAGTATCAAATGTGTTAAGTTAGAGATAATTGGAAAATAAATAGGAATGCTATTGTAGGATCAGGTGCATGATGAAGGATGAGTACCGAAAGGTACTATTTGCTAATAAATTCTCTAGTTTATTCCTCATGTTGGAAGCAATGGCTTTGGCAAAGTCCATTATAAATTTTTACCCCTTTTCTTTTGATGTCAATAGGAAGAGCACCCTGAACTAAAAGTTTTAGATGTTGACATCTTCATCCATGCCTAGGATGAATGCTAGCATAGTCAGAGTGTATTTTATATGTTGCATGGGAAAGGTCAACTAGGGAATGGGTAGAGGAGGCATCTCCTTGACCTTTTAATTGAGTAGAGTCATAAGGAAACCCACCTTATCATTAACCTAGAAATACCAGACAAGCTGGAGGCTCTTGATGGTGTAGATAATGGCTTTGTGGTCATAAGGAAGTAGGAGCATCTCTCTAATATCATATGCACTAGTTTTTACCCTTAAGTGGGTATTAATAGTGATCATTCTAGTGTTAGTCTTCTATCTTTCTAGGTATAGAGTAATATTTTTAGGGCACATGTGTACCTGAGGTACCATGTATTGTGGAAACATGCTTTCCCATAATTTGCATCTGAGGGCAATATAATATTTCTTGCTTACCCTATCAACCATTTGGGTGTAATCACCCTTTCTCAAATTATTGGGGTTTTGGTCTAATTTTGGGTTGAATATATTATCTAAAAAATTAGTTACCAAAGCTCGGTCTCTACAGGGTGCCCTAGTTACTACTCTGGTATATGGTAACTTCTCCTTCATTTGAGCAGGGGCTGAAGTGTAGGCTTTGTCCATTATGTGATTAAAGGTAGGATCTCCTCCACTACCTAAATTATAGGTTCTTAGCTTTGAGGGATGCTTGCCACTACTAGATGATGGCATAGAGGCTTCCATATTTTTATCTATTTTAATGACTCTTTTTTGCTTTTACCTGTTAGACTAGATTGATGGTTACTACCCCATTCATCCTACAAACTCTCTTTCTTTCCTTCCCAATTTCTCAATGCTCGCTTTGAAATCACAAATTGTCAAGTGTTTGGATTGAAAAGATAAAATGAATATTTATGCGCTATTACCACTGTTAGGTGTGTCCATCATGGATTTTTTTTGAAAAGAGGTGCCCTCATAAATAATGGGAGCAACACATAAGCCTAAAGAGCCATATTCCATATATTTATGGCAATCATCATGGGAATTTACACATGATGGAGTGTATGATATTAATGCCATTAAGGTGTGTAGATAACCATATTTTAGAGAATGTTTTTGGGGATTTGAGAGAACTAGGGGAAAGGATGTGTGATGAATAGGTTGGCCATTTGTGCCAATGGTATTTATTTGTAAGAGGAAACAATAAGGGGAAGATAAAAAGAAAAGAAAGATGGTTGATGATGAAAAATCCCTTTGGGTCCCTTTCCCCAATGAGAAGTTCCCTTTGGACCTTCTGAAAGTACCCTTTGAGATTTTTAAAAGTACCCTTCAAGATTTTTTAAATTACCCATCAGGTTATTTGAAAGTACCCTTCAGTATTTATAAAATTACCCTTCGGCCTTTTTAGAATGGTCCTTTGCCATTTAAGAATTTTGTTTCAGACCTTTCTTGGATGTGAAGTGCCCTTTAGACATTTTGAAAGTGCCCTTCAACCTTTTTTTAAAAGACCCTTTAGGATATTTGTCATTACCACTTTGGCCTAAAAAATAATTTCCCTGAGACAATTTCCCTAAGACATTGATTTCCTTAGACTATTTTTGTGTCACGATCATTTTATCATGTTGAAAACTTTAATCTATGTTCCCAAGCCCTAAATTTAATATTTCTTATTGTCTATGGAAACCAATCTTACTCACTACCAAGTGAAATTTTCCAATTTTGAGATCATTCACACTTATTTTGGTTGTATATGGACATGTTTTCAAATGATCATGGTTTTATCCTTTCCAATGTTGCTTGTTTTTCTATATTACAAGTTCAATGGAATTTTATTTGGAAATTAACATGCTTAGGGTATTTTTGCTTCAATGTTAAATTGATCTTTTATTAGCTTTTGGTTGGTCAAATCATGATTAAATATTAGCCTAATTTGTTTATCCTAAAGTTCATTTTGTGGATTTTTCCTTCAAGGAACAAGTGGAATTTTATTTAACATGGAAGGCACTAATATGTTATATTTTGAAGGCCCCTGTAATACCTTCAAAGTATCTCCTAGGAGATACCTTTCAAACATGCACAAAGTGGATTTCCCCTTCAAGGTATCTATCTCCTAGGAGATACATTTCAAATGGGGACAAGAGTGGAATTTTCCTTTACATGGAAGGCACTATTGTGTTATATTTTGAAGGCCCCTATAATACCTTCAAAGTATCTCCCAAGAGATGCCTTTCAAGCATAAAAGTGGATTTACATTGAAAGATATATCCTAGGATATACCTTTCAAACAAGTGTAAGAGTGGATTTATCCTTCAAGGAACAAGTGGAATTTTCCATTACATGGAAGGCACTACTAGGTGATATTTTGAAGGCCCTTGTAATAATTTCAAGGTATCACCTAAGAGATACCTTTCAAACATGAACAAAAGTAGATTTCCCTTATTATAGAAGTAAAAACAAGGAAATAATAGACAGAGACAATTTCCCACTCCAAATAACATAGAACATCACATCCTCTTCATTGTAGATGGAGACCAAATATAGAAGGCCACAAGGGGGCACATACAAAGTGTCCTTTCACACCCATAAGATGTATGATATAAAAATTTCTAACTTCTACTATTCATAGTATATTGCAATGGTGAATAAATATATGATAAGTCATAAAAATGATATCAAGAAAAGCCTACAATATATAGGTGAGGATCCCAAGATGATCCCATGTGTTCTCTTCTAGAGCTAAAAATCATTAGCTTAAAGTGTTTCAAAATATTTAATCACAAGGAGGGACCCACACCTTCATCTAATAGCACTCTTCTCAGCTGTGGCAACCCAATGCTATTTTTGGGCAAGCATAGAGATGACACACATCAAGTTGCACTTCTCTAGAGGGACTAGGGACTCCTTGGTGAGATCGAGTGTGGGGGAAGCACATGTCAAACTGGTGCTTCTCTAAAGTGAGATAGAAGTCTCTTTGAGCTAGATGAGTTCTAGGTTGTCATGTGTTAGAGAAGATTAGGGTTGGGACTTGGACAAGATTTGAAAATAGGCCTAAAGAAGAAAGAGGTTGAAAGGGGGCCTATTGGAAGGTGACAAGGAAACTCTAACTGCATAACAAGTCCAAAGATAGAAACAAAATTCTCTAAAATAACAAATATGGATTTTTAATCCATAGTTCCTAGTGACTCATAGGGGCATCCAAAAAAAACTTTCACATTCAGACTACAAAACTACAAATTTTTGAAGGGCCACTTGCTCATATGAAGAAGTTAACACATGTAAGTTCCAATATTTTTGCTTGTCATTGCCCATTCTCTTGATCATATAGATCAAGTTATAATTCATAAACTCCACCAATCCACTTCCCTATGGGCAGCAATTGGATGATGTTTTTAGGAAAATGCCATTCTAAATCATGAATGAAAAATAGGAATGGAGATAACAGGAAGAGGCTGGAACTTCACAAAAAGACAAATAGGGAAAGGGGATCAAAGATAGAAAAGGGGCCAAAAGGGGGGAAAAGCTGAGAGGCACTAAGGAACTATTTACTGCTAAGTGAATCTAAGGTCATAACTCAAATTGGTCAAAAATTATCAATTAAGGATTTATGATCCATAGTTCCTAACAACTCATAGGGGAGTCTACCTACGGATGAAAGAACCCAAAAAACTCTTGGTAGATTGACATTTACAACATTTTTAGGTCTACTTACAAGGACACCCATTCTTCCTCTTTTAGCTATGCTTTTTGATTGAGAGCCTCAAAGGATCTATCCAAGTCAAATATATCCTTAAAGGAAATGTTCCCTAGGATTTTAACCACCACCAACATTTGAAACTTTAGCTAGGTGAGTGGGTGTTAAATATTCTCTACTTCAAAAGCATCAAGCATTTGACTAAGGGCCATGAAAATAGACTGGTCATTCTACTTTTGTTCAAGTAATGCCTTAAACTAATCCTCGGGGAGAGTACTATTGTCGATCGAGAAAGGAGAGAATATCCCCAATTGGAGTAATTTTTCTATGCACCCCTTCCTTTATTAGACCACTTGTTCTAAGATATTGAGAATGCCTTGCATTTATTCACTACCTTATTGTAGCTTAGGAACTCATTTACCTTTGTTGCTACCTACCTTTGATCAGCCACACCTATTATTTTTAAATCCTTAAGAGGGGAGCTGTAAAGCTTCAAGACTAGGCTTTGTGAGTCTAGGACCTTAGGGGTGATGAAGGTAATCACTTGGTTTATAGATGAGCTCACCTGGGCCATCAAATTTTCCATGTTGGTGATGAAAATAAGTGTCACTTTTAGGCTTATTTTAGTGAACTTGATCCATTCCCAATAAGACCTATACAGTTGTTGGATTAGGGGAAGGATTTTTATGCCCTAAGGGTGAGTGGTGAGGTCATTATTTATTCTCTTGATCTCTTGGTCCTTGACCAAGGAGTCTTATTATGTTGAGTTTTGGAGTATTTTGAGCACCCACTCTACATCAGAGAGATTCTCATGAACTTTAGCCAATTCTACCTTTGCCTCTTGAAGTCTAGTCATAGTAGCCATCCACTTGTCAGAATTGACTTGAAAGATTTCCATTTTGACATAGATTTAAAGGTCAATTATTACCTTGTTAAGGTCAGTATCTTTGGCTTTAGCCTCAGCCTTGAGGCATTTAATGATAGCCTTGAGCTTGATGAACTCCTCTATTTTCTCCAACTGATAGGCTACCTTGATGTAGTCCATAGTTACTAAGCTCTACATTTCTTCCATAAGCTCAACACTATCATTGGGCTAGGCTAATCTGAGCTTAAGCCCAATGACTTAGATGGTGTAATTCCCTAGTTGCATCTATTCTTAGGGCTTAATTACCTGAGGGGTTAGATGAGTGACCATGAAAGACTACTTTTTGGGGTCATAAAATGACCAAATGTGGGGTTGGGCTTCATCTTTGGCTCATTTCCCCTCTTATTTTCCATTTGGGTTGCATGGGCCATCCTCACTGAATCCATCTATTATTGAAGTTGATTTAGTGCTTGGATGATTTCATCCATGAAAGGGTTTCTTTGAGGTAGTGCAAATAGGATGGTTTACTACTACTATGAATTATCAGACCCTACTCCTATAGGAGCAAGTAAATGAATAATGAGGGATGAAGGTGAAAACTATGGGAGCCCATGGGGTGGGGATATTGGTGACTATGTGATGAGTGAGGATAAAGTGGATGGAAATGGTAGGGGAGTGAGAAAAGGTATGAGGGAAGAGATGGGAAAGGTGGAAGAGAGTGGGGTAGATCTGATAATGGGTTGAGGGGATGAGAAGAAGATTGTGGCTAATGAAGTTTCAAGTTGGGCAGTGGGAATTATCACAACCTACACTAGGGCCATCAAGGATAAATAAGGGGTGATGAGAAGAGCCAAAACACTTGATTGGGTGGTAGATATACCATAACTTGTGCTAGAGTTGTGGAGGGGAAGGAGGTGGAGGTAGAAAAGAGAGGATTGGTAAGTTGGGTCTTATTCTATGGAGGGGCCATTGGTGGGTTGGAAATTGGTGCCTCAATATGCTTGACTTGAGATGACCCAGTTGTGAAGTTCCTAGAGGTACCTGTTGTTGATGTGGGCTCATGGCATAGGTGGTAAGGATGATGGACATGTCGATGGGGGTTGTGCCACCATGGCTTTTTCTTCTTCTAGGGTATCTTTCTCTTTATCATCCTTAAACACCTCAATCTCTAGTGTGGACTCCCCTTCTATGATATATTAATTTTATTTTGGGTGGTCCTCATCCCACAGCTCTTTAAATTTATTGCCTAGGGCATCTTCAAACAAAATAATGTGTAGTTGGCTGAGTTTGTATATGTATTTTAGGAAGGTAACATTATTATCTTTGCTCTAGTCCAAGGAATTTATCCACTACTTCATTGTCTTGGATAGATTTTTTGTTAGTTTGAAATAACAAACCTTATCATAAAAAAATTCCCATGGCTTAGGGACATCTTGAGAGATCACGTCCAGGTCCATGTAATTTTGAGGGAAATCTTCCATAGGTGACTTCATTTGATCCAAATATTATTGGTTCTAATGCTCAAGTGCATTGGTAGGATTTAATCCCACTATATATCCCATTGGTCATCTATTAGGTCTAGGCCTAACTCTATCAGCTTAACTACAAGGAGATGTTATTAGTGCCTTTTCTACACCCTGATGCCATCCCTTAAAAAAGGAATGTCATATAGCCCTTTTTATTCTTTCTTGCCCCATAGAGGGAGTCCATATTATTGAGCTATTGCACTAACTCAAGGGTCAGGGTCCTATCAGTTAGCATACAGGGAAGTCAAAAAGGATCCCCTACAAACCCATACACTCAGATGAATGAGAAATGCTCCCGTAAAACCAATCAACCATGACCCTGATACCTTTGAGCCATGATTTCTATTCATTTATCATCTAAGGGATGACATCTTGCCCATTGAGATCTATGAGAACTGAAGCCATAAACCACTCTAAGAACTCATATTAGTATGTCATGATTGATAAGATGTGGGTCTAGATAGTGACTAGGGTGATGATGTTGGGAAAAAAATTCATGTTCATGGTGTTTAATTAAAGATAATTGGAGAAGAACTTGGAGGGATGGTATAATATTAAGTACATGAGGTAAGATAGATACTGAAAGATACCTATTACCAATAAATTTTGTAGCTCTTCTCTCATGGTTGAGGCAATGGGATTCACCTCTATGATATTTTGGTCAAGAAGGGATCTGAGGAAACATGCCTTATTTTTCACTTTAGAGTCCCAAACACTTTGGAGGATCTCAATTTATATATGGTAGTATTGGGATCATGTGGGAATCAAAGCATTGCTCTGATATTGTCTACACCGATCCTAACCCTACAGTGGGCACATCCTATAATTGTACGAATCTGGGCATCATACTTTTTGATGTAGAGGGTGATGATATCAAGGCAAGGGTGCATGTCAAGGACCATCTATTATGCTAAGGCATAGTGCCAAATTTTACATTCAAAGGAGGGATACTCTTTCCTATTGATTTTTTTGAGATTCTAGCCATGAGTGCCCTCCCTTAGATTTTTAGGGTTATGGGTTAGGTTTGGATTGAAAATATCATTTATTGAGTCAATCATTAAGGATTTATCTTTGTAGGGTCTCTTTATGGTTGGTAAGGTATTGGGGACTTTCCTTTTGCTTGGGTAGGGGCCAAAGAGTAGGATTTACTTGTAATGTATGTAGGAGGAGGGGATTCTCTGCTGCTTGAGCCACTATCTCTCTGATTCGATGGGTGCTTCCCACTCCTTGGAGAGGATGTATAATCTTATATTTCCTAAGAGGATGAAGACTGACTCTCAAGATAATTCTCTACCTTTTTTGGTAAAATTGGATTTATGCTTTTGCTAGTTCCCTTAAGTTTTGAGGCTACCTTTTGATTGCTTCAATTTTTTGATGTTCTCTTTAAACACAAAAATGTCAAGTGATTACTTCATAGTGGGAAGGGGTGGATTTATGCACTAGTGACATAAATGATAAGAGTGGCACACATGCTTAAAGTTTTACCTTAGAATATTTATGGTGATCCTTATGGGTAACTGTGCATAATGGATCATCTTGACATTAATGATAGGGGAAACATGTAGATAACTATCTTTTAGAGAGTGTTTTGAACATGTGGAAAAGATGCATGGTGATCCCAACATTCACTTGTATCAATGACACTTATTCATAAAATAAACAATAAAGAAAGGAAAATAAGGGGGAAAACAATGATGAAGATGAGAAACACAACAAAGGAGAAAGAAAACTATCTAATATGTATAGGGGATGGTGGGAAGTTAAATGAAATGCTTCAGGTCAATCCCATTGATAGGGATCTCTAAGGCATTTCCATCTAAATATTATAGTTTTAAATAATTTACCCATCAATCACTCTGATGATGATAAAGGGTACTTTCTATAAAGAATTGAATTTTGCATGCTTCCCTAGTTTAGTGGCCCTTTGGTTATATTTAAGGACTAGGTCCCTAGGTTGAGACCTGGATCTGATAACTAGGTTCATGAAATAAGTTACCAAAGTATTGTCCTTACAAGGCCCCTTGGTTTCCTTCTTAGTATTGGTAGGGGCATAGGATTTGCTTATGGTATACTTAGGGGGAGGATTTACCCTTCAAGGTATCTCCTAGGAGATACCTTGTAAATAGGCATAAGAGTGGATTTCTCCTACAAGGAACAAGTGTACTTTTATTTTGCATGGAAGGCAATACTGAGTGATATTTTAAAATATTTTATAATACCTTCAAGGTATCTCTTAGGATATACCTTTCAAACATACACAAGACTATATTTCCCCTTGAAGGTATCTCTTATGAGATACATTTCAAACAGGGACAAAAGTGGATTTTTCCTGCAAAGAACAAGTGCAATTTTCCTTTAAATGGAAGACATTACTAGGTGATATTTTGAGGTATCTCCTAAGAATTACCTTTAAAACATTTACAAGAGTGGATTTTCCCTTCAAGAGATCTCATAGGAGATAGCTTTTAAATAGGCACAATAGTGGATTTCTCCTTCAAGGAATAATTGGAATTTTCATGGAAGGCACTACTAGGTGATATTTTGAAGGCCTTTGTAATACCTTAAGGTATCTCTTAGAAGATAAATTTCAAAAATGCACAAGAGTGGAGATACAAAAATTGCATTATAACAATTAGGCCCTTATTAGAAAAATGCTTTAGTTTAAATAGGGGTTCAATTGAAAATTTTCATAGCAGAACAACTCACAACGAGAAGATGGAAGTGTGGCCTCGAATGAAATTGATAGATTGTAAATTCAATGTATTTTGATAATTGAGGTGAGGAATTTCCTGATAAACCTAATGAAGAACATGAATTTGTCTCAGGGAGCTCCTACAAACATTTTTGGGGGTTGGGAGGATTTAACATCCTTCCCCATTTGAAGAAAGGGTGTACAAAGGTAAAAGGTGATTGAGAGTCCAAGCTTACATCTAGGGTTAGACATGTGATGGGTTCTTAGGGATTTATAAAAGTTGGTCCCTTTTTGAAGACTGCCCCACTTATCTTTAAGTGGGCAAGGTGCAGAAAGTCTCCAGGACCCGAGTATTTGAAGCTGCAAAGAAAATGATGCCACATGGTGGCTCCTCAGGATATTTTAGATTTTGGGCCATTTTTGAAAATTTCCTCACTTACCTATTGGTGGGAAAAGTTTAAAATTTCCCTGAAGACCTGAGTGCCCTAATTTTAACATCTAAATAATGACACATGGAATTCTTACATCTTGTAAAGAGTTTAGGACATATTGCACCACTACACCAGAGGAAAAGTAATGAGTAAAAAAGGTGTAGAAGTCCCTAAGGGTCTGAAAAAGTACTATGACATATCCTTCACTCATATGGCTACACATATTGTAAGGAAAATCACTTGACATAAAATAAATATTAGTATTTTCTCTCTCTTTTCAAATGAAGCTTAGGCAATTAATGAGAGTAGGTGGCAAATAACTACTATATTCTGAAGTATTCATGGAAAACCTAATCTAAAAATGCAAAGGATTATAACTAAAGAATTTTTTTTCATTTGCATCCACCCTTTGCATTTAGAGCTTACATTTTTGCCTTCAAGTTATTTGTGTGCCCTAGCTAAGTGCAGTGTGAGGACATGATTACAACAATTCCTTCATGGATTTTTAGCTTTTATTGTGTGTCGCCCTTTAGATTAAAAATAACTATTATTTTAACTCCCTATGTTGTGATTTTTGAGAGGAGCTGAAAGGTGTTGCGAGGGTTGTTTGAGTGAAGATTTTATTAAAATTTGAAGTATTGCATTAGAAATTTAGGGTAGAAATGGTGGCATCCTCAACTCCTATGAAGGGCATCATTATCTCTATTTTGGATAGGATTAAGGATACAGATGTCATGGGACTATATTTTATGGTCCTATTGAATGCCTTATAGCATCTAGACCTCCCTCAAGTAGTATCTAATGTTGGCATGCAATACATCATCACTGCGACAACATACGCTTTGGCTACCCCATACCTAGAATTGATTATTGTATGTGCCCAGGAATACCAACTAGACACTGAGACTATTGTTGATGATAGCCTTTTGGTTGTATACTCTTTCATCCCTATATCCCTCAACACCATGCTTAGTATTCCTCCCTATCTTGAAAACATTACACTCACCATGGAGGAATGCTAGGAATATGCAAAGAAGAATGATAAGGCAATTTGGGACATTGTCAATACTTTTTGGTTGGACAGGAAGAGATAGAAAGCCTCTAGGATGTCTAAGAGTTTGAAGCTAGTAGAATTCAATTAATTACCCCAGTATGTTATTTCCATGGCCACTAGGGTTTATGGGTTACCCACCATAGAATAAATTGAGCCATGGATGTTCTTGATTCTAGTATGCATACTAAAGAAGTAAAAGAAGCTGGATTGGACCACTATCTTTAGTGATAATCTACATAGGTAGATGATGCCACTCTAAGTTACAATTATTTCAAAAGAGACATTTATAGGGACATTCTACATGTCATCTTATTCAATGTACATTATGGTACATAATAGAACATTCCAAGGGCTCACCAAGAACCCCAATGGAATGAGAATTTATGAGATATACCTATAAATCACCATGGATGGTTTCAAGAAGAACTTTTGTAGGGTATACAATTACTTATTCAACATCATGATGAGTGTCTTCTTTCCTTGAAGAAGCCTTAATAGAATATCTGATGTAGCAAGGAAGGTAATTGAGAAATATGGTGCCTCTTATATTCAATTTAGGACATTCACATATATTTAGGTGAGTGGTTACTTAGGGTGCTTGCACAAATTACCAAGGTAAATGAATGATAAATTGGTATTAATGGAGCTGAGCTGACAGAGGGTGCCTCTACATGAAATGATAACAACCAAGAAGATAAATAATCCCTTTAAGTTCCTGGTCCAAATTGGATATTATTCATGCCCTTCTATTATTAGGGTGAAGGGATTAGAATAGGAAATGGGCTAGTATGCAATTGATAAGATGCCACCTTGGACCAATTATGATATCAAGTGGTTGGTGAATATGGAAACCAATGTGATTTTTTCATCAATCACACTATGAAGACATTTGGTCTAAATTCATCACCAAGGAAGGCATAAGAAAATTTTACTACATGAGGCTGACAGTGTAGGATGTTATTGCATACAATATCATCCCCATCTCCAAGGATATGGTGGATGACAAGAAGACACTGTGTCTACTATATAGTGAAAATAATGTTGAAGCTTGGGCCATATCTTAGGTGTAATTTAGTAAGGATAAAAATTATTCCATCCCATGGAGATCCTTTCAAATCATGAGAAGAACCTTAAGGTGGCTAAAGGAAAATGGGGTTCATCTTGGTGCTTATGACACCCCTACCCTTCAAGATCTCAGAGAATTTAAAGAGTTGAGAGGTTTCCTTTCTAAGTAGAATGGTGATCCTGTGGCTCCACCACTAGTAGTGAAAGGGAAGGGAAAGCAAAAGATTAGTGATGTTGATTTCATTAAGTCAATTGATATCAAATTAATAAGAAAATAATCTAAGGGCTAGACTATCTTTTTCAAAGATAATAATCCTCACAAAAAATTGGGACAAAATTATTACAGGGGAGGTTACATTGGCTAGTGCCACCCCTATATCCATTTCAAGAGAGGGAGCCCCAATAATGATAGCTATTACAATGGCCATCCCCATGGCCAATATAATTAATGTTCTACCTGATCTACCAATGCAACAAGTAGCATCTACCCCTCCCCCAAAGATACAATCAAGGGAGAGAGGAGGGGAGGAAGAAGGAGAGCACCCGAGATAAAAGAGAGTAAAGAAGGCTATACATCCTCCAAGTGGGTTCTTGGAAAAGAGGAAGGATGAATAGACCTCATATGCCCAAAGAGTAAGGGATATGAGTGATTATGAGGATTCAGATGAAGATAGGCCCATCACTAAGGTGATGAAAATGTAGCGTGCATTCACTCCTCTTTAGGTAAAAATTGGGTAGAGAAATCCAAGGGAAAGGCCCCAAACCCCAGTGAAGGCCTTGGTGATGGGCCTATTTATAGAAGAGGGACCCTCAGAAATACAAAGAAAAGGTGATGATGAAGACATCCTAACCTCAAATGATATTTTGTATTTAGATAATGTTGTACAGGATGATGTTGAGGTAGCTATGCAAGTTCAGGCCCCTTAAGAGAAATAAATAGTTTCATTAGACATAAAGACATTCATTGATAATGTCATCACCCAATCACCAAGCCAAGGTAATCATGGTAGAACTAAAGAATTAAACAAGTCTAATGAAAGAGATGAAGGAGAGCTGGTGTAAAACATTTAAGGTAGCACCATTTCTAAGGTGACAGTTGAGCAAGGAGGCTCAAAGGTGGTTCCAGAAGTACCACAAGGTGTCCCTTCCCCTCCAAATGTGTCAAGTCCAACATCAAAGGAAATTATGAGTGCAAAGGAAGGTGGGGGAGCAAACCTAAAAATGGGTACCCCCACCCATATAGAAGCAAATAAGGAATTGGATGATTCTAATAATGATGTTGAGGATGCTTTAGGATATTTTTCTTTAATTAAAGTACCACAAAGCTTTCTCCCTCACATTAGGGTCCATGAACTAACACATAATGAAGCTATTGAGGCTGTGACAGGTGAAGAGTTTCCCAAAGGTATTAAGGATGTCACCATAGCCTCTTCCATGCCTAAGGCCCAAGAAAATAAAGAAGGTGAAGTGACCATACAAACTTATAGCTAGTCAATAGAATAGGGAAGTTTGATTGAGAAGTTTCTCAAATAATCTCATTAGTTCAGGTCAGAGTTTGATGTTTTGGAGAAGATAAAGACAAGCTTGGAAAAGGATCATGGAGTGGATAAGGGTGGTGAGGAGAAAAAGAGTGATGAAGATATTAAATATTTTGTGTTGAGCCCGCCCCCAAAAACTATAGCACTCCTTACATCTAGCACTTCAATGACACCACCCTTCACTATGTTGAGGATATCAACAATGTCTACCACTTTAATGGGATTTCAGACCAGACCCAAGGAAAAAAGAGACATTATAAGAAAAATAGGGGAGATCAACATAATGAAGATCACTCAGGCACATAAGGCCAAGCCCCCTAAAAAGGCCCAAACACATTCTAAGACCACCTTCACCACTACAAGAGAAAGGAATGTAAAGATATCCATCCCTCCTCCTGATGCACTGAATAAGGATCCTCCACTTGAAATTTACACCCTCTATAGCTATAGTTTGGGGGAGCCATTAATAAATGAGTTAAAACATAGCTCATATATTTTAGCTAGCATGGTGGCCCATGATATGGATAAAGACAAGGCCACCATGGAGGAGTTGAAGGCATAGAACTAGGATATGATCTAGTACTTGTAAAAGTTATTGAGTGAGCTTGAGGTAGTAACTGTAATTGCCACCATAGCTCTAGGTCCTCTCCATATCTCCTTTGTATCTCTCAAATCCAACCAAATTGATTATTTGAAGACTATAGGATGAGTAACTGAAGAATGGAAACAAGACTTGGGCATTAGGGTGAAAGAAATAATACACTCAACATTTAAATGCTTGAGTGATATAGTAGAAAATAAAAGAGAGTGTGATGCCTAGACATTTTCCTATGAGGTAAACACCAAAAAATGGGAGGAGGATCAACAAAAGGTTGAATATATCTATAATATGATCATGGATACCTTGATTATGGAGAAGATCATTACTATAAATTATCATAAAAGGTGCATGGGACATCAAATAATAATCAAGCATCATCTGATGATGCTCAAAGATGACATTTTTGATCTAAAAGGAGAAGAATAGTCTCTTGATACTACAATAAGGGAGATAGATGCCACACTAAGGAAGATGGTAAACCTTGATGGTAAAAATTAATTGGGGGATAATACAGTGTGCACTACTCTAAACAACCCCATTGATGCACAAAAATAATCCTTTAATGTCCATAAGATAAAGTAACTGGTGTCACTAGAGAAATCCTATGACCAACTCAAGGAACTCATTGGAGAGAAGTAGATCATGATTTAATGAATTACTACCTAGTTTGAAGAATATAGATTTAAATTCAACTACCAAGCAGGCCCAGACAAAGGGAGTCTTGTCCCCATGCTCTAAGAATATATCAAATACAAAAATAGGTTGGCAAAGTATTCTATCATTTAGATCGATTTTAGAACCTAATTGAATATTTTAGTTTCTTCTGAGCTGGTGCCACCTTTTCTTTCTTTTCACTTCCCTTTTCCCTTCTTTTCCCTTTTCTTTTCTTGTTTCCACTAGGAAACATTTGTACCTCACCCAATAGTGCCCCCTTTCAAGGTAGTTTTTGTAATCATGTACATAGGAAAGGGATGTTTTGTTTCTTGTGCAAGAAGAAAAAGGTTTATTTTATCTCTTACAAGGTTATACTCCACATGGATAACATGAAACATTCTGCCTTAGTGGAGAATCAATTTTTTCTTCATCATTAGAGCATGCACATAATCCTAGGAATCATGTTCATCACAAGGTATAACAAAATCTAGGCCTATGAAGGAATCTTCCAACTGGAGCACCTTTAGGAATATGCTAGGCTTAGCTCAATTGCATATGAAAAAGGGATGTGTCCCTTTACAAAGGTTAGTTCAATTTTTGAGTCAAGAGATATAGCCTTGAAGAGTTCTCACTAGGTAACATTCCTGGTGCTAAATTTATTTCTATTGTAAAATCATTGGAAAGATTTGAGAACATCACACATGTCTCCCTTGTTACAAGATTTTCTTGCATAGTGTATATTTGTTATGTTACCAACTACACATTGTATAAATTTTTAGTTCAATCGATAAGTGAAATTTTCTAATGGTTTCCATAATCTTTCTATTGTTGAAGTAAAATGCCATGTTGTAAATGCTTAGTTAATTGGTGATATGATGTATTTGTCTTTATGGTAGTCAGTTAGAGAGTATATATATAGATTATAAAATCCTTTTTACTTTGAGATTTGGAAATAGGGTGTTGATCACCTTTTTAAGGGTGGTCTTGGGCTCATAGATTTAACTAAGAGGTGTTATGGAAGGATATCATTCATGTATGGTTTAGTTTCATTTGTTTTAAGTCAGTGATCCATTTAATGGTAGAGGTGATATGGAAATTTACTCAAACTTGTTTGTGCTCATATGTTAACCCTCTAATTATAATCTCTATTAACTGATAGTTTTTGTCTTACTTTGTTTTACCTTGTATATAACACACCTTATGCATATCTAAAGTGTTATTTGCCTATGAGCACATAATTATTGTATAATTGACATGCATTTATATTTCATATGTTAAAGATCAACATTATAATCTCTTATTTATCCTCCTATTTTTGAATATTATTTAGCATCAAAGTTGTAATCATATTCATATCTATCTTTATTAGCTTGTATCTAACCTAGAGAATTTGCTCATTCCATGTGATGACCCTTATTGATAGAATTATGAAAGTTTGGTTGTGTTCCAGTCATATTTGTATTTTCTTGTGCCAATAATCCCCATGAAGATTGAGTTACATAATCAATTCATGAGAGATAGCTACCAATTAGGTCCTCTCACCTTGGTTTAGGAAGAGCTAGAAGTAATAGGGAATTGACCATACCCTTTGTAGGTGCCTCCCGATCATTTTATACGTTCAGTCTAGTCTTGATGTCAAACTCATCCCTAGATACAATGACATATTTAGTGGGTTTTCCATCTTTGCTTTCCCCTTTCTTCAAGTGTGCAAGGCTAAGAAATATAGGTGTAAAACTAGGAACCAACATAAGGTATCTCCTAGGAGATACATTTAAAGTAGGCACAAGAGTGGATTTCTCTTAGAAGTAACAAGTGAAATTTTCCTTTACACGGAAGGCACTATTGAGTGATATTTTGAAAACTTTTGTAATAACTTCAAGGTATATCTTAAGAGATAAATTTCAAACATGAATAAGAGTGTATTTTCCTTTCAAGTAATCTCCTAGGAGATACATTTCAAACATGGAAAAAAATGGATTTATCTTTCAAGGTAAAGTGAATTTTTCCTTTGCATGGAAGGCACTATTGGGTGATATTTCAAAATATTTTTTAATACCTTCAAGGTATCTATTAGGAGATAAATTTAAAACATGAAAAAGAGTGGATTTCCCCTTCAAGGTATCTCATAGGAGATTCATTTCAAATAGGCACAAGAAGGGATTTATCCTTCAAGAAACAAGTGGAATTTTCCTTTACATGGAAAGCATTATTGTGAGATATTTTGAAGGCCTTTTTAATAACTTCAAGGTATATCCTACGAGATATATTTAAAACATACACAAGATTGGATTTCCCCTTTAAGGTATCTCTTAGGATATGCCTTTTAAATAAGCATAAGTGTGTATTTCTCGTGCAAAGAACAAGTGGAATTTCTTTTATATAAAAGGCACTACTGGGTGATATTTTGAAGGCCCTTATAATACCTTTAATGTATCTTGTAGGAGATACCTTTCAAACATGCACAAGAGTCAATATTTGATTCAAGTTATCTCCTAGGAGATACATTTCAAATAGGGACAAGAGTTGATTTCTCCTTCAAGAAACAAGTACAATTTTTATTCACATGGAAAGCATTATTGGGTGATATTTTGAAGGCCCTTATAATACCTTTAGGGTATCTCCTAGGAGATACCTCTCAAGCATAAGAGTGGATTTCCACTTCAAGGTATATCATAAGAGATACCTTACAAGCATAAGAGAAGAGATACCTTTACATGAAAGGCACTACTAGGTGATATTTTGAAGACTCGTGTAATACCTTCAAGGTATCTCCTAGGAGATACCTTTAAAACATGCACAAAAGTGGATTTCCCCTTAAAGGTATCTTATGATATACCTTTTAAATAGGCACAAGAGTGGATTCCCCATTGCACCACCCGAGAGCTTGCTATGAATTGAGGGTCACTAGGTGGTGAGAAATAGATGAGTCATCATGCAAAGATACATTCTAAAAATATATGAGGCATTCAAAAGGTGCCACATGTTTGGATTTTGAGCCAACTAGACAACTTAGTCATATTAATGACACGTGAGTACTTAACTATATTTTAAGTGGCAGCCACGTGTCAAAAGGTGGTAATATTTATCTTTAAATCTAAAATTGATGACAAATAAAATTAAAATTAAAGATAAATTTAATTTTAGAGTGATTAATTGCTAAAATTAATAGTATTAAGTTTGACAAGCTTGCCCATTAAAGATCATGAACCAAGATCACCATCAACATTGCATTAATCAATCTTGCCAAAAAAGTCTTTTATGCATTCATCTTGCATTAAGATAATATATGATCTCATCAATAAAAATTCAAAATCTATGGCTGAAGCAAGAACATCTTCAACCACCAAGTTAGAAAAGGTCTCATTTCTCTATTTATATGGGACAAACTCTAGCTTAACCATTTCCTCCATCAACAAAGCCCCCAAGTGGTTCTTCAGATAAGACAAGGATTAAGTAGATGCAATTGGCTTCAAATACATACAAACAACACCATATATATATATATATATATATATATATATATATATATATAATATAGGGTTTTTGAAATAAATTAGGTGCTTTATACTTTTATATATAAACAAAGTCTGAATGGACTAAAATTTTACTTCAAAGTCTGAAGGTTTAGCTCTGAAGACTAGAGACTTAGCTCCAAAGAATGATAGCTATGATCCTAAGATGAAAAATCATAAATTGGAAGAATCCACCTCCATCATTGAGAATCAAAACAATGCCATTAGACCAATAATGCAGTAATCCAAAATTTGATGTGACGGTGTTTTCAAAATATCTCCAAAAGAATTGATGTGATGTTATTTTTTGATGATGTTTCCAAATGGTATTTTCAAATAAGATTGATATAACTATGTTTTAAATAGAGGTTCTTTCAAAAATATTTGGTATGATGCATAATTAATTATAATGATTGCTCCCAGTACTACCAATAATGACCTTTATGACACACATGACTACTTGACCAGATAAAGCATGTTCTTATTATATCTCGCATGCTCCAAAGAGATAAACATAACTAAAACCACCATTATTGTCATAATCACATCATATAACCTACTTTGATAATCATTTTTGCATTGTCACTACCAATAATTGCTATGCCATATCTTTAACTTATTGCTTCCCTTGTTCCCTATGTGAATTTGAGCTCTATGTTTTTATAGTATAGTCAGATTGTAATTAAATAGTGCTTGCTCCTAAGATGGGTGGGAGAAAGAAAAAAAGTGAACTAGAATCCTCTAATGCATTGCTACAAGATGAAGCAATTAGAGACATCTTTGAAATAGCAAGTTGGTTGAATTTCTTAAAAATATTTCAGGTATTCCATGAAGAAATTGTGTAAGAATTTTGATGAAGATCATGCTATTATCAAAGGGAAGAACATTCTAGTGAATCCCTTTGTAATCAATGCTCTATCTGGGATTCCTGAGGATGGAATAGTTGACATTGAAAATATAATTTTTTCTAACCTAATTTATATGTTTGTTGAAGGAAATGAGCCACACCCTAGACTAGCCAAATCCCTCCAAGGAGTGGCCAAGGGAATTTTGAGAGAAAGTCTTCCTCAACCTTGGAAAAATGTTGTTTTTTAGATAATAAAATATATCACTTGTGATGGTCAGTTTACTGTAGTGGATGGAGATGCTATGCGACTCCATTTGCTGAAAGGAGCAATTTGAGAAGAATATATGATCAATCTTCTGTCTTTCCTTCACAATGCTCTGATCAATGTTTCTTAGAAGATAAGATGAGGTAATGGGTTTACCCACCATCATGGGTTGGTTAAACTCATTTAACGTCATTATTTTCTTAGTAAACCAATGGGTGAAAAGGCTTGGTCCTCTTTCCTTTGAAAGTTTTGTCTAGTTCCTACCAAAAAGACACCATGTTATACCTCTCCTCCTTCCACTATAATCCAGATTGAATAACCCATAGTTGAAATTGCATAATGTTCATCTCTGCCACTGTTAGTTCTGAAGATACTATGCCAGAGATCAAAGTGACAAATGAGCTTTCTTTAGAAACCCTTTGTCTTACACTAACTAAACTTTGGTGCATTCATCAACTTATATCACAAGAAGAAGAAAAAGAAGATGTGTAGGCCATAGAATAAGTTGTATTTGCATAGGGAACCCTAGTAGAAGAAGTTTTGCCTCAATAAGTAGAGCATCATATGCCCTTTTTGGATGATAAAGGTAATGCACCCTTGATTGAAGAAGATCCATCTTCTCCACATTTTGTCAATAAAGAGAAAGAATTAAGGCATGCTATGACATTATCACACCATGAAGAAATAATTAGAGTGAAAAAAATAGAGTTAGATGTTCTCCATTCAACTTTTAAAGGTAAGGACTTGATGATTTCTAATTTGAAACAAAGGTGGGAAGAATTTGTTACTAGAGTTAGTGACCAAGAAATAATTCTTTAATTAATACACACTGAATAAACTACGGTCCACACTGTAATGTTTTTACAGACCCAAGAATTGAGTAATTTACATAATTATCTTACTATCAAGGATACTCAAATTATTGATTTGAAAAATTCTCTTGCTATCAAGGACACTAAGATTACTGATTTGAAAAATGCCAATGTTGATAAGCATAATCTGATTAATAATTAGAGAGAAATTATTTATGATATAAATATAATGATTGCCTGACATACTAATAGAATAATAGAGCTCACCACTCAAAATTCTAAGTTATAAGCCTCTATTCAGGCCATGTAAAGAGAAACATGAAAGATTGTAGTTCAGACAGAGGGTCCAATAAGAGTTGTTCCCTCTTTCCCTATTCCATTACATGAAATACTCTCTGCCTAGCATATCACCTAGAAGAAAATTTAAAAATTGAAGGATGAAAATGCCAAACTTAAGGAGGAATCTTAGAAGCAATTGGTGGAATCCAAACTATAATTGCAAAAAGCATAGGTTTCTATCCAACACATCTGTGTTATTTCTAAGAAATTATTAGCATGAAGACAACCTTCATCATTTTATGTTCCTTTCTTACATGATCAATTTTATAAATGGTAGATTCAGTTAATTTCCCTTGGTTTTTCACATATCATTTAAGATAAGGATGTATTTATGAACATTTTTCAAAAGAGCACTGAAGAAAGGCAAGATGCCATCTGTAAGTTCTATACTTTTAATTTGTTATTAGGATATCAATCTGATTTTTTGATAAATTTATTTGTTGGAGAGACACAATTTCATGCCTTTCTCTCCACTCTAAGGAAAAAATGGCATGGAAATAGGAAAATAATAGATTTTTGAAATTACAAAGCACCGTTGGGTTATGCATGAGACCACATTTTTTAGAAGCAAAGAAACTTATTTCTTATTTTTAATCACTGTATCATATGCATATGAAGAACAAGTATCATGAGATATTGAGATCTAATATTGCTACTTTTAGAGTTTTTCTAAACCACCATTATGCCAATGGTTTCAATGCAAGTCTTGCCAGGTGGGATAAATTACCTATTGATTTGAAGCATAGGGAAGTCCTCAACCCCACCAATATTAAATGGATTCTACGAAGATCCAAAGTAATTTTTAGATAATCACTCGATGATTAGAGGAAAGAGGTTTAGATGTCTGGATTGGGACAGGGTTTAGGCCTCTTATCATTTCATGTCCTCTATCTCCATGGTGGTGTTGGAATTCTCAAGTAGAAGTTGAATTTGAAGCATGGATGCATACAATTTTCAGGGATCTTGGATTTTTGCCAAGGGACCACCATGATTGGGGCCATCATTTTGAAGTTTATGATTTGAGTCAGAGGTTTAAATTAAGAAATTTGGATTAAGGATCAGTCACCCCACTTCTTTATGAGAGGACTTGAAAAAGGTAAAGTGTGGGGGAGAAATGATGAACATTTCATATAGCTCATCATTTTTATATAAACTATCCCTAAAGTGTTGCATTTGGCTATATATTATATTTTATTCAATAGTTAAAGTCTGATCAAAATAAGATATGAATCCAATTTCTTCATTATTTAAATGTGATTTATTGCTAATTTTTACCTTGTTATTGTGTCTTACTTGGATGAATAGTGCAATTTTGAGTACAATAACACATCCCATAGATGGGGTAATTTTGAGTAGAGGAACACATCCCAAAGATGGGGTAATTTTGTGTACAAAAAAAATCCCAATGAGGGGTAATTTTGAGAAGGCAACACACAATTTTTACAACTCTTTCAACTATAATTTTAAAGATTCGATAAACAAGCTCCGATGATTGAATGCTCAGAGGACACTCCAAATATGCTCTAGAATTGATCTAAATATACACTGGGTGTGCTTTGAATACATACACAAGATGCTCTGAATAAGTATAAGAATGCTTTGAAGATTTGTATAGGGTGAGTAGAAGGCCTGTACAAGATGCTCCAAAGATATTTATATGTGCTCTGAAGACTAGAAAAATTATGTGAATACATACTACTGAGATAATTTAGGAGAATTTTACTACAAACATTTTGATTGAAAAAAATAAAAAATTGATTGGATGCAAATGATAGTTTTAAACCATAAAAAAAGGAGAAACCATACAAATCTTCAGCCCTTTGCTACTTCCCACCCCTCAAAAATTTATCCCTAAATAATATCTGCTCTTATATAATAGGTGCAGATATTTTATAAGAAATTTATTAATATATAACGATGCATGGGACCCATCTACACAATAATATTGATGCATGATGGAAAAGTTTGCAACCGAAAATAATAATGATAGGTGTTATTCAATCATTCATTCATTAAATTTTATGATGCGACATGAGGGAAAATTTTGAAACCCCAAAAACTAACTTTTTAACTCAATATAAAATGGAAACAATTTAAATTAAATAATAATAACCGAGAATAGGCCAAAAAATGACTTTTCAACTCAATCTAAAATAGAAATAATTTATGGTATCTAAATAGAGCCAACAGATGAATGATGTAACTGGATAGAGATGGTAGAACCATTGAAACCCTCTCGCATCATGGAACCTTTTTAATATGATTATTTGCTTACAATTAATAAAAAAATGTCTAATTTACCCTCACATTCACCATTTGGGTCCCTATTTAATACAAGTCCTAAACAATCCTAGTCTCTATCATTTCATTATCTCAATCATTTCATTATTTGCTTGCAGTTAATAAAAAATTATGCTTTCCCATTGCATTCACCATTTGGCTCCCTATTGAATACAAGTAAGTGTGAAATAATACCAATCTCCACCATTTTATTATCTCCCATTTTATTATTTACTTATAGTTAATAAAAAATAACTACTTTCCCCTCACATTCATCATTTGGTCTCTATTGAATATAAATAAGCCCTAAACAATCTTAATCTCTACCATTTCATTATCTTGGCCATTTTATTATTTTATTATAGTTAATAAAAAAATACTAGCTTTCCCCTCACATTCACCATTTGGGTCTCTATTGAATACAAATAAGCACTAAACAATCCTAATCTTTGCCATTCAATTATCTAGTCCATTTCATTATCTCATCCATTTCATTATTTGATTAAATTTAATAAAAAAATGTATGCTTTTCCCTCACATTCACCATTTGGGTCCCTCTTGAATACAAGTAAGTGCTAAACAATCTTAATCTCCACCAATTTATTATCTCAACCATTTCATAATAAAAATCTAGGTCTATCTAAATCTCAGTGATTTCATAACTTAAAGTAGTAAATAATGAATAAAAGGTTCATGTTAAGCCAAAAAAATGACACATTTTAGATACAATAAAATAATACATTACATAGATTAAATACCTGACAAGAAGTACTTGTAGAAACAATAGTGAAAAATGGGATCAAAGCTTCCACCACTAACACCATACCTATAGAAATGATAGTGAAAACTGGGGTCAATGCTTCCACTACTAACGACACAATTAACCTAATAGTCAATAAAATAATGTTTTTCAGCCTTAAAAAGGGAGAGAAAAATTGAGAGAAAATAATGGAAAGAGTAAAAGATAAACTTAACCCTAATATTGAAGCGCGTGGGAAAATTATTTAATTTTTTTTTGTATATTTAAACATATCAAACATTTAAACAATTATGTAAATTACTTAAGAAAAAAATTTAATGATTTAAACATAAATAAAAATAAATAATAAAATCAGATAGTTTTTTGATATAAAAATATTTACAATTTTTTATTATTTATTATAATTATTCTAATTAAAAAAGTTTATTCATATTTGTTCATTAAATTACATGATTAAATTGTGTAATAGGGATTTGAATCATTAATTTATAGCCCCCATATAATAACTTTGATATAATTTAATTTACCAATTCAAATACCTATGAGAGTGAGTCACCTTTCTTTAATTAACAAACTATTAATATTTGGAGACAAATTTGACTCCAAAATGATAATTAAAATAAATGATGCAAAATCGTACCTAGTAACTCAAAACCTAGACTTGGAAAAGGATTTTATAAGGTTATCTAAATTATGGTTATGTGAGGGCATAAGCAATCCACTCCATAACAATATATAGACATTAACTTTTCATTCATGATAAGCCATGTGATATCTCAATTCAGAGTCAAGGTTAAACATTTTGACCAACAACACATTGAGTACTTCAACTTTGAAGCCCAATATTGGGGTCAAAACCAAGGGATTTGTAATTTTGATGTAGAGAATATGATAATGATTTAGAAATAATAAGATCTTGCATAATAAGTGGAGTTTCATCCACATTTTTTGAAGATGTAACATAAACAAATTGTCTAATAGGGATTTGACTTCTTAATTTTTAGCCCCCACCCCCAAGAATTATACCTTTGAGATAATTTAATTCACCAATTCAAATTTCTATAAGGATGACTCACCTTTCTTGAACTTACAAACTAATATTTGGAGATGAATTTGACCCCATAATGGTAATTAAAATAAGTGACACAATATTGTACCCAGTAACTCAAGGATCGCTTGGGAAATTTTTTTGGGTGCTTATCTAAATTATGGTAATGTGAGGGCATATTAAGTAGTTTACCTCAAAAAATTATTATATATAATATTCTATATATAGACTTTGAATCCACTTATAGATATTTATATCTAAATGTAGATTTGTATAATTTAGAAAATTTCATTCTAGTAAAATAACAACAGACTCATCACAACAAATAACACTTGATGGGTTTCCTAAAATGTCTTTTTGGTTCACATCCAGGGGATCATCAAAATTAGAAAATGTTCAATTATCTGCTACAAGACCATAGTACAATGAAAATTATAAAAGTTCAAATATGAAAATAGAAGTAAAATTATCATCATGGAACTTTGGAACCAATGGTAATGATTTAGAACTAATTATTGGGCTCTTGCATAATAAGTGGAGTTTCATCCACATTTTTTGAAGATGTAACATTAATATTAATTATTAGGAGAAATAAATGTAGGTGGTATAATAGTAGGCATACACATTGAAATAGATGGTGTCTTTCAAACATATATGTCCAATTCAAATTTTTATTGTATTTCTAAACCCACAATTCTTCTTGGTCACTTCTAAATTTTTTAATGCCATTGTAACAAAAAAAAATTCTCCATTGAAATCACCAAGACAAAACCTGATCACCCAAAATTGTGCTCCTTATCTAGAAAATACAGATGCCCCTTGATCGAAACTAAGGGAGTTGCAATATTGACATAAAGATTGTGCTAATGATTTAGAATAAATAGGCTCTTACATAATAAGTGGAGTTTCATCCACACTTTTTGAAGATGTAACATAAGCAAATTGTCTAATAGGGATTTGACTTTGTAATATTTATCCCCCCTCCCCCTCAGAATTATACCTTTGAGATAATTTAATTCATCAATTCAAATACCTGTGAGGGTGAGTCACCTTTCTTGAACATACAAACTAATATTTGGAGATGAATTCAACTCCCAAATGGTAATTAAAATAAGTGACACAAAATCATACCTAGTAACTCAAAGACCTCTTGGTAAAATATTTTGTGTGCTTATCTATTTAATTATAAAATAACAACAGACTCATCACAATAAATTACACTTGATGGGTCTCCTACCATGGGTTTTTGGATAACATCTAGGGGATCATCAGAATTAGAAAATGTTCAATAATCTTCTATAAGACCATAGTACAATAAAAATTATAGAAGGTCAAATATGGAAATAGAAGTAAAATTATCATCATGGAAATTTGGAACCGATGGTAATTATTTAGAAATAATTATTAGGATCTTTCATAATAAGTGGAGTTTCATCCACATTTTTTGAATATATAACATTAATATTAATTATTAGGAGAAACAAGTGGTGGTGGTATAACAATAGGCATACACATTGGAATAGATGGTGTCTTTCGAACATATATCTCCACTTGAAATTTTTATTTTATTTCTAAATCCAAAATTCTTCTTGGTTGCTTCTAATATTTTTAATGTCATTGTAAAAAAAATAATTTTTCCATTACAATCACCAAGATAAACTTGATCACCCACAACTGCGCTCATTATTCAGCGAATACAGATTCCCCCTGATCGAAACCAAAGGAGTTAAAATTTTGATGTAGAGATTGTGCTAATAATTTAACAAAAAAAAAAAAAAAAGGCTCTTGCATAATAAGTGGAGTTTCATCCACACTTTTTGAAGATGTAACATTATTATTAATTATTAGAAAAAATAAGTGGTGGTGGTATAATAGTAGGCATACACATTAGAATAGATGGTGTCTTTCAAACATATATGTCCAATTCAAATTTTTATCATATTTCTAAACCCAAAATTCTTCTTGTTTGCTTCTAATTTTTATAATGACATTATAATAAAAATAATTTCTACATTGCAATCACCAAGATAAAACTTGATTACCCACAACTGTGCTCCTTATCATGTGAATACAGATGCCCCCTAATTGAAACCAAGGGAGTTCCAATTTTGACGTAGAGATTGTGCTAATGATGTAGAAAAAATGGATCTTGCATAATAAGTGGAGTTTAATACACATTTTTTGAAGATGTAACATAATAAAATTGTCTAATAGGGATTTGAATACTTAATATTTAGCCCCCCCTCAAAATTATACCTTTGAGATAATTAAATTCACTAATTCAAATACCTGTGAGGGTGTGTTTCCTTTCTTGAACTTACAAACTAATATTTGAGGATGAATTCAACCCCAAAATGGTAGTTAAAATAAGTGACACAAAATCATACATAGTAACTTAAAGACCTCTTGGAAAAGGATTTTATGTGCTTATTTATTTAATTATAAAATAGCAACAGATTCATCACAAAAAATTACACTCGATGGGTCCCCTACCATGGGTTTTTGGATCACATCTAGGGGATCATCAAAATTAGAAAATGTTCAATAATCCATTACAAGACTAGAGTACAATGAAAATTATAGAAGTTCAAATATGGAAACAGAAGTAAAATTATCAAGGAACTTTGGAACCGATGGTAATGATTTAAAAATAATTATTAGGCTCTTGGATAATAAGTGGAGTTTCATCCACATTTTATGAACATGTGACATTAATATTAATTATTAGGAAAAATAAGTGATGATGGTATAATAGTAGGCATACACATTGTAATAGATGGTATCTTTCGAACATATATGTCCACTTCAAATTTTTATCATATTTCTAAATCCAAAATTATTCTTGGTTGCTTCTAATTCTTTTAACACCATAAAGAATTTTCTCCATTGCAATCACCAAGAAAAAACCTGGTCACCCACAACTATGCTCCTTATCCAGTGAATATAGATGCCCCTTGATCGAAACTAAGGGAGTTTTAATTTTGATGTAGAGATTGTGATAATGATTTTGAAAAAAATAGGCTCTTGCATAATAAGTGGATTTTCATCCACATTTTTTGAAGATGTAACATAAGCAAATTGTCTAATAGGGATTTGACTCCTTAATATTTATCCCCCCCCTAGAATTATACCTTTGAGATAATTTAATTCACCAATCTAAATACTTGTGAGGGTGAATCACCTTTTGTGAACTTACAAATTAATATTTGGAGATGAATTCAACCCCAAAGTGGTAATGAAAATAAGTGACATAAAATCATACTTAGTAACTCAAAGACCTCTTGGGAAAGGATTTTGTCTGCTTATCTATTTAATTATAAAATAATAATAGACTCATCGTAACAAATTACACTTGATGGGTCTCCTAGCATGGGTTTTTAGATCACATCTAGGGGATCATCAGAATTAGAAAATTTTCAATAATCTGCTAGGAGACCATAGTATAATGAAAAATATAGAAGTTTGAATATGGAAATAAAAGTAAAATTATCATTATAGAACTTTAGAACTGATGTTAATGATTTAAAATAAATTATTAAGATCTTGCATCTTAAGTGGATTTTCATCGACATTTTTTGAAGATATAACATTAATATTAATTATTAGGAGAAGCAAGTGGTGGTGGTATACTAATAGGCATACACATTGGAATAAATGGTGCCTTTCAAACATATATATCCACTTCAAATTTTTATCCTATTTTTAAATCCAAAATTCTTCTTGGTCACTTCTAATTTTTTTAACACCATTGTAACAAATGTAATTTCTCCATTGTAATCACCAAGGCAAAACTTGATCACCCACAACTATGCTTCTTATCCAGTGAATACAGATGCCCCTTGATCAAAACCAAGGGAGTTGTAATTTTGACATAGAGATTGTACTAATGATTTAGAAAATATAGGCTCTTACATAATAAGTGGAGTTTCATCCACATTTTTTGAATATGTAACATAATAAAATTATCTAATAAGGATTTGACTCAATATTTAGCCCCCCTAGAATTATACCTTTGAGATAATTTAATTCACCAATTCAAATACCTATGAGGGCGAGTCAACTTTATTGAACCTACAAACTAATATTTGAAGATGAATTCAACCCCAAAATGGTAATTAAAATAAGTGACACAAAATCATACCTAATAAATCAAATAACTCTTAGGAAAGGATTTTGTGTGCTTATCTATTTAATTATAAAATAAAAATAGACTTGTCACAACAAATTATACTTAATGGGTCTCTTACCATGGGTTTTTGGATCACATCCAGGGGATCATCAGAATTAGAAAATGTTTAATATTATTCTACAAGACCATAGTACAATGAAAATTATAGAAGTTCAAATATGGAAATAGAAGTAAAATTATTATCATGGAACTTTGGAACTGATGGTAATGATTTAGAAATGATTATTAGGCTCTTGCATAATAAGTGGAGTTTTATCCACATTTTTTGAAGATATAACATTAATATTAATTATTAGGAGAAAAAAGTGGTGGTGGTATAATAGTAGGCATACACATTGGAATGAATGGTGTCTTTCAAACATATATCTCCACTTTAAAATTTTATCATATTTCTAAACCCAAAATTCTTCTTGGTCACTTCTAATTTTTTAACACCATTATAATAAAAGCAATTTCTCTATTGTAATCACCAAGACAAAACCTGATCACCCACAACTGTGCTCCTTATCCAATGAATATTGATGCCCCTGATTGAAACCAAGGGAGTTATAATTTTGATGTAGAAATTGTGCTAATGATTTAGAAAAAATAGGCTCTTGCATAATAAGTGGAGTTTTATCCACATTTTTTGAATATGTAACATAAGAAAATTATCTAATAGGGATTTGACTCAATTTTTAGCCTCCCCAGGAATTATACCTTTGAGATAATTTAATTTACCAATTCAAATACCTATGAGGGTGAGTTGCCTTTCTTGAACTTACAAGTTAATATTTGGAGATGAATTCAACCCCAAAATGATAATTAAAATAAGTGACACAAAATCATACCTAGTAACTCAAAGACCTCTTAGGAAGGATTTTGTGTGCTTATCTAAATTAATATGGTTATGTGAGGGCATATTAAGCAGTCTACCTTAGAACACTTACAATAAATGGACTTTGAATCCATTTATAGATTGTATCTAAATGTAGAATTGTATAATTTAGGGTGTTTCATTTCAATAAAATAGAAAGAAAATCATTGCAACAAATTACACTTGATGGGTGTCCTACCATGGGTTTTGGATCACATCTAGGGGATCATCAAAATTAGAAAATGTTCAATAATCTGCTATAAAACCATAGTACAATGAAAATTTTAGAAGTTCCAATATGAAAATAGAAGTAAAATTATCATCATGGAACTTTGGAACTGATGGTAATGATTTAGAAATAATTATTAGGTTCTTCAATGCATAATAAGTGGAGTTTAATTCACATTTTTTTGAAGATGTAACATTATTAATTATTAGGAGAAACAAGTGGTGGTGGTATAATAGTATGCATACACATGGAATAAATGGTGACTTTGGAACATATATGTCCACTTATATATTTTATTGTATTTATAAAACCATAATTCTTCTTGGTTGTTTCTAATTTTTTTAGTGCCATTGTAATAAAAGCAATTTGTCTATTACATTCACCAAGACAAAACCTAATCACCCACAACTATGCTCCTTATGCAGCTAATACATAATATTAGTCATTAAATAAATATAATTGACATATTATAATATAATAATATTTTTATATATTAAAATAATTTATTATATATATTTTTAGATCATTATGAGGTTTGTCTAGGGCCCCCAACCCACAAAGAAAGATTTTTACAAAGCACGACACAATGCAAACCAAAAGACTAGAAAAAGCCAAACCACTGCCAAATATAATAACAAACATAGAGCCCTAGATGAACATAGGCACTCTACATAAGACCCCAAAAACAAAATGGAATTGATAACCAAAAGACCAGACAATACCAAGAAATGAAACTGACCAGCTTTGGACATTAAGACCTGCCAGGACCTCATCATCCATATTAGTCAGGAGCATAATTTATTGACCTTAACCAACAATTTCCTCCATAATAATATATTTTTCAAAGACATGTTCTAACATCTCTTTTCCCCTAGATGAAGATGACACTAAGTGATACCCCCCAATGCATCAAGGCCCATTTCCTCCACTAACACAGTGTTATACCATAACGACACTGCCACTTTGCCTCTAAGTACCCATATTGCCAATTTTATGACTACCTTTACTCACCTTTGCTCATGCTTATACTCTTGTAACCAGAACAATTTTGGAATTGGGATTTTTAACTATGACATAAACAACAAAGAAATAAATTTCTTAATTTTCATATTTGGTAGGATCACCTTCTTTTGCAAATCCTCCACAAAACCTAAGAGGATCATAAATATTGACTCAAGAGTCCTAAAGGCAAAAGTTGAAAAAAATCCCAAGCACAAAAAACCACCATAAAATTTTAGATGAACACAAAAACAACCACTTTTGCCACAACTTTATCATCAAATACCAAAAATGTTATATTTAAGGCAAAAATTGCCACCAATTTAGAATTTACCTTACTTTTCACCCCCTTTACCAGAAAATATTACCTTAGGATGTCCACAATTACATCATGCATTTATTTTGTAGGAATCCATAAAATATTTTTGAGGTGAGTACAAGCTATTTGTCCATCAAATGTTATTTCTCTGACATCACTCTCTCCATAAATGCATGTAGTTGCTAGCACTATCTCGCTTGCACTCTCCATGTTGCACCCAACCAAACACAACATAACACACTGTAATTGATAATTTTCAAGCATAGGACTTGAATACCAAGGTGGTAGTAAACTTAAATAGGTATGAGGGAAGCCTTTAGGCTTGCTCGTGCCATGGGATGCAATCAATCTAGCCAATAATACCCTCTATACTTCATTAATGTTCGTTCACCATCTAAATCCCTTCATATATTTTAATATTAATCAATATTATTATATCATACAATATATATGTTAATATAGATTATAAATTAATATTATATGCACAACAAATCTAATGAGAATCATGTGCACAATAGATTACATCAAAGAACAAATCTATCAAACATTAATAAGTAATGGGTATTAAATTAAAATAATCATGTATTCGTAAAGGTTAAATCATGTATCCATGCATCATTATCAATTGGATATGTAGTGAAGTGATTTGAAAATCATAATTTATAGAGCCAAATCACATCAATATAGTAAAATCAAGAATCACAAATACTTCATTTATCAAGATTATAGAAATTATAATATATCTATATATTATTGTTAATGGTACAAAAATAGTATTAAATTTTTAACAAAATTAAATGAATTTTTATGCTATATAATGCCATGTAACATCAGAAAATGGGTAAATGTGATCACAGGTATGTATTTAAAACTTTGTGGCACTTCGCCATATGCACAATAGATGAGGTAGATTACTTTGAAGAGCAAATCTATCAAACATTATTATGTTTGGGAGGAATTAAATTAAAATTTTAAATCACATATCACCAAGTTGTCACAAGAATTAAATTTTATGTTGCAAATGACACTTGGTATGGTACAATTAGATTATAGTAGCCCTTCGAACTTGGTTATAAAAATTCTGCAAACTATTAATTTTTAGTAGCCATTCAAACTTGGTTATAAAAATTCTCTGAACCATTAGATTACATATAAATTATACAAAGGGATCAAGTATATTATACTTTATACAAAATTGCCATCAAATTTTAGTTAACGATTAGGTCTTTTGAGCTCCAATTTAAATTAGTGATACTCAATTCTTCTGTTTAAAAGATTCAAATTAAGATAAAACACCAAATGAATATCTATCTTAGTGAGTTTATTTCTCCACTCCAATCCTTTGGTTTATTTATCTAGTTTATAAGACCAGAATGATAAATTGCTCACTAACTTAAATTTTGAAGTCTGACTTTGAGATGTGTTTATTGGTGTTCTTGACTGTAGGTGCCACAACATGAGCTGGAGATGTGTTCATCATTTCCCATAGATAAGACTATTTAAATTTTTTTGACTTGTGTGTACTTTGGCCTTGTTCATGTTTTTTTTTAACACATAATTATTAAGATTCATGTATTTGATGTATCTATTTACAAAATTAGGAATACAAACAAATGATAACCAATCATTGTCATAGGCTAAAAGTAGTGACAGTTAGCATTTTTCATTTTACAACCTTAGTAGGTGTACCTCATGGATGTGATTGGATGCTTTTTATGTGCCCTTATGGCCTTATATATTATATTATCCATCTACAAAGATGTGATGCTCTATGTTATTTAGAGTGGAAAATTATCTCTATCTGCTATTTCTTTTCTTCTACTTCTATAGTTTTGGTCTTTGCTCACATAATAGACTGTAGTTCATGATTTATGCTCTTGTAGGGTTTGGGATGCTTCAAGATCTAATCTATTTTACAAAATAAAAAGTATTTTGACAATATAGGTTGGATTCATATCTAATTATAGTGGTGTTTCTAATTGGATTTGATTTAAACCAATTATGGTGCTCTATACTCTAATAATGCATTGGAATAGATGGTGTCTTTGGAATATATATGTTCACTTCATTTTTGATGTAGAGATTACATGATAAGAGTATTTCTCTTTACATGTATAATTCAAGCCATCATAGACTAAACCATTGCATTGTGATTTAGATCTCGATTAGTCTGTGCCCATAATTATCTTTAAAGATGAACTTAATTAATATTTTGACATTATCAAGGGTTTGGAATTACTAGGTTTAACTATCAATTATAATTTTACCTCTCTCACGAATACATATATACATACATTATATGTCATGATATGTTCATGTGTGCGTGTGTTAATATATTTTCACATGGACAAGGGTGAGCGCACAATGAAGTGAAATAAAACTTTAAATCTGTATATATTTCCACCTTTTTGATCCCCTCCTGCACACATGAGAAAAATAACCAAGTGAAAATCTGTATATTTCCTGGTTAAGTTGAAAAGATAAAAAATTGATTTGATTTTATTGAAATATGTGTGGTCTGATGGAAGCTTAGGGCCAGCCTCGACAACAACAAATCCTACTAGGATGCCGAGTATGGTTGGGCCTAGGGTGCCCTCAAACGTGCTCTAGGATGGCTTTTTACATCATGTGTGAAGGGTGTGTGTGTGTGTGTGTGTGTGTGTATATATATATATTTATTAACTTGAGTAATATTATATATAAATTATATATTTTATATTAAATAAATTAGAAAAAAGGTCCCAATAGTTGTGTATGTTCCAATTTCCAATTATCGGATAGGGTGTTTGTTAACATGTGCTCCATCGATGGATCATATTGGTGTGTATAAATATTAAAGTGCACCAAAATTTGAACATTTAGTATCTAATACTTGTTCAACATTTATTTTATAAAATTAAAAGTAACCAATCACATATTAACAAGTAAGACTCAAGTATTGATACTCTTATGCACAACTATTGGTACTCCAAAGGTTAAGTTTTGGTCATAGGTTCAAAAAATGCATTTTATGACCTCTCTTGATAAAATCAGTTATATCGTAAAATGTATAATGTGTTAGACCTTGAAACCTTAGTTATAAGTAGTTAAGATGACATATTAACAATTTCAAAATCTAATGTGATGTTATGGCACCTTAATTCGATGTCCAAAGTTAGGGTGCATGGCTACTGGGACCTTTCTCCTATACTGAAATATATAATATATAATTATAATTTGATTTATAAACTATATTAACATATATATTATATAATAATAATAATAATAATAATAATAATAATAATAAAATATATTATACAATATATAATATTGTAATATGATATTAAATTATATAATATATTTTTTTATTATATATTTTAAATAAATATTATATATTTTAATATAATATATATAAATATTATTTTAATATATTAAATATATCACTCGCCTTCAATTCAACTTGACTACTCGAGGTGCATTTGCATTTAGAAATAGGTGGGAGTCCCCAATGAATTTGAAATTCAAGTTTACTTTGTAAAATAGGGTTCATATAATTTTCACACATTTTTAAGAGGAACAAAAACTGCTAAACATGTTTGAGCATATATATTCCTATTCTTACACATTCTTAGCTTTTTTTGAACATACACTATAGAGCGCTGACAAATCGAAACAAAGTTGTAGAGTGTCTGAAGCATTGACTATATTTGTCACTATCATTTCTATAGATCCTTATTTTCAGGTATTTAATCTTAATAGTGTTTAATATTTTTTTTTACTCTATCTAAAATGTGCATAAATCCTTATTTTTAGGTATTTAATCTTAATAATGTTCAATATATTTTTTAACTCTATCTAAAACATGTGATTTATTTTTGTTTACTTGGCCCTTTTATTCATTGTTTATCACCTTAATATGTTATGAAATTGCTAAGATTTAGATAGTCTTTTTATATTATTGTAATATTTTTGCCCTGTTAGAGTGTGCCCAACTGTGATGTCAACAAGCCTTCCACTGAAGGAGTGCACACATTTCTATTATTTAGGAAAATGGGGTTTTCAAATTGTAACACTAAAATTTTATAAAATAACACAATAAATATTATTCCAAATGCTCTACATGTATATACTTTAATTAATTTTTAATAAAAAATAGTACAATTTTTAAGAATGTGTGAAAAGCTCAGGGAGGCCCTAGGTTGGCCTAGGTAGCATTGAGCCTTGTTGTAAACCCTGTTTCAAAAGGAAAAGAGGTCAAAGGAGTCAAGTGGGTGTATAAGACAAAAATGGGTAGACTCCACAAGTTGTAATTTAATATGGGTAGACTCCTTGTTTGATTTAAATTCTATGGAAAATAGTCACACAATAATTACTTTGTACCTTTTTTGATCATCTTCATCATCTGTTGAAAACTAACTAATTACATAGATTTATCCAATAAGCCATGTAGTTCAAATGTCCTGCTTTCTAAATGAATGAGCATGAACAATTACTCAAAATTCATCTCAATTGTGCATAAAGTGGTGATCCATTACAATATAAAAAAAATATTAGTCCCATCCATGATAATAAAAAACATAAGATAATATAGTAGGGAGTCTCCCATAGATTTATACCATGGAATTTACTAGAATAATTGACTATACCCCACCTGTAATTAGGATTTGAAATTTTGGAACTAGGTAAATGAAAAAGTCCAATTGAGTAGCCAACTTACTGTTGATAAATTTGTGTGTACTCCCAGAGTAAATAAATATAGTCAACTTCTATTTCTTGAGGAAACCAACCACCTTAATATTTGGAGGAGTAATACCCAAAAGTGCATAACACAAAATAGTAGGTTGAGAATATTTAGATTTATCCTCAGGTGCTTTCTAACTATTGATGTGTGTCTATGTCAAGGATGTAATGCAAACAATAGAATAAAATTTATTAGATTATAGTGACAATGGGAATATGGTATTGACACCTTGGGGCTTCACTCAATTTTGCTAGAGAGATTATGTGGTTACAACTTATCACCTTCTAATCTACAAGAAGACCCTGGTGTAGGGACAACAAGAATATGGTAGTGACATAATCTACCTGAATTTATTATGATGTAAATTTCTTTATATTTGCCAATATAATCCCAAACTCTTAAACAAATAAATGGATATACACAATGAGCATTAATCTAAAGTGATTCATGTTTAAAAGGTTCAAAAGGAGGGAGTGAGATAGGGAAAAAAAAGTTCCCTTGTAACAAAAAAGACTAATAGATCTCCTTTGATTTCTGTTAGTAACCCAAATAACACCTAGATAACAACAAATACCAAGAGAACACTATAGAACAACTCTCAAATTCTTTGGCTCCTTATATTAGTTCTGGTAACAACTATATTCTGGTTACAAATGAGGGGGAAACTATTGGAGGTTTGTCAATGATGTCTCCAAGGTGACCAAGGATGTTTTGATGCCTCTAAGTCTACCACATGGTTTCTTAGTATTCAAATAACACTTCTCATTTTGGAATTCTAGGAATTCAGAGCATGAGTAGCAGGTTGTGGCAACTTAATGTCACCTATGGTGAAATAGCAATAGAGATATGCATTGGTGTTCCACAAATTTATAATAAGTGATAGTTGGGAGCCATCATGGTCCATTCTCTATGAATTGTAGAGAATCTATGTTAATACTTAGTGAATTATGACCTAAGCTTAAGCTACAAGTTAATATAAGTGGATATTTATAATGAATTTTAAACAATAGTGATTTGGTCTAAACAAAGTATTAAAGAGAAGGGTAAGGTAGAAAACAATGCAAGTAATTACAAATTTTGGTCCTAAATATCATGACAAAGCATAAATTACAACTATTTATTCAAACAAATATATAATGCAACATAGCCTAAGCTCAGATTTCACTATATACCAGGCAAAATTCAAAGGATAATGTAAAGAATCACAAGTAAGAACCCGGTATACTTTTAAAGATTTACTACTATATTCAAATAACATTGGTACATTTGAATACAAAACATAATGAAATGAATAGAAACCTAAGCTATTCCAACTAATCTAGCATATACAAAAATTAGAAATCCTATGATTAGAAAATATAACCCATAATTTAAAGAAACCATTCAAATTCAAGACATAAAACTAGCAATTGAGAGAAAATTTATTTAACAATTGACATATCAAATGTGGAAAATTTTATTATATTAATTTCTTAAAGTGTATATAATTTGCTCAAAATTACCTCTCTTTTACAAATGGTAATACATGCCTTTATAGAATGGTTAGGTAGTATACTAATCAATCACAATATACATTTGTATAAAATATGAGGACAACTGTCCTTACAAGTTATAGAATACACTTTTTCTTCACATTTAGACTGACCTAAGGGTAATATGCTAACAGACTAGAATATTCCCTACAAAAGAATATTCCTATTCTAGATATTACAATGTTCTTTACAAAAAGGAATATTAGCCACTAGGTGGGCCCATTGCTGAAGAATCACCTTGTTGATTTCATAGCAATTACATTGCCTTCTAGTGTTGGTCCTTGATGAGCTCTATGTCCACAACTGGATTCATTAGGCAAACCTCTTCTTGATTTGCCAAGTGATCTAAGTCTTGGTCATCTTTGGCCATGGCCTCTTTTATGCTTCTTGCCTCTACTATTTTCTTCTGTTGTGAAAATCATGTCCAAAATTCTTATGTTGTCTCTTCCAGACTGGCCCTGGATTTTGCTCCTAACTGATTGCATAACTCAAGTGAGCCTGTGCTTGAATTCAACATCATCAATGATTATAATTACATTAGTTTTGGTAGGATTTAACAACATTATTCCTAAGAGCTTCTCAATTCTTTATCATCCACCAAAATCCTATTGAAATTCTTTATCCAAGTACCTAGACCTTAGATATTGTCTACAATTATTCCCAATATACTATTCAAATGTGCTAGGCTGATAGTTTTGAACTTATGAATTTTATTCCTAATTACAATGTCAATGAGATCCCTAACTTGGGTCTTTGCATTTTTTCCCTCAGTTATTAATTCCTTGGCTACTTTACCCTGCTGGCTTAGGGCATACTACCTTAGCTTTATTGAATTCAAAGAATTGAACATATCAAATAATGAGTCCTCAAACATGTCCATTATGGAGTTAGGGAATGACAAAATGGCCTAGGTTTCTAGACTTTCCTTTTCTCTTTCTAATTTTAGAATCCTCTATTTCATGCCTTGGACCCCAGCCTTTACTTAAGATGATTGAGCCTCACTTAGGATCTCAATGTCTTCCTCATTTATGGTATCTTATCCAAGCTAGTGTCTTCACATAGGGGTTAATCCTACAAAGGGATCCACCTTTTGGAAGGTGAATTCTTACGTTCTTACCATAACTATCTCGGTGGTGACCTTCTCTAATCCAGTTGTCTTTGGATTAAACTGCATGGTGGTAGATGATTTGATGAATTTAAGAGGCTCTAAGACCTCTACACCTATGCTTCCTGATGCTCCTCGAGCATCCATCTTCTTGATTTTTGGTCCTTGATTGACCATAATCCTCCTTTTTTCTTGTTTTTTACCATAACCCTAATATATGGCTTGATGTCATCATGTAATTCAATATCAATAACTCTTGTCATGGCCCATGAGTGGGAAAGAGAAGGAATATTTTGTAATTTCCCATAAATAAACCAATCATGAATGACTGGCCCATAAATTGGGAATTCATCACTGAATAAATATACCTCACTTATGGGCTAAGAGATGGTCAATCTTGGTTTCTTCTTTGGTCCAATAGGAACCAATGCTAGCTCTACTTTCCTCTTTTTTTGGGATGCCACAGGGACCATACCTAGAGAAATATATATGTTTTATCTTCTTCAAGCTCCTCTTATTAGACTTGGGCCTCTTTAAGTTGTTCCTCTTCCCTATAAGTGTCATATGCTTCTGCAAGTTCCTTGAGAGCACCCTCAAGTGTCTCTTCTAGTTCTAAGGAAATCATATCTATGTACTCAATTGGGGAAGGTAGATTTTGGGGTAGTGTTGAAGATGAGGGCCCATTTCCAAGCCTCTCCTCTATTTTCCTATCTCCTAATTTTTATTTACCATGGCCTTGGTCACCTTGTTCTTGCATAACTTGCTCCTGAGGTTGTGGCTGCTCTTCTTTGGGGTATTCTTGGGCTATCCTAGATGATCTCAGTAACAAGTGATATTGGAGAGGGTGCATCTACCATTCCTCTCCTAATTTATTTCCATATTTGGTCAATCTATGCTCAAATTTGATGTTGTGTCCTTTGATTCTGGCCAACACCTCTTCATAGTTCTTGGCCTTAATGTAAATGGTATCATAGACACTGAATTGATGCATGTACTTAGGTTTGGGGAGCTTCTTCTAATTCAAAGGATCAGTCACTATTTTCTTAGGATCCCACATCTTGATTTCATCAAGCTAAAACTGAAATGAATCCCTGTGCTTGGCCATGGTATCAACCTGTTTCCAATATTGAAGTGTAGTCCTTCCAATATTTAGAGGTAAGGGGTGGAGAAGATCCTTCCTCTATTATTTTCAAATTCCATCAATTCCATGGATGAACTAGGAGGAAATTTCTTTCTCAACCAACTTTATAGGAACATATACTTACAATCTATAAGGTAGGGACACAATCCCCTCAATCCTAATGACCATGTAGTAAAGGTAGTACCAGATGTCACCCATCATTTCCATATACTTTTTGATTAGTGGATGGACCCTAGACATGGGAACACCTATGATGAATTCCACTATGGCAGGGTAAACATAGTCATAAATAAATTGCATATGGTTCTTATATTTAAAGATATGCAATTTTGATTAATGGTGAGAGATGGTAGTTTTTCCCTCAGGAGACCAATTCCTAATCCTTGGGAAGTTGATAGAGGTAAGTATGGCATCTAATAGGTATGACATCCTATAAAATTGCTTAGATGTCTTCCTTTTGATGGTAGTGAACAATTTGGTCAAGAAAACACTAATAAAATCTCCATTTGGAGGGGTGAGATTTTATTCCACCATGAAATGCAAAAAGAGAACCCATATTTTATTCTCATAGGTGGTTGAAGGGGCTCCAAAGGCTCAATTAAATAGGGTCATTATTACCATAATGCCCTCCTTGAATTGGACTATTAGGATCTTGCACTCAAAGTCTCTAAAGACATGGGGTCCTTGATGTAGCTAGGGTCTAAGGACAGAGTCTAGGTCATGTTTGGAGGTCCACTCTTTAATTTTAGAAAAATATACATGGGGAATTAGGATCCTATAATATTTATCAAAATATTTCATAGAAATATATACTACCTTCCTAGAATTAACTTCCTATATGATCCATTCATTATCTATTCTATAGTCAACAAAGATAAGGGTAAGGATATCTATGCAATGCAATACCTCAAGTTTTTGTCATAGCATAGTGGAGACCAACCATATAAATAATGACTAGGTCATAGTGCCTCTAGCTCACTGTGGTAATTCTTTGATCTTCTTTTGTGATGGGATTCAAATATTCCACCATGAAGAAGAATTCAGACTAGTTCCTAATGCCTAGGGAATTCTGGGCCACAACATCCAATTTGGTGTTCTTGAAGATTCGACCCTCATTATCTATTGACAAGTAGAGTTTGGTTTCCTCTTTTATCTATTGCTTATGAGCTACCATGGTTTCTATTTCTACAAATTACTCACACTAGTTTACAAATTGGTCTCTATGAAAGCTCTTTTGTGCTAAAAAACATAATCAATATCTCTTTGGATCAAATTGTGACCAAATGAATTCAATTGGGTCACATTTATGTAGGGTTTAAGGTTTTAGAGCTTTAATGGCAAGATATATCTAGGTTCTAGCTTATATATGCCTTAGATTTGATTTATACATTTGACTTTATACTTTTACATTTTTGAGCCCATAATATCTTGTATTTTGTCCTTTTCTACTTGTGTGGTGCCTATATGGCATTGGTCTAGACATTTCATGACATATTTCATAAATGCCTTCAATATTTAAAATACATTCTTTTGTTTTGCACCATTGGATCAGAATCTTGGATTAGCATGAGTTGTTGATTGTAATTTGGGTCTTTTCCTGTGATTGGATCTTTCTCTTCCAAGCTCCATGGTTGTGACACTTGGTATTTTTACATGCCTCCCCATGATTTATATCTTGCATTAGTCATCTATTGACTGAGAATTGGCCACTTGGCAAGCTTGTAGGCCTTTGAAAATTCATGGGCACCTTTTTGTTATTGGATCATCCTTCAATGATAAAGAGAAAACCATCAGATCATATGTTATTTCCATTTTGAATGGGATTTTACCACACATCAAGCCTGTGATCTGTCAAGGCTTCATTGAAAAGTATTCAAGGCCCTCATGTTGTTAGATCATCCTTGGGTGATGAAGCACATGCCATTGATCTATAGAGATAGCTAAAATTTAAGTTAGTATGTTATTTAAGGTGGGACTTAGGCTTAAACTACTTACTAAGGCTAAAGTTTATGTTATGTTTATTAAATGCAAAATGAACCTTAGGACAAGGGGTTTATGCCTAAGTTTTTTGAATTTATACAAAGGGTCCAAGATTAAATATTGTAGGCCAAAGTTTGTGTAGTGTTCAATAAACACAATGTATACTTTAGGCTAAAATGTTTATGCCAAGCCTTATAAATCATCCTCAAATTGGGTTCAAAATGAAATGATGATGTAACTTTAGATAGTAATTTTATTGCATTAACAAACACATTAAAACCTTGGGTTAGAAGCATTTGGCCTAAGTTTTTTGTTATAAAGACTTTTTAAAATTGGACTTGGGATAAGTCTATAGTTTAAAGTTCATTATGCGAAAAAGCAATGGGGACCTTAAAGTATAAAATTAGACTAGGATCATTTATTGCATATATTTAGACCATAAGACCATCTCCATATTTGCAGATTGAAGATTTCTATTGTTTGAGCATCCTTTGAGCTCTTCCCTTAGCTTGTAAAGCAATTTTTAGCCTTTTCAAAAAGATTTTAGAGTGCATTTTGACCCTAATTAAGATAATGCATTAAATTAAATTTGATGGTCTTACAGACGTCAAATACATCATTGCAGATGTCAAATGATGGTCACGTGGACGTTAATTTTAAGCTAGTGAAAATTTTATTTTAATGGGCTTAAAGTTTTTGGTCACACAGGCATTAAATACACCTTATAGATGTCAAATGATGATCATGTGAACATCAATTTTAAGCTCGTTAAATTTTTATTTTAATGGGCTTAAATTTAACAGTCATGTAGGTGTCAAATACATCCTTACGAACAACAAATGATGATTGTGAGAACATCAATTTTAAACACATTAAATTTTCATGACTGAATGTGAGAGTGCTACTTGGAACTTTCATAGGGATTTTGAGGGTCTTGGACTTAATTCGCTCCATTGGATCAAAGTTTGCAATGAAGCGAGGGCTACAGGACTATGATCTAGGAGCTTGCTCATGATTGGTTATTTTTGTTAGGTGAGCCATTTTACTTTTAATCCTCAAATGTGAGGGTGCCACTTGATTATTTGTGCCTTTCATAGTCCTTTGAATTTTTAACTATGACTTGCTCTATTTAATTAGGTCTTCACAATGAAGTGAGAACTATTGGATGAAAGTTAAGGATGTAGCTTTATTGGGGTCTTCACGCTATTGGATCATCCTTTGGTGATGAAGTGTGAACCATTGGATCCTTCAAGATGCACTTTATTTGGATACTTCAAAAGATCTGCTAGGAGATACCTTGAAATAAAATTCCAAATCATGTGCATGCTGAAGGTATCTCCTAAGAGATATCTCGAAAGAAAATTTTAGTAGTGTGCATCAGGGTTCTTTCCAAGTAAAAATTTGTCATGGTTATATCAAATCCTTTGAAAGGACCTTTGCAATCAACATGGAAGGTATTCCAAGGCCCTTTGAGGTATCTCTTAGGAGATACCTCTAAATAAAATTCCAATGATTTGCATCATGGATCTTGTCAAATCCCTTGCAAGGACATTTTCACTCAACATGGAAGGTATTCCAAAGCCCTTTGAGGTATTTCCTAGGATATACCTAGAAATAAAATTCCAATCATGTGCATGTTCAAGGTATTTTCTAAGAGATATTTAGAAAAAAAATTCCAAGAGTGTGCATGAAGGTTATTTCCAAATAAAAAGTTGTAATGGTTATATAAAATCCTTTTCAAGGACCTTTACAATCAACATGGAAGGTATTCCAAGAACCTTTGAGGTATCTCCTATAAAATTCCAATTGTGTGCATGTTCAAGGTATCTCTTAGGAGATACCTCATGTGTATCAGGGTTCTTTCCAAATAAAAAGGTGCCACAGTTATATCAAATCCTTTGAAAGTAAGTTTGAAATCAACATGGAAGGTATTCCAAGGAACTTTGAAGTGTCTCCTATGAAATTCCAATTGTGTGCATGTTTAAGGTATCTCATAAGAGATACCTCATGTGCATCAGGGTTCTTGCCAAATAAAAAGGTGCCACAGTTATATCAAATCCTTTGTAAGGACCTTTGCAATAGACATATAAGGTATTCCAAGGCCATTCAAGGTATATCCTAGGAGATACCTTGAAATAAAATTACAAATTGTGTGCATGTTCAAGGTATCTCCTAAGAGATATCTTAAAAGAAAATTATAATAGTGTGCATCAAGGTTCTTTCCAAATAAAAAGTTTTCATGGTTATATCAAATCCTTTGTAAGGACCTTTTCAAGAAACATGGAAGGTATTATAAGGCCCTTCAAGATATTTCCTAGGAGAGATACCTTGAAATAAAATTCAATTGTGTGCATATCACAAAACTTTTCAAGTGACACCAATTATTTTATTTTATCAACATCGAAAGACTCTTGTGGTGCATCAATGAGGTTTTTTAGAGAGATGCATATAATCTCTTCTTCAAAGTCACTTAGACCATCAAGCCTTAACATCATCCTTAATGCAACATCTATCTCTTTTATTATAATCTTGAGGGACTGCTCTTCTCCTTTTAAATTGAGGATGTTATCTTTGAGCATCATCAAATGATTCTTGATTGGTAGTTGACACTTCTTGGGATTCTTGTGATAATTGGGAGTAATGATACTTTATGTGATCAAAGTATATGTGCCCATCTTGTAGACCTCATCCATTTTACACTAGACATCATCACACATCTTGAAATCCATCTCATAGAAAAGTATTTGAACATCACACTCACTCTTATTGTCCACTATGTTGTTCAAACATTTCAATGCTGAGTGGATTATTTATTCTACCTTGGTGCATAGATATTCTTACCATTTTTTTTTCTCTTCCTCTAAAATTCCAATCATCAATTCAACCAAGATCAAGTGACTATTGAGAAGAGAGGATGCTCTAGAGTAATACTAGTATTTATATTTATTGCCTTGGGCTCACTTAGTATCTTTTACAAGTAATGGATCATAACATAATTCTATGCCTTCAACTCTTCCATGGTGGATTTGTCTTTATCCATCCTATGATCCACCATGTTCACCAAAACTTGTGAGTTGTGTTTCAACTCATTTCTTGATAGCTCCCCTAGACTATATATATGAATAGTTTAACTCTCAAAGGGAGCATCTTTCTTCAAAGCATCTAGTGGGAGAATCGCTACCTCCACATTCATTTCTCATGTGGAAGTGAATGTGGTCCTATAATGTGTCTTGGTCTTCTTGGGGGGTTTGGAATTATATACTTGAGTGGTCTTCACTATGTCAATCTCCCAAATTTTGATCATAATGTCCTTTTGCATGACTTATTCCTTGACCCAATGAAAGGGGCTGGTCTAAAATCCCATTGATGTATTGGACATAAATGCAAGCCTCAAGATAGTAAAGGGTAGTGTCATCAAAGTACTTAATATATGAAGTGCCAAAGGAATGGGTTATGAAATTAACATGACCTATTTGATTTCTTCATCACTTTCCAACTTCTCACCACCCTTGTTTTCTCTAGGTTCCCCTTCCAGGTTTGGCTCTATCTACTCCAAAACTTTAAAATCTAGACCAAATTATTGAGACTCCTTGAGCAACATTTCAATGGAGCTTCCTCATCCTACTGCTGAATGGAAGGTTCCACACCTGCTTCAACTACTTTATTTATCTGAGCCTCAGGTATATATGAGGCTATGGTGACCTCCTTATTTACATTTGGAAAATCTTCACCAATCATAGCCTATAGACCTTTATTATGGCTTGGATCATGGACCTTGATGTGAGGAAGGATACCTTGAGATAATTCAATTGAATAAGAATTACCTAAATCACTCTCCTCAACACCTTTACTAGACTGCTCCAATTCCTTATTTATTTTTGCATGGGTAGGGGTACCCATTTGTAGGTTTGCTCCCCCACCATCCTCTGTACTCACCTTATCCTCTAGTGCTAAACTTGACACCTTTAGAGGGGAAGGGAAAAATTGTGATGCCTTTAGAGCTATTTGTAATCCTTTTTGTGCCACCACCCCTTCAAAATCAGTGGTGATTTGAGTATCCTACTCTAGCTCCACCTTATCCTTCTCATTGAATTTATTCATTTCCTCAACTTCACCCTGATTATCTTCTCCTAGTGGATGGGTGATGACATTCTCAATAAATATCTTTGAATTTGATGAGATCATTTACTTTTCTTGAGGGGATTAAATTAGAGTAGCTACCTCAACTCCAACCTTAACAACATCCTCAAAAGAGAGGGAATCAATTGAGGCCACAACTTCCTCCTTATCACCCTTACTTTCTACTCTTGAAGGACCCTCTTCTGCAAATAAACCAACCAATGGGACCTCCATTAGGGTCTAAGGTCTTTATCTAAAATTTATTTGCCCAGTTATTACTTGTGGAGGAGTGAATGCTCGCTGCTTATTCATCACCTTTGTAATGGGCCTATTTTCATCTAAGTCTTCTTCATCATTCATATCTCTCAATCTTGGAGCATATGAGGATTGGTCCTCTTTCGTCTTCATGGGGAGTTCTTTAGAAGGTAGGTCTTTGAACACAACCTCCTTCGTCTTCTTAGGAATCCCAACTAGAGGATAATGAACCCTTTTGACTCTTTTTTTCTTAGGCTTCTCTACCTCTTCCTCACCTCTTCTCTTCTTTACATAAATCTTTGGGGGAGGGACAATGTCTGGCTGTTGTGTTGGTGGAGTGGGTGGGTCAACAATTGGATAAACCACTATGATGGTTACTAGGATGGATATTATAGTTCAAGCTCCTAATGATGTGATGGATATTGGGGTGGCACTGGCCAATGTAACCTCCCCAATAGTAATTTTATCCCAATTTTTAACTAGATTTTTTAACTTTGAGAAGGGTAATCCTGACTTGGACTGTGATGCAGTTATGGATTCCATATTAATTGGCTTAGTGAAGTCAACGTCACCAAACTTTATCTTCCATTTGTCTTCATAATTGGTGGTGAAGCTAAGGGAGCACCATTATATTCTGGGAGGAAACCCTTTAAATCCTAAACTTGTCTGAGTTCTTGGAGGGTAGGGGTGTCATAAGTACTGAGATCAACCCCATGTTCATTCAACCACTTGAAGGTTCTATTATGCCTATTTTATATACCCATCCAAATTTCAAAATCATACTTACTACCATAGTGATGACCTGGTCGTAAATCCTAAAACTGTGTTGGGGACCCTTATTTATTAACAATATTAGTAGATACATTTTTGATTATGAGATCATAATGATTGATTGATGATTTTATTTTTGTTTCAGTGATTTTGAAAAGCAAAGTGGATGAAAGAATAAAATATGTATATATTGTTATACTAATGATTAGTTACAGTTGAGTTAATAGTTTTAGTTTATATGCATTTGAATTATTTCAGTGTTATGTTTGGAAGTGTTGCATTTCAATTCTGATATAGTTGTTGTAACTTTTTCATATAATTCTATATCAATCATTGTCACATATTTAGTTGTTATTTATGGATTAGATATGGCTTGTTCATCTGGATAGTTTAAATGGATATTATTTTGTAATAGTAGTGATTGATCAGGTTATAGTAAGGATTTTGAATTTTAATGTGTTTTATTGATCAAATGATTCTATCTTATTTGGTTTTAAATGCATGATATTAACTTTGAATTTTTAAAAAAACATTGAAGAATATTCTCATTAGTTGTATATACCCTTTACGTAAGAATGACAGTGTATTCATCCTCACATGCATTAATTATTATAATTTTACTAAAGGAATGCTGGTTCATTATGAGGTTTTATCTTAATTCACTAAGCCTAGCCTTCTATTAACATTGCATGGACCTTGTCATGATTTGGTTTTCAATGCATATGAGATTAATTAGTTCTAAGATCCTAAGTTTATGATTATGAATCAAAAAGAACATGGGACCATGGTTAATGGTTTAGTTTTCATGATGCAAAATGTTAGTGTGAATGATATACACACTTGAGTCTATCCTCATGAGTTGAGTTGGCATGTATATTTGGAATAAGAGATGATGTCAGTAGATTACAAAGGTGACTTGGAATATTATTGGTATTGGGGCTTGTGCAAGGTGGCATTATTTATTTTTAATATCTCTAGATGCTTTAGATCATGGAAATCTTGGTGGTAAGGTGTGCATTAATGACTCACTTATCTCCTCGAAGCATATTGTTTATCATGGAATTTGGTAGGAAAGAATAGTGAATGCTAACTTTGGCAATTAGTTAAAATGTTTTAGCAAACTGCTAACTTTGGCAAAAGTTAGTGAGGACCAATGGGAAGTAAGTATGTATCTTGAGTATGTTGTCATTTTGGCAAGCTTTAGAGGAAGCAAAATCTTGGTTTGATGGAAATTTTAGAAAGAAAGGTGAACAAAGAGATTCAAATAGGGTTTTCAAAGTTGATTTCAGGTATGAATTTTTTAGTCTATTTTGTTTGAAGGTCTAAGAAGTTGATGCATTTGAGTATTTTTTATGTTCAATGGAAATATGGTTAATTATGCATGTAAGTTGGCACTTTGAAGAATTGGAACTTGTGGAATAAAATACAAAGTGGGAAGTTGTGGTTTTAAAGATTTGATATTTGTGATATTCGAAGCATGGTATATTTTTGGGTCACAACTTTCAAGAGGTGGTTATATTCTTGTTTTTGAACTCTTTGATTTGTTTGGTGAGATTTTTATAAAACCTATTCATTTTATTGGTCGGGTGATACCTTGCATATGCAACAATTTTATATGTTAATGTTTACAGGACATGTTGTTGAACATCTGAATATTTTTTGAACTTGGAATAGGTATGCGGGTTTTCTATTGTATATATCTCAGAAATTCAGAGGTTCTTATGATAGTTTCAGACCTATTCTAGTCAGAATTATTTATTGACATTTTAAACAAGGTTTCATCTCCATTTCCTATCATTATCATCTCTTTTTTATTTTTAGATGATATAGATAGTGTATACATGAAGGTCCATTTTCTGTTTCTTGCATGTTTTGTATTTGCAATCTTTAATTGCAAATCTATAGTGAAATATGTTGCATGAACAAAGAAGATAAGGATAATTGGTATGCAACAATTGTTTGTCAAGGGTTTTTAGGTTTTGGATCTCTCAGTATTGGTTTTGTTCTCATGGATTATTGGGTTTCAATCTTGAGATGTTGAATACAATATAGTTTGGAATTATTGTAGACAAAGGTTCTAATTTGAAACAAGTTGAAAAAGTCATATTTAATTACCATGAGTTTTTGGATTCTAGCATAGTTTGAATTTTTGTTCTGAGTTGGAAAATTTTCCTTAAATATTTTTGGGATAGAATTTTGTAAAGATGGTAATAAATTAAATGTGATTAATTGTTTCCTCAGTTGTATAAATTTTGTTGAATACTTTCCTTGGAATGATTCAATTTCAAATGAGGAAATAATTTATGAAATTGGTATTATAATTCTAAATATGGAAGTCAGTTTAGTTTTTTAGAAACAACACAATGATGAGTAATGTTTTTGGGTCATGAATAATTTTTGATCATTAAGCTCAGAATTTGAATTTGTCATTTTTTTTAGATTATTGCTTATTCAAAATGTCTGGGTGGGAACAACCAGTAGAGAATAGTAATGATGGAGGGTGGGGTCAAAGGTCAAACCAATGAATTCAGTGAAACCATAGTCAAAGTTCTAGTGGGGTTGGTTTTTATGCTAGGAATTTTGGGCCTAGATTCCCTTAGGGTACATGAATGTCCATCCATTTTGATGCTTCTAGTCCTGATTTCTAGAATGTCCTAAACTCTCTTCCTATTTAGAGAGGGTATGGTGGTTTTAAAAACCATAAAGATGATAGGGGATTTTGTAGGTAAAGAGTTGGAGCCCATGCTCAATCCCAAAGAAGTTATTTGCATTTTCTTGAACACCATCCTAAGCATGATCCTTATCTATAGTTATAGCCACTTATTTTTAGAGAACCAGTTGACCAACCGCTTTCTACCCATCAATTTATTGATAGTTAGATAGAAAATCAATTAAATAAAGAGGTGGCTCATGCTAAGGACCTTAGGAACATTGGCACTATTTCAGATACTCTTGCTCCATCTAATACTGAACTCAATGGCAAATGTAAGAGATTGAACTTTTCATGGGCTCATAGTGAACCAATCTTGGGGTTTGAAAGATTGAATTTCAGGGGTCGAGGATTTGATAGTAAAAGGAAATCTATTGATATCTCTGATCATGTTTCTGAAAAGAGTACTGCTAGAAAAGGGAAAGAATCTAAAACACCTAATGAGCTCAGGAGACTTAAAAAGGTGAAGTTGGAGGTTGATGATGATACATCTGAGACAGGCACCAGATTGTTGCCTTTCTTGCATCTAAAATGGAATATAATGTTTGTCTTGATTAGAAAAACAAACATGTTATAGAGGTTTTATTAGATTTAGATGATTATTGGGAATAACTTTGTTTATTTTGAAAAACTTGATGCAATTTCAAAATTTATCTTGATATATATTTTTAAGACATGGATAAAATAGATATTTTGAGATATAAGAAATATATGCTTAATTTTAAAGTATAAATTGCATTATGGTTTAAATAAGAGTAAGATTCATCAATTTATTATTTATTTTTATGATTATTTATGTGTCTTACTTTATTTTTAATAAGATGGGGTCCCCACCCATTAAGATTGGTACCCAAGTTATTTCATTTTAACAGTTTGATTTAATTAAGACTTTAGAGTCTTAATTAATCTCTCCATATTATTTATATTAACTAATTGAATTTATAAGTCAATTTGTTAACCTTAACTAATAACTAACTAAAGTTAGTTATAACTTATTTTATAACTGGATTTGAAGGATAAAAGGAGATCAAACTTTAATTTGAAGACATAAGTTTAACAGGTATTGAAGACATGAGTATTACTCTAAAGTAATTCATTTATCTCTTCTTTCTATGCAATTTCTTTGAGATAGTACAACTTTTACAGATAGACCCAATGGTATTTTATCTGACGCTTGATTAAAAACTTATGTAACATAGGTATATACAGTTATATTTTTCATCTATTACTAATTATTTGAAGTTTGCTAAGTCTAATATCTTTTGATGACTATTATTTACAGTCCTATGTGTAGAATTCAAATTATTCAACCTAAAAATGATGACCACTTCGCATTGTCTACGATACTTCGTTGATCTAATCAATTGCTAAGTTGTTCTTTTTCAAGTTTTGTATTGAAAATGTTGGATTTCTCATTTCAAATATGTTCTTATGATAAGATGAATCTCATGTTGAGACTCAAAAATATTTCGTAAATATTTGACTTATTTTAATAGATGATTTCATGTTTTCTTTAATATCTTTAATTTTTGTTTATCTTATAGTTTAATTTAGTATTTTTAGAAGTTTATTAGTAGTAGGTTAGTACTAACTATTAATTTAGTTCTTAATTTAAAATATTTTTAAATTTATTATTCATATTTTCTTTTAGTATCCCTTTAGTAGTTGCTTAAATTCCTTGATTTTGTTTTATGCTTTATTTAAATTCTACTTTTATGTTTTTCTAGATTATCTTTTATTTAGGTTTTCTTTTATTTCATTGTTTTTATAGCAGTTTTTATTGTATTGTTCCTTAGTTTTTAGTTTTAGATTAGTTTTACTTATCCCTTGTTCTCTTTAAGTTTCATGTTTATCTTTCTTGTTCATTTTTTTCTTTCTTGTTTCATTCTTTAGTTGTTGTTTGTCTTCCTTGTCATTTTCTATTAGTGTTTTCTTTCACTTAAGTTGGATATGAATCATGGAAAAATGTAATTGAGTGTATTTTCATACACATATTTTTAGAATCATATTTATATTCTTCAAGATTTTGTCTAATTAATAGATTATCTCTATCAGATAGAATAGATTATAGATTCCTTTTTCAACTGATTCTTAATTAATACAAATTCTCAATTATAATAATGAATAAGTTATTTTGATATCTTGTTAATTATTTTCCTAGAATTTATTTAAAACCCCTTTACATCTTTAGGATATTTTAAATGAACCTTTAGAACTCATACGATTAGACTGGTATGATTCTAATTTGAACTTCATGATAGGCAAAAGGGTTGATTCATTGATGTGACAATTTTTTCCATCAACAAATTTGGTGACTTCATTGGAGATTTTTTTGTAGAATCTGTTTCCTTGCTAATGGTTCTTATAGGTCAATAAATTCCAATTATTCAACCTGTTTTTAATTCTAAAGAAGATCATAATGATATTGATTTTAATCTAACATGTTTTGCATGGTATAATCATCCCGAAGATCTCCCTTAAATTATTGAAGTAATCAATGAAGAATTAGAAATTGCTAAATTTGAAATCGATTGGTATTCAAAATTAACACATGAAACTCAACATGATATAATTAACTTTAATAGGAGGATTTAATAAAATAGAGTAGCAATGTTATCCACTATTCCTTATTTTAAAGTTCATTATCTTTTTGATTCTTTTCCTTTTGATGAATTTGTTGAGCTTGTTGAAATTCATCTACTAATCAAAATTCAAGTCAAAAAAATTAGGTACAAGACATTCATATCTCAAAGATATAATCTACTAAAAATTCTAATGGTAGATTAGATTGTCATAAATCCACTAGCCAGGAATCAATTGGAAAATCAACCAGATGAAGAACAACGAATACCAGAAAGAAGACTAGAAGATCTCCTTCATGGGTTACAATATAATAGAGAAATTGAAGAACTCACAAAAGGTGAAGATGAAGAGGAACTCTAGAAATAATGTCATATAGCCATAGTTTCTTAGATTTCTGCAAATCCAAGCAATGTTGGAAATTGTCTAGGTAAGCTACCTTCTCTTAAAGGATTAAACATACCAATTTTTTTTGATTTAGATGGAAAATCTTGGGAGAATATTTGAAAATCATTTATATTGGTTTGTGCCACTCTTGGAATAACTAATGAGAAGACTTGTTTAAGAGTTTTTGCACAAACATTAGAAGGAAAAGCTTATCAAGCATTTATTAGTTTGCCTACAAAAGTGATTGATAGTTGGAATGATATAGAACAATGGTTAGAATTATCCTTTCGAAAAGATAAAGAATATTTTGATTTAGTTAATGATCTCACAAACATTTCTTTAGATCTAGGTGAAACTATGTATCATTTTGTTTCTAGGTTTACCAAATTGTGTCAAAAAATTCCAAGTGATATCAGGACTTCTAGGAAATTGTCTAGGATTTATTTTTGTAATGCTTTACCTCTAAAATACAAAATGGCACTATAAGATAAAGATATAATTGAAAATGATTAAACCATTCGGATCTGTATTGACTATGAAAAGAAACTGAAACATGTAGGTTTTAAAGATAGATCCAATATGAGATTGAATTGAGATCATGCTGAAATATTAAAAGCAATCCAAAGTTTGGGAAATGAGCTGGTCATTGTTAAAAGATAGCTTAATGATAAAACTTCCTCTTCTCATAAAAATATTAAAGATAGTGTTTCTTATTATTGTGAGATTTATGAACTTGATCATAATCCTGAAACATGTCAAGCTATTATTAAATTTAAGAAATATTTGCTATATGGAAAATAAAAGATAACAGAGGATTCAATGTATAATTTAAATACAATTGATGAGTCTTTAGAAAAAGAAAATATTTATGTTATAAATACTGGGAATAAGGATTATGAAGTTTATAATAGTAATAGGTCAACAAATGACAAATATTGTTCTGATGATAAAGATAAAACAACTTATAAAAATGATAAAAATGATCAAGATACTCCTTTTGCTACTGGATATAAAAATTCACAATATCAACATTAAAAGTCTAAGAATTTTAGGCAAACAGATGCTAGAATTATAATATAATTGATGATTTGTCAACCATTAAATTTAGATTTTAATTATTGCAAGCTGCTAGTCTTCCTGGACAACTAGATAAAATTAATGAAACAATTAAGAATCCTAGATCAGATGTAGGTTTACAACAATAAAGTAGTGTTATACATATTTACACTCAACAATTTGATCCCCTTGCTAATTATATTCCTCATTTTTATGTCACAGTTAAAATTGGTAATAAAATAATACATAATTGTATTTTAGATACTGGTGCTCCAAAAAATATTATGCCTAAGTGTATTCCTGATCAATTTGGCATTTCTTATGAAGCAGATGGTAGAAAAATTATTGTTTTTTATGCAAGACAAACTAAGAGTTATGGTAAATTTCATGATATAGTTATTAAGATTTATTCAAAATGTGATTGATGCAAAATTACATTGGTCACTATGTTCATCCATCATCTGATATCATAGTTCAACCTAGGTGGCATCTTGTCAATCACATACTAGCCCATCTCTTGCTCCAGTCCCGTAGTTTTGGTAATATAAGGACATGAATAATACCCAATTTCAATTGGAAACTTGAAAGGGTTATTTAACTTATTCACTACTATCATCTCATGCAGAGGCACTATCTACCTACTAACTCCATCACTACTAGTCTATCGTCCTTGTATCTTGATAGTTTGTATGAAGACCCTAAGTATCCACTTACCCTGATATAAGTAAATGATCTGAATTGAATATAGAAGGCACCATATTTATCAATTGTGTCTCTAACCCCCTTGGACATCTTATTGAGGATTTTTAGAGGATAGAAGACACTCATCATAGTATTAAATAAACAATTTTAAACTCTACAAAAATTCTTCTTGAAACCATCCAGAGTTATTTTGAGATAAACCTCATATATTCTCATCCCTCGAGGATTTTTGGTGAGCCCTTGGAATGTCCTATTATACACTAAGATGTACATCAGGTAGGAGGACATGTAAACTATACCTATGAATTCCTCATTCAAGTGGATTATAACCTAGAGTTGCATCCTCTACCTGTGCAAATGATCACTTAGAATGGTAGCCCAGTCTAGCTTCTTTTGTTGTTCTAACACACAAATTAAGATTATGGACATCCAAGGTTTAAATTTCTATATAGTGGGAATCCCATAAATTCTTTCCATCATGACAACCACATACTGGGGAAATTCCTTAAATTTCACTAGTTTCAGGCTCTTACACATTCTTGAGACCTTTTGCCTTTTATTGACTAGCCAACAGGAGTTGATAATGTCCCATATTGTGTTGTCATTCTTGTCTGCATACTATTGGCATTCCTTCAGAGAGAGTGTGATACTTTCAAGCTAGGGAGGAATCCAAAGCATGGTGCTGAGGGCTAAAGGAGTGAAAGAGAAAACAACTAATTAGCTTCTATTGATGACAATCTTGATGTTTGGTTGGTATACTTTGACACATGCAATCACTAACTCTAGGTGTGGGGAAACCAAGAGGAATGATGCCACAGGGGAAATATAAATCATTCCAAGGTTTGAGACTACTAGGAGAGAATTTGGATGCTGAAAGACATTTATTAGGGATACAAAGTCTGACCCCTGAACATTTGTATCTTTGATTTCATCCAGAATAGAAACAATGTTGCTCTTGACAAATGTTAAAGTAGTTACCATTGTTCCCTAGCTCTTTTTGTGAAATACCTTGAACTCAAATGAATTCCTCACTACGATCACCCTCAAAACACCTTCAAACCTACTTAAAGAACATAATACATGGAGTTAGAAAATCACTTACTGATAATCTAGAGGGCTACACATAATTGAAATTAAAGACATTTAAAGAGTTCATCGTAATCACTCTTTCATGATGCACGTAGCTAGGACACACAAATGGCTCAAAGACACAAGTAGAAGATTTGAATGCAAAAGATAAACATGAATGAAGGAAATTTCCTTAGTTATAATCCCTTGCATTTTGAAATTAGGGTTGCCATTAATGTTTTGAAGCTTAATGGCTAATTACCAACTACCCTCTTTAAGTCGTTTGAACTTCTTTTTGACAAAAAGAGAGAAAAGGTGAAAATGTTTCTTTTATGCTAGGAAATCCTCCTTGTAACATAGATTCATATAAGAAATTTTTTTCATTCTAGTGATTTGTGGACTTTTGGGGAGCTTTTGCACCTTGCCCACCCAAAGGTAAGTGAGGCAATTTTCAAAAAGGGCACAGAGCTTGAAAATCCTTAAGGATTTACCATGTGTCATCACTTCTCTTTTCAAATCCATGCATTCAAGCCATATATTTTCATCGTGACAACCAAAATAAAAGTATGGTAATCTCTAAAAAGGGATAAAAACTAATAAAACCTCAAGGACCCACCACATGTCTAACTTAGATGCTAGCTCAAACTCTTGGCCAACTTTATACTTTTACACCATCTTTCTTGATATGTGGAAGGGTGCAATATTATTTTGATCCACAAAAATAGTCTTAGGATTCCCCTAAGACAAACATATGTCCTTTATTCATCTCATCAAGTAATTCCTAACCTTAGTCACCAAAACACATTGAAGGTGTAACATGACAATTTCACCTGGGGCCCTAGAACATTTCTTCTTCAAGCATAAGGAAACAAATCAATGTATGCAAGGAGACCTAAAAATATTTCTATCTTCTCATAGTGAATGTTCATATCCTAGACTGCTTCATCCAAGGAATCTAGTAGTGCCTTTCATGTAAATGAAAATTGTACTCCTTTCGTGAAGGATAAATCCACTCTTGTCCTCATTTGAAATGTATCTTCTAGGAGATAGATACCTTGAAGGGGAAATCCACTCTTGTATATGTTTGCAATGTATCTCATAATATAAACCTTGAAGGTATTATAAATTCCTTCAAAATATCACCCAGTAGTCCTTCTGTGTAAAGGAAAATTCCACTTGTTTCTTGAGGGAGAAATCCACTCTTGTACCTATTTGAAAGGTATTTCCTAAGATATACTTGAAAGGGGAAATCCACTCTTATGCATGTTTGAGAGGTATCTTCTAGGAGATACCTTGAAGTTGTTACAAGGGGCTTCAAAATATAACCAAGTAGTTCCTTTTCACTTGAAGAAATACACTCTTAACCTTGTTTTAAAATTGATCAAACTCTAAGAGGCAAGGGAACATGTAAAAAATGTAAAGCTCATTAGATAATAAATAAATAAGTGATGGTGTGATAGGAATTTGTCAGATGTGGGATATAAACATGGAGATTTAGTTCTCAAATATTAAATGTATCTCCTAGGAGATAACTTGAAGGGGAAATCCACTTTTGTTCACACAAGTCATTTGGAACATTTGTTCACACAAAATGTCCAATACAAAAACTCCAAGACCTAAAGTCTCAAATAATAATTCCAAAAACCTAGCTTGGGTTTGTGAATTATCTGAGGTGGCTATTGTGCACACACATAAAACTACACCAATGAAATAACTAGTACACATCTATAAATATGAATCAACTTGAACTCAACTATCTTAATCAACACATTCACCAATATTGAACTCAACTATCTTAATCCCAAGAAGTAATTTTATTAGTTGGCATGAGAGGGATTTTCGTAATGATCTCATCCTAATTATTGAATTAGGAAAAGGACACACCCCACATTATCATGATGGTTTTCTTGATGATACAAATTTAGATTAAGAGCTTAGATATTAACATGTGTAAGGTAATTATTCTTATGGCCTTACATGTTTGGGGATTTCAAAGATCATATCACATTATTTTATTTGGATCTTAGTCCCATAAGCTACCCATTTCCATTTCTACAAAAATGAACAATGAAGCTTGTAGAATAAATCTACAAATTTTCAATATCAGTGGGGACTAGGATCGATTCAAACTAATTTCATTCTTTGATGTCAAGGAAAATGAATACGTTTGGAACAAATTGGTCAAAATAAAATTGACTTCCTTCATGGAATGACTCATTGGGCATGACACGGGGCTTTTTAGGGACTTCACTCATGGCTAGAAAGATTGTGAAGTCTATATTCATGGATTCAGAATATTGATCATTGAGGATCTCATTGGAGAGACTACGAGGATGCATTGTTCTGGCATCAAAGCATTCAAGGACAAGAAGGAAAATCCTGAGCTTCTCAACATTTCTTCATGAAGGAAAAGAATAAACCCATGATTTCATCCCAAAAAGGTTTCATGAGGTTAGAATTACCAAGGAAATGGCTTGAAGTCTACCTCTAGATAATGAGGTATATTACCTTATAAGGAAAACATACTATGCTTTTTTCCCATCACTTCTTATTACTCAATCATTTCAAAGGCCACACCATTAGCATTCTATTTTTTCTTTTACAATCCTTGGAAGCTTCGGTACTAAACTTCAAGAAGAAGCCTTTAGTAGACTTAATTCACCAAGGTCTGATTTTGCTACTGATTAAGAGAGGATAACTAAGGTGGTCCAAAATAATCACTGAGGCAATTGATATCCCCAATGAGAAGGAAGAAACTGAAGGGGGAGGAATTTTTCATAGATTCAACTTTTGATCACTAATTAGAAGAACAAAATGTTAAAGATTCTACCAAACTGATGAAGGAGGAGCCCAAACCAAACATGGGGAGTCCTACCTATGTCCCTCTGTTATCTACCAGAGATAGAGGGGTTACTGATTCCAATGCCAAGGTAGATATCATGAATTCCCTTCAAAAGTTGCACATGAAGATTTCCATCCAAAAAATTCTATGCAATGAAATCATAGATGAGTTTGAAAAGTTACAAGGGCTACTGGGTCATGTGTCAGCAACTTCTAAATTGGGTAAGGATCATCCAAAACACACTCCCCAAGGTAATAAATCAACTCAGAGTGATAGAAACGAGGATGTCAATAGGAATCTTGAGGAGGAAAAAGTGGAGATCTAGTCTACCACCCTTAAATGAAAAAGATAAGAAGAAGATAAGGATTAGTTCATGGGAAGTCATACCAGAAGAAGGAATAACAAAGGTGATAGTACTACAACCAAGAATTTGGTCTTTTATTCTAATTTAGAATAGTTAGGCTTGATTTGCCTCTTTTTATTTGGTCTTAGGTTTTTTCAACTGATACTTTGCATAAGTTTGGTGGCATGGGGATTTAGCTTTTGGGTTTGTATATTGCTCCTTTTTTGTCCTTTGGATTTATCATGTCTATCTTCTAGATTTATTATATAAAGGGAATGGGCCTCTTCAACCTAGATTTTAACCAATCAAATAAAAACAATATACATTGAAGGGAATTGTAATACCTTTATAGATACCTTTAAGGTATATCCTAAGAGATACATTTATGAAAAGAGGAACCATTAAAGGTATTAAAAGGCCTTGTTATCATGAAATAATTCTAATCATGTGCATTTTCAAGGTATCTACTAGGATACCCATTGAAAGTACTACAAACACATGTTTGAAAGTCTCTCCTACTAGATACCTAATACCTTACAAACATGAATTATGGTACACTCAAAGGTACTACAAATCCCTTCAAGGTATCTCATCAAAGATACATTGAAATAAAATTCCAATCATGTGCATGTTGAAGAAATGTTAGTAGATTATTATGGAAATTACAGTTATAACTTTCATAGCAGGAAGCAAAAAATAATCATAATAACATGAGTGAATTTACACAATCTTCAATTTTATACACCACATAAAATATTAATACAAACTAACATGGAGTTAAGAATTTTGGATCATAAATAACATAATACAAGATATAATAAGATAAACTAAAATAGAGTAAACACTTCACATCATGAAAAAAATAACATCAAAATAATATATAGCTTTTTACACATTGTTGTCTCTTCACATTATAGATTTATGACATATAAAAAGAAAAAAGACATGGAATTATTATATCTATTACTTTCCTAACAAGGCTGAAGACATCCAAAAGATACCTTGCATACTGTCCCTGCTCTACGTCTAACACTTTCATAGACTTAAACTATTATTTTATCTCAAGATAAAATCTGAACCTTGATCTTGGCTAAAGATGGAAAAGATTAGCCTTTCAAAAAAGTGGTAGTAATTGCTCCAGGTTTTTTGGTTTTCCATAATTTCCTACTACCCTTTTCAATTCTTAAACTACAAAACTTGAACTACACATTTACCTACTGTGTAGGTTGTGGCTACCCAGACTGTGCCTTTATATGTAGCTTTCTCTTCTACAAAATTTCTTGGAGCTCTTATGGTAGAGTGAACTTAGGTTCATCTATGATATGGACAATAGTTGGTTCAACCTATGAGATTTATTTCTTGAGTGTTTTATAATTATCAAGTACTTCCCATACCATGGTAAGCAAAATGTATAGTGGAATCTTAATGACCATCAAATTATGCACATCTACTTCTTCTATGATGATAAGGAAGTCTCTGGCATTTGAGAACTCAAGCTAGATATTTGACACAATATCATCTAACCTATTTACAATCCTTTGGGATTGAATTATCACAATTATGTTGTGCATTATCTAATTCTGCCATATCTATAGCTTCTTCATCATGGTATCCTTGGCTTCTAAAAATTGTTAAAATATACCGTTTAATGTTTCCCTAGTATCCATTCAATCATTCAATACAACTTCAGATTTATCCACTATTATGAACTCTAGTTTAGTATAATCCAAGGATTTATTAAGATGATACCTCCAATCAAACATTCCTTGCATAATTTGTTTATCCTAATGCATAGTTGTATCCAGGACCTATACATATTCCTCTAAAAGTTTGCAAATGTCTTCCATATTAGTATAAATAGCATATCATTAGGTGCATAGTTTATGTACGCTCACCTAATCCTTTGTTATCTAAGTAAATAATGCATTGAGTTGTTTGTCCTTAGACATTACTTGATCACCAAGGAATTGTGCAACCAGAGTAAGACAAGATGCATTGATAAGATGCCTAGCCTCAACAATTTGATTTTGTTCTTCCACTTTATCCTTGTGTAACCAAAAAACCATTTGTTCCAAGTTTGAAGCCTTTAGCACAATGTATTTTTATAATTCATCTACTCCTTCAATTTCCTTGGACAATGGTAGCTGTGAAACATCTAAATATGTCTCCATGGAAGTGTAATTAAGTGCAATGGTTATCATTTAAACAATGATATCTAGGGATGCCTCCCTTACATATACATCATATATTTCCTTATTAGATTATGAGTTCTCCAAATATTTATATTTGATAACCATGACACCTCTATGCATGAAAAGCTTTCTCAACTTGGCTCGAGGGACAAGTGTATCCTTGTGTCTCATCATGCCCCTAGACTTCTCCTGATGGGCACTACTTGTTATGGATAGCTCTCCAAAAGATACCAAACATTCGAGTATGGTTGTTGAAGGACTTGACTGATGATGATTACATTTTTTGTGCATTAATGGCCATACTAGGTTACTTTCCTCTAGTAGATCTACAAACTATGTAGATGATGAAATAGATTCTGGATCTTTTTAAAAATTTCTACTTCAAGTTCATGTTGAAATTCTTATTGACCTATAGTATCCATAATAATAGTGGGAGGGGTTTGTGTAATGTCAAACAAATGGTCATTTCTTACCTTATTATACACTTGGCAAGTGCACACTGCTTTCTAAAAAAATAACTCCTCCTTATCGTAGACCTTTTAACCGATATATATGATATGCATTTAGGAACTCCCTGTTCATCAACCCATAACATTATGAGATCATAATCCCAAGATATCCTTGAAACATGTGGGTTGTCAAATCAAGAATTTATTTTCCTTGATATCTAAAGAGTTATAGATTGCTGGGGTGAGGCTTGTGGTTGCACAACTGGCTATGGTTATTCTTGCTCTTATCGGCCTTATTGTGTAACTATATCTATCTAATTCTATACTTCAGCTTGTGCTTCAACCATTGTGATGAAAAATGGAATTGGATTCAAAATTGGCATGGCCAACTCATGCACTTTGATTTGAATACCATTGTATAACCTAGTTGTTGATGTATGCTGCCCTAAATATTGTATGCCATCTTGTGGAATTCAAGGGTGTGACCTGATCAAAGCTAGAGCCTTAAACCACCATGTATTAAATCACCCCAATTGCTCATAATGTTTCCATATATTAGATGAAGTGATGCCTATGAGGTCAGTATTAGGCCAAAAGTCCACAATAATATTAACTTGGCCTAGTGAGGGCTTCCATTAGGTGAAATATAACAACAAAAATTGAAACTGATATTGGAAATTTTGTGAGCTACCTAAAAGTACCTTCTCAATATTAGTGGTACGATCAGATTTGAGAAACTTAGACCAATTAAAGTTCTCATTCTATTGTATCATGTGATACACAATGTTAATTACTCTTTTTGTTGCCTTCTTGGCCTTCTTTGTTGTCTATCAAAACCGATTTATAATATATTCTACAAGAATGTGCATTGAAACATCTTCAATGGAGTCAATTAGGGTTCCTCTACCTGCCCTAGTGGGAAATTTGTCCTAAACATATGGTTGAATTAGTGGTGTGATGGAATTGTATCATAATAATGATTTTCCATGATTTGAAAGGCCTATGGCTCTCACCATGGTCTGCGCATTAATCCAAACAGTGATATCTGTAGACAAATGAATAACCCTTTGGTTGTATCTACTTAACAAGGTATGCCTAACCTCATCTAGTTACCCAAATTTAGGTAACTTGATTAACCTCTCTACATCAAAACCCCAAAATGGATGTTAAAGTGCAATAGCTCTTGCTTATGCACCTGGGTGTGTTGATAGGGTGAAGAGAATAACTTTGGATATTTACACAAAGTCAAAGGGATCTAGGTTGTTCAATTTGGTTTGTTGAAGACCTAGCCTAATCCATATTTATACCTTATTTTCATCTATGAGAAACATCAACAACTTTATCATATCCATGACTAAACCTATAATCTACACTATTTGATTGATTTATTCTACAAAAATATGGGTATCAATTTTTTTGCATGGGAGTATATCAAGAGCAGATAGTAGAATATTCTTCTTTGCCAAAGTTTGTAATGTTTTTATGTTATTCCTCCACTTCATCTTATGGATTTTGGCATCCAATTTACTCTTGCCAACCTCTTTAAATGCATCGATTACCTACACACGATCACTCTTACTCATCTTTAATATTTTGGCTTTGATGGTGACCTTTTGTCTTATAAATCTTGAAAGTCACATGCCAAATTGATCTACCTTGATCAAGATGTGATCTTTCCAAATGACCAAAAAATAGATTAGTTGAAGAATGACCTCACCACTCATTCCTAGACTATAGGTATCCTATTTGGGAGAGAATAAAGAATACAGCTATAAAATTGAAGCCAATGCTTGGGTTCATCATGGACTCACAACAACTAAGAACATAGGTGAGCTTGGCCTCAAACTTGAAGTCTCAATCTCTTCCACTAATGGCACATGTCATCATGGCACTCCTTAGGAAAAAAGAAAGTTCTTATTTAAATAAAAGGCATGCCATTAGCCTATGGAATTGGGCCCCATTTTTAACAAGATTTTTAGAGGTAGTTTGGAGGGAGACACATATCACCATAATGATTTTTACATATCCCTAAGATTTCATACATGAAGTTCCATCTATTAGTCTCTTGATAAATGAGATGGAGACAATTGGCATAATCACAAAGAGTCACTCGCTTGGTGAACTTGAAATATTTTTTGAGTGTTGAAATGTGACAAGTTCATTGGTGCATGCCACATACCCTTAAGCTTAATTTTTTGGGTACCCTTGAAGGTATTACCTAGTACTACCTTCAAACCTTGAAGGGTTATCATACACATATTTTAATGGTATCTCTTTAGAGATATATTCAAACTTTTGGGTCCAAAACAGAGGTTAAAATCAAATACAGGATCCCAAAATATAAGAAACTAATCATTTTCCATATTTTCACTCAAAACCCCCATTACTCATTATCATTTTGTATTGTAATAAAATACATGGTTGGATATTGAATTAATTAGCTATTTTTATCTATGTGGCTATTCTACTCTGATGCATGTTTGAAATGTATCTCCTAGGAGATACCTTCAAAGTAGGATGAAAAAAGAATTCAAGTATGCAGTATATGATATTAAAAGCTATTATTTTATTGGATTGACATAAAATGTGTCATTAAAAAAATGTTATACATTACCCTTTTAACATTTTAAAGTTTTAACATATCTCCATACTTATGTTTTGGTATAAATATAGATTTATCTCTTACATATAGGTATAAAATAGACTAATTTTATAAATAACCCAATTAACAACTCTTCTCTTGTCTTTTGCAAATGTCCAGCTAAAAAATCACACATCAATGGCTTTCTAATGTGGAAAATATGTTTCTCTCATAAATAATGGTAAGGTCATTGGTGAAGGAAGAATACACAAAGTTGTAGGTCCAAATGCTGAATCTCTGGAACCCATAAATCTCACTTCCACATGCCATAATGAGGAAATACATATTGGATGTGTAAGTGTTAATGTGACTAAAGATTTTGATCTGACTCTACCAATACCATTTATTATAACTTTTATGGATAATTTGGGGGATGTATTTTATATTTTTACTATATGGAGCATAAGAATTATGCAACACACCACAAACAAGTTTTCTATAGACAATGACATGGAACAAAGTCAAAATAATTTGTGTCTAGTTCTGCATATACAACCATTGCAACAATAAAAACCTTGCTTGGATTCATTTATTTGATATATCAATGATCCTAACACATTTCAAAGCCTAATAAATTTTGTTTTGGAAAAGGGTACATTTGTTGCATAAATATACAACTCTTGCAAATGATGAAACAATTGCTTTTGGTTATGTTGAATTTACACAACCAAGGGAGATTTTTGGTTGCATTCCTATCCCAATGTTATACAATGAATTGGGAATTTACATAAGGCATGTCAGACAACATTGTGATACTTTCAGTATAAAGGAAATTGAAACATCTATCATTAGATGTCCTTCCGAAAAAATAGTGGACACTGAGACTTGTAGATCAATCAATTTACCATACATGACATTAAAGAAGAAAGAAATTGGAAATGTTTAAGATGTAGTGGATAATTAAGTCACTCCTTACTTGAGATTCCTAGCACAAAGGCATCCAAAAAAATTAACTCATTCTTACAAATACTCAGGGCAAAAAATAAGTCAACCAAACAATTCACTTAGCCAAGTGGAGTTTGATGAAAGCATAGATAGTGAGATTACAATAATGTATGTAGATAAATATTTCACCAAAAAATATTTTTAGTCAAGATTGTCATTTGAGATTATAAACCTTAAAATGATGAAGTTTCTTGATTCCACCACAATAGATAAGAGGCAACATGTCTTGGATGCCCTTTCTATCAGTTTGTTTAAGAAAAAAAACTAGCATTGATTTTTAGGGTACAAAGATATATTTGGAATCTTGGCTTAAAATATATGGATTGAAGGGAACTAACATTTTTGACATTCAAAATTGTCACAAAAATGGGGAGTGAAATGCATTCCATGCAGGGAGATTTTGATAAAAGCCACAAAAGAAAAAAATGGTAGCTAAAGATTTGTTGGACCAATTGGTGGATGTTTTTGTAGATGTTTCTCCATGACTAACATGCTAGGTAGATATATAAGGCTCATGAGAAAATTTTTGAAATCTTCCAACATCTTTCACTCAAGATTTTATGAGGCACTACATCAATGAACAATTAGTAGATATGGAATATAAGCTAATATCCCAACTAAAATTTAATAACATGTGGAAAACTAATTTTCATGATTTGACCATTGCCACATCTAATGACTTATCTAGGTGTAAAACATGCATCTTGTTGACTCAAATTTTATTTGTAGGTCCCTCTCTAGAGATCAAGAAGAGTGTATTGATGAAGAATTCATGATGCACTCAAATCAAATACTTTTTATAAGACAAATGTATTACACACATAAATGAATGTCAGAGCAATACCCTAAATAATGCCTCAGTGTCATTCATGACAAGGTAGAAAATTAAAAAAAACATTTGTGATGAGGATAGTGACAAAAAGCAAAGCAATCACCTATAGAATATTATAATTTTCAATGGTAGAGATTATAACACATGGTCATTATGCAGGTAGATATGGTCATTTTTTTTACAATAAATTCTTAAAGGGTCTAACTTTACTATCACCTCATTGAATAAGTGCTTCAGGGATATAGAAACAATAGTTCTAGATAATTATGAATTTTTACTATATAAAACTAGATCTTCAAAATATCCATTGTATGATTCACTTTTGTATAACAACTGCTACCTTGAATGCAAGAAATACAAAGAAGAAGCACAATCAATTTGCGCCTTTAAGAAACTTCCTTCTAGGAAATACCTTCAACTAGAAAACTATCGTGGGGATAATAAGAACATGCACTTCCATCCATATTTATATTTAAAAAATGTTGAACCTTATATGGAACTAATGTTACATTTTCAAATTCACAAAATCATGTCTTTTTGTATACGTATGTGTTTCAACATTTTATCTCTCCTTGTCTACAAAGGTGTTTTCCTCAATGTCAAGGTTAGATTTCTGCTTATAGGACATACCCATGAGGACATCGATGACACATTTGGAAACCTATTTGAATGCATAAAGAGGAAAGATGTATGGCGTGTGGTAGAGATGATGGGAACTTATAGGATGTGTGAAAATACAAGAAACTTCATGCCATATTTGATTGAAGAGATACTGGATTTCAAAGAGTATGTTAATAGTTACCAGCCAAAGGGATGAAACAAAATAGTAGACTTGACAAAAGGTCAATAATTTATTCTACACATGGAGCAAGGTCAGCCCATTATGCATTGCGAAAACTCTATAAGAGATAAAAATTGGTCCCCCCCAATTACATTATGGGGAATAAAAGAAAATGGTGAGCCCAATATTCCATAAGGTAATTCGACAGAAATATATTTTAAAGACTTTAAAAATAGAGAAATGTCTCAAGATTCCATTATTGCTAAAGACTTAGATAGAAGTAGATAAAATATGAAAAAGAAATTAAATATAACTTGAATAAGTATGTACAATAATTCAATGAATCTGGTTTGACCAAAAATAGTAAGTGAAAAGATCTAGCATATTACTTCCAAAACATCCATGACACAATGAAAGAAGACATGTTCAAGTCTAAAGTTGAGTGCACAGGAGAGTTTTGGCCTATAACTCATCATGACATACCCGTGCATAGAGATCTGCAAATGATAGCACCCTTTATTTTGGAGTGGCATCTAAAAATACAGATGTTGGTCCAAAATGCAAAAGAACAAGAATTGCATTGATCTAGCTCAAGATGTGCAAATCAAAGTTATGTATTTTTTCAGACTTGACGATTCTATAGGAGTGGACTACAAAGTATGGGTTGATAGAGATAAAAGAAATATTGAGATACTAAAAACAAATGGGGATATAAAATTAAGGGTTAATGTAGCTTGGTTCATCCCAGTTCATGCAGGGAAAAAAGATGTAGAAGAAGAAAAAATTTATTCATGATGCTTGGACAAGAAATGGAAGCCAAACCCAACTGACACATATTTACCATCCATACTCATAGATAGGATCATCTACGCTTGGAAAACAAATAAAAATTGGAGAGAACATACACTTGTTCTCACTAATTTTTTGGAAAGCATTGTAACAGACTATTTGAATACATCATCCCACTAGGCACTAACAAAATAGTGATAAAAGGATTGGGATATTTGAAATGGTGTTTCATTAATTTTGGAATGAGAAATATGAATGTTTTTTTTCAAAATTTAGTATATTTTTTGAGAATGTATAATTTTTTATTATTTTATTTATTTATAGTGGCACTTCACATTTTGGGTCTTGGGAAATATGATTCGGCATTTGAGTTTTATATTTTATACTATGATAATTTAGTATTTCAGTAACTATGCATCTATTTAATAACAAGAGACTATTAGAATGTAACTGTGCATCCTTCAAAATGGTCTTCGACAAAAGGTATTTTTAATTTACACATCTGGGAATTTAGTACACTATAGCTTTTATGTTTTGAAAAATAGAATTTAACATTATCATGTTTATGCCTTGGAATGTGCATCATTCAAGATTTGTTCTTCGACATTTGTATATCGACAAATGTTATTTAGATTTTCACGTGGCACCCAAGATTATGCAAGATAATACAAGATAAACTTTGATGATCATGAGGATGCCACTCGAATCAAATTAAATAAATAGTTCATGATCCAATCAACCAATGACACATGGCATCCCAGTCATCCCAGGTGTTCTAAATCACATATCGGTCAAGAATGTGATTGATGTATGAATTATGTTTGCTTAAGAAATATACTACCAAGTCTTATAATATCTATAAATGCATGTTCTGTGAACAAGTTTGAATGGTTTTATAATTTGGACTTATTGAAAATATATAATATAGATGTTATTTATTTGCTATAAGTCCAAGCAATTATTGATGAAGTCCAATTTATTTATGATATTTTTCAACTACTAATAAATAAATTATTTATGATCATTTTAAATAATTTAGACTTATCACAAATACATTAGATAGATATGAGTTATTTTTAATAAGTCTAACTTAATATTGATATAGTCCAATTTAATCTAGATACAGTCTAATTTATTTCTGATAGTTTTTGAAAATTTGAATTGTTGATAAGTCCAAATTATATGAAATAGTCCTTCAAGTTCGATATAACTCCCATAGTAGAGAAGATGATTGTGATATCTGTCTGCCCCTATGGTCTAGGGGGTAATTGGAAAGTAGTAGATTCATGTCATCGGAGAGCGGTAGAACCACATCAATGGGGTAGAGAAGAGCCACGATACTAAGATATAGTAGGCTTGGATTTTTGAGTAGTCTAAATAGTAGTGATGCATTGAGATAAACGTCACCTAAATGATTTATTAGTGCTAATGTGTGATGTAGAGGTGTTTAAAAGACACTTAGTACTGCCAATCACTTGAACAAGTTAAAATAAAGAGGTGGTAAACATGGGAGCTCTAGAGCCTCTACATTCCTATATGGATCTACATAAAAAAGTGAGAGCCTTGCAATGATAATGATCTAGGCATCATTGGTTTGTATCTATGAAGAAAGTAGCTATAGTGTTGGTTGAGTCTCTATAGAGGTAATGATACTTACCTAGATCTCATAATAAATGGGGAATTTGAAAATGAAGTGGTCCTTAGTCTCCACCTCCTTAAGGGAGCAAAGATGAGGGCTCCATAACTGATAAAGAATGTGATGGTCTGTTCCAACCTACAACTGGTGGGAACAAACTCTCATCTATCTAAGGGGAAACCTCCAGCTATGTGACTAATGGTGTTGAAGATAATGAGGGAGATGATCATAAAAAAAGAGAGGATGGCTATAAGCACCTCATACAAAAGACAACCATCATCCATCTAAGTATGTTGCCAATGAAACCCTCTAACTCATCAATATATATGTTGAAAAGGGTTGATGGGAGAGGATATCCTTGTTTGACCCCAATTATACTTTTTACAAACTCAAACAAACCATGAGAGGTATAAATTTTCCCAATGATTGTCTCATAAAGCCTCCAAGATGTAGTAATCATAAAATCTAGGATGCCAAAATCTCTCAACTTCTAGAAAAGTAGGTGCCTTAAAACCAAGTCAAAGGCTTTCTTGAATTCAACAAAACAACAAGACTTTCGAAGAACTATGATGACATTATTTAGTGGTAGCCTAGAGTGTAAATATGTGGTCAATGGTTTGGTAGTCCCTTTTGAAATCTACCTACCCTTGAGATCTGATATTATTCCTTTCCAAGTATTTTGATAGCTGCATGTCTAACACTATAGCATAAAGTTTGGCAAATGTATGCCCAACCATTTTGTTCTAATTTTTTTTAGGGATAGAGGGATCCCCTAACTTATGAATAGGGTGGATGTTATGTTAGGACCAATATTGGGGAACCTTTAAGACACCACCTAATTATAAATCATGGTAATGGGAAAGGCAAGGGAATCTACACCATATTTGATGAGCTCAGCTTTGAGACCTTCACAATCAACTACTTTGACGGTGTGATTTCAAAATAGCTCTCTTGATAGAGGAAGTAAATAAAATAGAGGAGGATGATGGAGGATTGTGGGAAATGGAAGCAAGATGGTATCCAACATCATAGATGGAACTAACATAAGAAAACCATGCATCAGGTGTGATGTCAGAAATGGTGGTTTTTCTTAGGAGAAGATTATGCCAAAAATTATTAGGAGAGTGCTGGAGATCAGTAAGGAGTGAAAGTAGTCTAGATGTAAGAAAATTCTATTTCTTAATTAAAATAAGACAACAATACTCGCTATGAAGGGTGGGTATGGAGGTATGGTCATGTGTTAGGAAAAATTGAATTATCTAATGAAGGGATTTACACTCATTATAAAATCACTAGTTTGTGGGTCAAGTGATGTTATGGGTAGGAGATCTAGAGTAATGAATAGTGTGGGGACAAGAATCAAGGGGAGCATCCCAGAGGGTTCGATGTAAAAACTCATACATGGAATCAATGATGGGAAGAGAGAGGGAGTAAAACCTAGACATAAGAATGGAGAGATGGGAAACACAATCAATGGTGTAATCATCATGAAAATGGATTGTGGTGTGTTGAGTACTGGGGGTGTGGGGGAGGGTGAAGGTGGGGGGAAGGGTTATAACCAATATGGGGGGTGAATGTAAAGATGGCATGGTCATCAAGGGGGAGCTAAGGTGAGATAAGGAAGCTACAAAGATGAGGGATTATGGATCTACTAGTGACCATCTAAGTATATGATCTTTCTTACAATCTTTAAGTAGTTGTAGATTCAATATGAATATAGAACTGATCTAGACCATTTAGAATAGCATAGATCTATGGAAAGATGATGCTTTCATTTTACCTTTCTACATGTAGGATTAACCTGGTGTAAATATGCATTTACATTGAGTATGGAATTTATCATTGCTATAGATTACTTATTCTTTAAAGAAGCACCCTTGCATATATCTAAATGTACTTGAAAACAATATATTAATGTGTTTTAATGAGGTAAAATAGCCAAAAAATTTAAGGTGGAAATAGTAGCATTATTCAAAGTTTTGATCCACTTGTTAATCAAAACCCATACATACATATGCCATATTATGGTCTTCTTTATTTCTATAATAGAGTGTTTTGAGAATTTTTGTAACTTTAAATTTCATATCAGTCATGGCCATAATAAAATTCTGAGTCTCTGCATAGGGAAGAAGTTCTATACTTTGTGTGGACTGAAATTAGGTTATTAACTTCAAACTACCCCCTTTGAGCATTAACTTGGTTATCAATACCCTATAAAAGTGAGATTTGAGTTTTATCAAGTTGACCTCTGCTTGGTTAGTACGTTGCTATAGAGATAACAATTTTATGTTAAGATCACATTAGGGCCTTTACCTTGAAACATTTGAACTTTTCCTAGGAATAATGCTGACTTGTTGGTAGTGACATCATGGCATTGGTGGAACCTGAAAGGAAGTTTTGATCTTGTTATTTTTGTTTCCCTAGTCCAAAGCTTATAAGAATGGACTTTCGAGTAGATTTAAGGTACTCTATCAAGGAAAGGGACTCAAGGTCTGGCAATTGGATTGATTTCTACCCATTTTTGAGAAGCAACCCTAAGTAAGGTTGGTTTCTGATAAAAGAGTAAGATGTTTATTAGTGGAAAATTATATTAGAAAGTCAATACTGCTAGGATGAATGCCATTAGAAAAGGTCAACAACAAATTAGAGTAAACCTTTATTTAATGCAACTCTTTGAAGGTAGGACATGAGGTTTCCATATAAATTGACCTATTGGCATGTGTCATTCTAGTAAGAAGTACAAGTGTTATCTTTGAATTTTGAATGCAAACTAACATACAAGGGGTTATTTTAGGTCTCTTATTTTAGTTACCAATTAAACATATCAAAAATTGGTTGAAATATTTTATGAATTCAACCATATTGAACACAAACTCTATCTCTTTGCTCCAAATTAATGATTATCAACATCTCATAGACATTTTCTTTTGTAGTCCTCAAATTAGGACATGTTTGTAAATCTAGTTGACATGTTGTTTCTAATGGATAGCTCATGTGGCCAAGAATTGAGTCTATTACAATCAAGTCCCTAGAAAAATTGTTACTAACATGGGAAAGTGAATGTAGATACACTAAAAATATAATTGGGTTTAACAAACTAAGAACATTGAAAGAAAATTTGAGTTCCAATAAGAAGGTACAAGGAAAGAATCATTTCATATCAATTCTAGATGTGATTCAAAGAATAAAAAATAGTGCTACCAAATAGGAAGCCATGAACATGATTAGATAAGTATTTTTAATCAATTTTTCCTTCACAACCGACAATGTAGGCACTATAATATTTATAACAATGATTAGATAATTGATAATTTTAATTGAAAAACATTGAATGAAAATGAAGTGAAAATAATAGGGACCAGATAGATATATTAGATCATTGTTAAGTTTAATGGAAAAACATTGAAGATAGATAGTGTTGAAGATAGATCATTGTGAGGAAAAAATCATAATGGGTTTGATTTTTATTCTATAGAAATAAATAGAACTATATGATTAGGTAGCTAATTCAAATAAATCTTATTTTATTCTATCATATCATATTAATGGATAAATTGAACTGGTCAACATCGCACTTGACATGAAAGGTTTCTTTTTATTCATCAACATAGTTACAAAAGAGGTCTTCCAATTTATATAGAACATATCAAAGTTGTTGCTTCTCAGAAAGAAGATAGAAAAGTAGTCAATTTTACAAAACATGGCTATTTGATATAATGGTAATTGTAAATAAGTCTGTAAAATACTAATGTAAAGCTCAAAGAAAACACATTCATACATACTTTTGAATTTTATTATACACACCAAATGAGTCGAGATAAATATTGATTGCAATATACAAGTATAAATAAATCAATTACATACAAGGAATTATGAAATAACACTCTATCAAGGAAATTGGAAACATTAAAATAAAAATTATAAAGAAAATTCTGAGCTTATTATTGGGGCCATTAGTTTTGAAAGAGGGGTGACTTATCCAATTGGGTTTTGAAGTATAATGTTTTAACTGTTCTTTTTTTTATTCCACATTGTCACACCTCCAACATATAAATATGAATATTAATATGAGATTTGTATGTTTAATTCAACCACAACATTCAACAAAAGTTCATTTTTGATTTTTTTTCATTGATCTGCATGCGTTGTAAGTCCCAAGTTTGGAACAAGATAGGAAGATACTGAAAAAGGCCTATTATTCTTGCTTTATTCTTTCTAGTTGAATTTTATTTTAACAATATCTTTGTAATTTTCAACGAATGCTATTTTTGGAATATTTAGAAAAGTTTGCAAACTATAAGACCACATTCTCTTCATGGATTTTTTCAGACCTAATTTTTTTTACATATTTTCATAGATGTTTGTTAGGGCAGTCTCATCTTCAACTTTTAAGACTTTTTTCCTTCTGGGTGGAATTTTTCAAACCTGAATTCTCTTACATATTTTTATAGATGTTCATCAGCGCAGTTCCATTTTCAATTTCTAATATTTTTTTATTTGAATTAGATTTGACTGTTAAGAAACTAAACACTTCGCAATAACAAATAACATATAATTTCAATAATAAAATACAAATTTACAATAATAAAAATAATTTAAATATATAAAATAGTAAACATGCATAAGATAAAATATCAAATTATATAATAAAACCCTACTAAAATTAAGAAAGCATCCACTATTAAAAATTATAAAAAAACTTAAAGAAGATAATAATTTAAAATATGAAAGAATCTCATAAAGACAATAATTTTATGCACAAGTTAACTCTATTCTTCGAAACTATTAAAAAGATTATTTTTTCAAACAAAAATTTAAAGATTCGGCAATCCAATATCACCATGCACAAATTAACTTTATTCTTAAAAATAAATTTTCCACACAAAAATTTAAAGATTCGGCAATCCAATATCACCATGCACAAATTAACTCCAATCTTAAAAATAATTTTTCCACTGTCAGCAATTAGGAGAGGCGAGGGTATCTTTCTCTTTCTCTCCTTATCTCTCACACGTATTTCCTACAAATTGGATAGGTATTACACCTTTGTAACCCTGGAACAATACAAAGAAAGTGAAATATGTGGTGTTGATTACATTTCAATTGTTTTGCCTCTTCTCCCAACACAAAATCCTCCAAGCCAATTGCACATGTAACCAGTAAGAGACGCACACAGAAGATTCCTCCGCACTGCTTGAATAAGATCCTCCACCCTAAACCCTAAACCCATATTTCTCCAAATTGTGTAAATTTTCTGTCAAGATATTAAACTTAATGTTTTGAGCGTTTTGACTCTGTTGTTAACTTGCGGACATGGTTTGTGAAAGCAAGAACTTGGCTATTAATGGGATGGATAAGGGAATAAAATTCTTCAAAGCGAGCACTTAGCCTGTAACCTCCTGTCAAAGCCGCCGATGTTATCCTGTGAATCCATGTATTTTTTCCCTTATAACACATCTAAAATGAATGAAAAGGGTTACCACCTCCTCCTGCTTGAAAGCTATCAAATAAAATATCGTTGATTTACTTTTTTATTTATATACTTCCCACGTGTATGTTATCCTAAAAATAGTGGTATAAAACAATAATTAGTAGTTTAAATACGTAGTTCAAAATTATTATTATATATTTAAATAGGAGTGGTATAAATAATTTAATAAATTATCATCTTGTCCAACCAAAAAAATTATATAAAAATAATATTTTTATATATGCAAACTTCAAATTTCATTTGTTAATAAATAACAACCTTCTGCAATGAAACTTCTATAAAATAAAATTAAGCTGATTGAAAATGTTTAGATTTTTATTGTTATAAAACAAAGTCTACACATCGCTGATTAAAATAACGTTATAAAGTGATAAATTAAAAAAAATACATAATTAAATTAAATTTATTAAAAAAAAAAAAAAACAAACAAACAAACAAAAAAAACTAATATCAAAATTAAAATATAGAACTTATATTATCATATAATTTATGAATAATCAATTTTTTTTTTATTAAATTTATTAATTAAGTAAATTTAAACATTGTCTTGTTTTAGTGTATAAAAAATATAGTATAAAGGAAAAATGAATTTATATTTTTTTAAATATAAAAAGTTCTTACATTAACTCATAAATAAACTATATATATTTTAAATATATTTATACAAAATATATCGATGTATATCATTTTTGAGGTGTTTATGTTAGTAGCACTTGTCATTACGTAAGGTAAATATAAATATTTATTGTTCATAAAAATACATTTAATACAATTTTAAAATAATAAATAGAGAGCAACATAATATTAGTAAACACACAAACCCACTCCCACACAAGTAGTATGACAATAATTTTATGATATTCAAACCGTATACATTTGATATTAAAATGGGAAATAGAGAGCAACACAAAATTACGAAAGCATAAATATTTTTTTATCATTTTTTACTTGTATATTTTTTTCTTGTGCAATTCTATAAGGATTCCATGCATGTATAGTTCTATCAAAATAGTTTTAAAAAAAAATCAATCGATCTTTATTTTTATTGTCTAAAGTGTTCATATTTGATGCTCCATCCAACCATAAGAAACAATGCACATGTAGAGACCCTCTTATGTTTCCATCCATATCAACATGAAAAATATTTTACCTTCATAAAACTTTGTAGTATCTCTTTTCATAACACTATATTTCAAATGTGGGTGGTCAATTATGTTTTATCATCTCCAACTTTGTGCTTCACATGGATTGGTAGGTAGAGTTCCTAAAATCAATGCATGGAGTTATGGTTAATAAATGTTTGCTGCTACACTTTATTTAAATAAGATGGTTGGTGTTCCAATTTGATGCAAAAGGTCCACTAATTTTTCATAGCAGTTTGTTCATTAAGAATGTATGCCTCATAATGTAGTTCCATATTAAATCATACAATTGTCAAGGTGATATTTTGGCATATTCTCCATGTGCTCACATAATTAGTCAATTATAACTAGTTTTTCTTGAAGGATTTTTTTTACAAATACCCCCAATGAATTTTGAGGTCGATTTCACATCATCCTATTCATGGAAATATTTATAAATTAGGGATCCATGTCCCAAAATGATTATCTCGATATCTCAAGCATTGGGTGGTTTGGTGGCCATAAATGATGTGAGATATAGCACATTTAATTCATCTATCTCAAGTATTGGATCTAGAATATTATATTCACTAAAATATGTATTAAAATCCATGTGGACAAAGTTCAATTTTTAAAGACATTTTTACACTTTTTGTTTTCAACATCTACTGCAAAAAGTAGCTTTAGGAGCTCAACGAGTATTTATTCCAAGATAATAATCTTGAAAAATATAACACATATGTGAAGAAGCAAGTTTGTATAACTCATGTCGAAAACAATAATTGTATAGTCCTAAAATCTATCTCCACATTTCCATTTTGATCAAGATTTTTGTTGTCGATTTCCATCATGATTAATATATTTATTTTTTGGTTTCTTTGGAATCCTTTCATTTGAATTGGCCTTGTCTCTT